>OZ023265.1:169768532-170263532 GCA_964006375.1 Tillus elongatus | reverse complement strand
GGCTTTGACGATATTCAAAAAAACTTCTGGTCGCAGCAAATGGGTTATAGTAGCGAATTTTATAAAAATTGTACACTATTATTATACGGCATATTAGTAAAGTTAATACTTTAAACTTACGCAGACCTTGAAGGTCGATTTTAGAGGTCCTAGTACGCGCACATTTGAATAATTTTTTCGAAAGTGTTACCATCGATATTTCTCTATTATTAAAAAATCTTGCGTTCTAACTTCTTTTGAGAAAAAAGCCCAAAACTCAATTTTTTATGATGTTAAAGAATTAAGTTTTGCCATATCTGTAGATACTGTAAGTTTCTTTAAAAGAAACTTGTATTACTAACTTCATTAAAGTTATACAAAAGATTTCCAGAAGGAAACTTATATCATATTTAGAAAAGTAAAGTATCTGCGAAATTATAAACGTATCATTTATTTTTCATTATTAATCGGGAGTATGATTTCGTTTTAGTCAACCTAATCAAACCGGTTTTTACAATATCAACAATAACACAATTCTAATTTTATATTCAAAGGTGACAAACTTATTCAGGCGTTTTGAACCAAAATGAAATCTGTGCACTATTATTTCCCCAAATGTCAAAATAAAACATAAAAAACATACATTCATCAAGCTGGATTCGATCGCGTAACCTTCCGCTTAGAAGGCAACGGCGATGCCCCGGAGCTATCTAAGTATACTTCAACTAACGTTTTATTTACGTGATACTTTAGATCGACTCCATGCCCGGGATATTATATTCAAAGTATACGTAATCAATGGGGTTAAGGAGTCGCGGGCCAAAGGACTCCAGGGGGCAAGCTGAGGAAGTGGAAATAACAACATAAACTCCCGATGAAGCTTTCCCCAAGACCGTCATGCGCGGTAAAAATCCGCATCCTGCACGAGGTGACCCTGCTAATAACTAAACATGACGGATCTAGACAAGGAGGTCGAACTAAACTCCCCCAATCTACGGTGTCACGTGACCCGTGCCTATGGATGGATGGCACCAGGGCGATGGTGTCGTGAACGGAACCTCTGGAGTACCAGGCAACCCTCCAGAGTAACCCGCCTTGCACCACACAGGGGGTTCTGATGGTGTGGACAGTATTTCCCCCATTCTCGTGGGAACAACATGAAGATTATAAATACATATAAAACCAAAACCAATGAGGCTCGAGGAGTGGCTCCGGCTACAGACTTGAGCCTTGAGTCTATCCCGGAAACGGAGACGAGCCAGGGTGCGGCAGCGGACTCTGGAGGTCCCACGACCGGCGTAGATACGGGGGATCAGGGGGTAGCTTCGGCCAGAGACCTGTCCCCGACACCCAAGCTGGAGGCTGGGTCCCACCGGAGGGCGGCGAGCTCCGCGGACTCCGGGGGCCCCTCCACCAGTGAGGACTCTACGGTTAGAGTAGAGGGACTGCCCCGGCAGTCCAAGCGTCTTTCCGGGGCGCAAAGAAAGAAGCTCCGGAGGGCGCAAAAAATGGCGGCCGGGACCTGGACGGTCGAGAAACCTGTAAAGGCGCAAGAGGGGAGTGCGGGTCAGAAGAGGACGCGCTCGAACTCTAGCACGCCCACTACAGACAGACGTTCCAAAAGGGCCAGGGTGCCTGTAAAGGCGCAAGAGGAGAGTGCGAGTCGGAAGACGCCGCGCTCTGGCTCTAGCACGCCTACTACAGACAGACCTCCCAAAGGAACTAAGGCCGGAACACCGGCGCAGACTGGCTCTTACAGGGAGGCTGCGGAGGGCCTCGGGATGGCGGTGATTGACAGACGCCATCCTGAGGTCACGCTAGACCAGGGGAAGGCGGACCTGATCCAGGCTGCGGTGGTAGCTGCAGTGGACTCTCTTCAGGAAGGGGAGAGCCCGCCTCAGTTCCACCGGACGCGCCTGACGGGGGGCATCCTCTGGATAACCTGTGCCGGCCCGCAGTCGCGGGACTGGCTGCGGAAAACGATCGGGGGCCTCGGTCAGATTTGGGAGGGGGCGGACTTGACAGCCGTCGAGCCCAAGGAACTCCCAAAGAGACGCAAGGTCCTCGTACGGATCCCTGACACCGTCCCGCAGGAGACGGTGATCAGCAGACTTAAGATCCAGAACCCTGAACTGGGGACGCAACACTGGTCGGTTCTAAGCAGGAAGGCAGAGGAGAAAGGACAGACGCTCGCCTTTTCGATCGACCCGACATCTTACAGAGCCCTTGAAGGAACCTCCTTCAAGGCATTCTGGGGCATGGGAAGGGTTAGCTTCCGCCCACTGGGGAAGCAATTAAGGGTTAATGGGACTTAGGTTCCTTCAGGTCAACCTCCAACACAGTAGGGCAGCCACGGCCGGACTACTAATGGCTCTGAGGAACACGGATGTGGCCCTCATCCAGGAACCGTACTCCTACAAAGGAGAGATCAAGGGACTCGGCGGAGCTAATGGAAAGCTCACCTACAGCAGGTCCAGCGAGAATCCGAGGGCCTGCATTTTTGTCAGGGAAGGGATAGAGTTTCTCCCTCTAATGAATTTCTGTTCCAGGGACCTGGCAACGATCAAAATCCGATGTGGAGGAGCGGATGGGCTGAGGGACATTACTGTCGCGTCAGCCTATCTGCCAGGGGACAGCACGGACCCTCCTCCACCCAACGAATTGGAGCAGCTGATGGTGGGTAGCAGAGCAGGTGGATGGCAGACCATCATCGGCATGGATGCGAATGCGCACCATGAGTTGTGGGGTAGCTCGGACACAAACTCTAGGGGTGAGGCACTTTTACAATTCTTTATGAAATTTAATTTAGACATATTGAATAGAGGTAATAAACCGACATTCGTCACAACACGGCGTGAGGAAGTTTTAGACCTAACAGTTTCCACCCAGTTTCTGGGTGACTTTGTTAAAAGCTGGGCTGTGTCTGGGGAAGTGAGTAGCTCAGACCACAGATACATCCGGTTTGAAATCGCCAAAGTCGAAAGAGAAACGGTATGGTACCGGGACCCCCGCAAGGCGGACTGGGAAGCCTACAGGGCAGACCTAGCTGTGGAACTGCGGGGGGTTGAGAGGGCCATAAGGGATTCAATAGACCTCGAGATTGCAGCAGTCCAATTGCGAGACGCAATTACCTCGGCCTATAACGCCAACTGCCCCCTGAAAATGAGGGTGTCCACCAGGAACGTCCCATGGTGGAACGAGGACCTCAGGCAAAGGAGGACGCAGGTTCGTAAGCTGTTTAACGCGGCCAAAAGGTCGGGAGCATGGGATGAATATAGACAGGCCCTATCGACCTATAACAAAAGACTGAGGGACGCCAAGAAGGAGTCGTGGAGGAGGCACTGCGAAGAAGTGGAAAACACGTCCGAGAGTGCTCGACTACACAAGATCCTGTCTAAGGGCCCTCAGACTAACATAGGCTCCCTTAGAACACCCACGGGAGGCTTTACAAGCTCGGGGGAGGAAACTATGGAAATTTTACTCCAGACGCACTTCCCCGGCTGTAACATAATAAACCAATCACCTCCGGACTGGGAACACTCAGAAATAGAGGCGCCTTATAGGCGGGCATCTAGAGTAGACTGGACAGTCGCTAAAGAGGTGGTTACCTGGAGCAAAATCAGATGGGCCATTAACAGCTTTAAGCCATACAAATCGCCGGGATTTGATGGAATAATGCCCATCATGCTCCAACAGGGGATAGATATACTGGCGCCGGTGCTTACCCTCATTATGAGGGCCAGCCTGGCTCTGGGGTACATTCCGAGGGCATGGAGACTGGCCAGGGTTGTATTTATTCCTAAACCTGGGCGTCCAACAGACCAGGCAAAGTCCCTGAGGCCAATAAGTCTCATGTCCTTCTTGCTGAAAACAGTGGAAAAACTGCTCGACCGGCACATTAGGGGCGGTGTACTGGAAGCATATCCTCTACACTGCGGACAATATGCATACAGAGCAGGATTCTCAACAGAAACAGCACTGCACCAACTGGTGCTGAAACTGGAGAATACGCTGGAGAACAAGGAGGTGGCGCTGGGGGCCTTCCTAGACATAGAGGGGGCCTTTAGCAACACCTCGTTCGGATCGGTTCTGGCAGCTGCCCGGGAGCGTGGAATAGAGGAGACCTGCTGCAGGTGGATCGGTTCCATGCTCAGGGACAGGGCGGTGTTCACCTCACTCGCGGGAGGGACTCTGCTGGCGGGGGTCGCGGCGGGGTGTCCGCAGGGGAGCGTTCTGTCTCCCTTGCTCTGGTGTCTAGTCGTGGACGGCCTGCTGGGGAGGCTCTCGGGAGGGGGGTATGAGGTACAGGGCTATGCGGACGACATTGTCATTACAGTCCGAGGAAAGGTCACACAGGCAGTGTGGGAGCGTATGCAGACTGAACTGAAAGTGGTGGAAGGGTGGACGGTTGATCAAGGGCTCGGGGTGAGCCCCGAGAAAGCAACCGTCGTGCCGTTTACGAGGAGGAGGAAGTGTGAAAGCCACAGAACTCTCACTCTATACGGTAGGAGCGTTCCAATGGCCAGGGAGGTAAAATATCTTGGGGTCGTATTGGACTCTAAGCTAACCTGGAATGGTCACATTGGAAAAATACTGCGTAAGGCAGTCATGACCTTAGCCGTCACTAGGCGGCTATATGGAAAAACGTGGGGACTAAGACCTAGTATGGCCCACTGGCTGTACACAAGGGTGGTCAGACCATCGTTAACATATGCGGCACTGGTCTGGTGGCCTAAGGTGACACAATCCAGTGCCAAACAAAAACTAGGCAAGATCCAAAGGATGGCTTGCCTAGGCATCACAGGGGCCATGTCTTCAACCCCAACAGCCGCCATGGAGGTGTTGCTGGATCTACCCCCCCTACACTTCGTTATTATGGGAGAGGCCAGGCTAGGACTATACAGACTAGCCTGCAATGGTAGACTGAAGATCAACCCAGGCTTCAGGGGCCACTGCAAAATTCAGGAGATCGTGAAGGAACCCATGCTTGAAATGAGGTCAGACTTCGCGAGCCCGCGAATGTGCAGGGAAAACAACTTCACAGTGGAAATCCCTGATCGCGGGGCATGGCGGGAGGAGACACCGGGCATACCACGGGACGCGCTCGTCTGGTTCACGGACGGATCTGGCGGGGAGCGTGGGACGGGGGCAGGTGTTTACTCGGAAGGACCGAGGGTAAGTCACAGTATTTCCCTCGGAGCCCATGCAACGGTGTTTCAGGCCGAGATGTACGCCATCCTGCACTGTGTGCGGGAGAACAAGAGGAGGGGCTACACCAACAAGCGGATCCTCATAGCCACAGACAGCCAGGCAGCCCTTAAGGCACTAAGTAGCCCACGGGTAAATTCCTGGCTGGTGAGTGAGTGCCGAGACGAGACGAGCGACCTGGCTGGGCAGAATGAGGTGACCCTCATCTGGGTGCCGGGTCACTCGGGGGTCAAAGGCAATGAAGAAGCTGACAGTCTCGCAAAGAGGGGGTCAGCAGAACCATTTATGGGACCAGAACCGGCTCTGGGCGTGTCAAAGAGCACTGCCAGGGGAGCCATTAAGTCCTGGGTCAGAAACCAACACAAGGTGTACTGGGCGGACTGTCCAGGGCTCAGACATGGGAAGTCAATAATTGACGGACCCAGTTCAAAGAGAGCTGTGGAGCTGCTAAACCTTAGCAGAGGACAGCTCAGAAACACAACAGGTCTCTTGACGGGACACATGGCCGTCAAGAAACACCTACATAAAATGGGGCGGTTCGAAGGGGACCTCGCATGCAGACTCTGCGGCGAGGGGGAGGAATCAGCCCAGCACATCTTGTGCGAGTGTATAGCTCTGGACCGGAAAAGACAACTGATCTACGGTCACTCTAGACCGGAGACAGAGCAATATAAAACTTCACCCTACCAATCGCTGTGCAGACTAGTTCAAGGCACAGTGATTTTGGAATGGGTGGAGTAAGACTAGGGGTATGCACAAATAACCAAGGGTTGCGGTGCTATCGGGGCGGCAAGGCCGCGGACGAGCCCTGAGGGAAAAAAAAAAAAATACGTAATCAATTACAGAATTAGTAGAATTACCATTGCAACACATCCTACGACTCTTTCGGTCTTATATGACGTCCTATGTTTAAGTGTAAACATAAAAGAAACTATTTTTATAGAGACTTGGCTTGATTTTGTTTAAATTTCTAGTATACTTTATGACAGCATAATATATCTATGCTGCGCAAAAACTGTATTTGAGGCTGTCCATAAGGCTACAAATATAGTGTCTTTTAATAATTGATTGAATCCCCAAGTTAAATAACGATTACTTGGCAAATTTTTAATTTCATGTCGTCTGTCATTTTCTATAATTGCGGCCCAGATTTCATGATTGTTGGTTCGGGTAGTATGTTTTATGCGTGGTATATATTTAGTCTGGTTACCGTTGATGTATGGTTTATACCTGTTGTATGAATCAATGTACGCGTGGCAGTTAACTACTCTGTCTGTCAGGCATTGAACTTTAACCACTAAGTCGTTTTAATGCATGTATTTAGGTTTTTATTTTTAATTTGAAAAAACTCTAAATATTGTGTACCAAATGACTCAAAATTCACAACATAGGTTTATTTGCACTATTTCTAGCCACATGGAAAGTCTCATTCCAGTTACTCTGATACTTACAAAAATATAGAGTTTTCAAAAAGTTTTTCCCGATTTTCCACCGGAAAACTTGAGTATAAAGGTTGATCAACGAACGCGACCTCGGCTTTCGCCGAAGTAAGATTTTAGCCAAGTTTGATTAAAATCAGTTTAGTATTTTTTGAGTTATCGCTCGGATACATACATACATACATACATATATATGTATATATATATATATATATATATATATATATATATATATATATATATATATATATATATATATATATATATATATATATAATTTTAACGGACCTTCGTTCTGGGTTCTAGAGACCCATATTCACGTCCACGTCCATCTGAAGACATTTTCCCGAAAGCTTTTCGTCGTGACTTCTCTATTAGCGATTTTTTTAATGACAATTCGCTAAAAATACTTCTGGTATTATCTAACTTCAATAACAACAAACTTAAAAACAACAAAAACAATAACAGCGTTACGAGAAGTTAGAAAAATTACAATAGATGTTGAAAATGATAGATGTTGAAAATGATTCCTGTTTTATTCAATGCCATAGACCGTCTTACTCCAGTCAAATGATAAGCCCTTATCTTCTGACTTGCATTTATTCGCTGTTTAAACAGGATTAGCATCAATTATTTCTTTGCGAAAACCCCACAAAAAGAAAATCGGGAGAACCATCCATCTTTCTGGGTAATTGGAATTTGACAAAGTTCTTACATTTCTTGTAAAATGAGTTGGACATCCATCTAACTCGAACCAAGCCTGGTGTCTCGAACTAATCGGTGTGTCATCCCACATATCAGAATTCTCAGTTTCTAAAAACTGTAGGAACTTTTCGTTATTAACTCATTCTGGCAAAAAATATTACCAAAACAATTGATTGCAAAAAATTCTTACCCAAACATTAAAATCTCTTCAAATGGGCGCAAACTAGGCCCCCTAGAATCCATGAATTCATAGCCGGGTGTAGTTTTTATCTGTTTACATAATATATACAGGGTGGCGCATTTCTACGGTAAAGCTTAATATAGTTGTTATTATACAAGATACGAGAAAAAGTTGTACATATTAAATATAGGGTGCCTTGAGCTGCATCTTTTAAAATTATTTTGACAATCACAGGGTAAGTTTTTGGTGATGCTTACGATTCTCTTTTCGAACACCGTTATATTATTGCATTTAGGCATTTTTGCTTGTAAGAAAAAAAATACAAGTGCGTTTTGGTAAAAATTTTCATTAAATGCTTCAAACATAAATTAACTCAGTTTGCTATTAACACAAGGTTTGTTGGCTAGGAAATCAATTTTCTCGGAAACATTTTAAGCTTATTTTCGGAAAATTTCTGTACACTCTCAAACAATAAGTTATTTTGATAAAATATGGTACATTGCTTCTACTATATAAGTTATGTCGGTAACCAAATTGATGCCTGCTTCCACTGGAGCAGGTATGGGCAACCTTTGCTTAGCTGAGGGCCCAATTTCGGTACTTAATCAGATCGCGGGCCGTAGGCAAGAAATAAGTAGGTAGTAGTGACTAAAAAGCCACAAAAATTGACATATTTTTTTATTAATTAATTATAATAGCATAATCAAACGTATAAAAATATAAAAAACAGATTAATAAAACAAGATAGAAAAATCAAATTAGATTTAATGAGATACTTGAGTTTGAAGCTGATAAACAAGATGATCAATATTGGGGTCAATATCAGTAGTACATAGACGCAAAATGTTTTCTAAATTAACATCTGTTAGCCGAGTACGATGCTTACTTTTATTAATTTTCATGATTGAAAAATGCTGCTCACATTTATACGTGCTTCCGAAAATGCAAATTATTTTTCGTGTGAAAACTCTCAGCTGTTGATACTTTTCTTCGGAAAGGTATGTTCTGTAAAATTCTGTCTAGATTTGATTTTCGTGAATGGAACATTTCCTGCTGTTTCCCTAAATCTGTAATGAGTTTTTAATTTTATCCTTTCTTAACTGGCCCGTGAGTAAATTATATTAAGCGAAAAGCTTGTTGACGTAATGCCGCTTCATATTGTATTCTTTTACAACAGAAATTGTTTCATTGCACAATAGACATATAGGTTTACCACTGTGCCAGATAAAAAAGTATTCATCACTCCATTTATCTTGGAATTGACGGCATTCTGTGTCAACTTTCCGCTTTTTTTGAACCAGACATGTTGATAGAATCTGCTTGAATATTGCCCGCGTCGTGCTCTCGACCGTACGCGAATATGCGATGCGAACTTTATCAGTTGTTAAGAAGTACTGAGATGACACGCGCGCTGAGCAGTTTATATATTACCCACAATAAGCAACTAGAATACTCTCGATTGCACGCGAGTGCTTCAAGCGCATCGGGCGGCTTCCCGAATGTTTATCTGTTTGCCTCTTTCTAATGACTATTTCTGACCCGATCTGTGGCGTTCTACTGCGTACGCTTGATAATATTATTAATTTATCGATTTGAGTTGATATCGTTATTTGATTTTTATGAATCTCTCGCGGGCCGGTTTGAATCTGGTGGAGGGCCGGATCCGGCCCGGAGACCGGTGGTTGTCCATATATGCATTAGAGAGACATATTTGCTCGTAACAACATTTTTATGAAAATTCACTTCCATAACGCACTTGCTGCGTCCAGACTTTTTGTAAATCTACTGAATACCTAATGGTTTCTTTGTAACGAACAAAAAGTTGTTGACTTTTAGTGAATTTTTATTTAAAAAAATTCACTAATAGAGAGGTATCGATGGTGAGACTTTGCAACATTTTTTTCAAATGAGCGCGAACTAGGACCCCTAGAACCCATATCCGGGGTCAGTTTAAATTTATATATATATATATATATATATATATATATATATATATATATATATATATATATATATATATATATATATATATATATATATATATATATATATCCGTCTGATAACTCAAAAAATAATTCACCGTTTTCAGTGAAACTAGGCAATCGCCTTTATTTTATTAATAGCTTGGATGAGTTCGTTACCAAGGAAAATCGGACGGGGTTTTCTGGGAAAATTTTGAGTTGTCTTTCAAAAAAAAATTGTTTTCTCCGAAAATAACAAAGCTGTTTTAATGAAATTTATTATATATGTTGCCTTGGGAGAGACCTTACCAAGTACCAAAATTCAACTTCCTCAGTTTATAGAAAATTGAGTTATTCAAATTTTAAATTTTCTTTCGAAAAAAATTTTTTTCTCCAAAAATTACAAAGTTATTTAAATTAAATTTAGTGAATATCTTGCCCTAGAAAAGACGTTACTACATACCAAAACTAAACTTTCTAAGTTTAAAGGCAACTGAGTTATTCAAATTTGAATCATTTAATAAACATTCACTACCATAACGCACTTGCTGCGTGCAGAGTTTTTTAATTTAATTATAAAATTGCTACATTTCAAAATTTTTTCTTATTTTGAAGTGCTTCTAGAAACTGATTTCAAGGTGTTTACGATAAACGACACTTGACACTAATAACAGTATGTTGCTATATGAGATACTAGAATACTTTTTTCGAATTTGAGTAATTTAAAAATGACGTTTTATTGATCCATATTTAAACATTACTACCTTTAGTACGTTGTTTTTAGCTATACAGGATGGCGGCTTGGTATAACGAAGCTTCATAAATACGTTACTATGAAAGACATCTAAAAAATATACAAGAAATTGTAGTAGATGTTCTCAAGTTCCACGTTTTAAAATTACTTTCGACTGAACAGGAACTTCCATATTTCCAGGACAAATCAAACGTGCGATATGTAAAATTAAACATTATACTTTATATATTATTTTAAATATGGATTTAGCCATTTTATCTTTTTTTTTCTCCCTCAGGTATCGTCCGCGACTTTGCCGCCCCGATTGCACTGCAGCACTTGGCCTATTGTGCATCAATTTTAGTGATGGGAAAACGGTTATTTTCTGTAAATAGTTGAAGCCGTTAACGTTATTTAATAATAACCGTTGAAAACAACGGCTTCAGTTATTTTAAACTGGATAGTCGATCGATAGTATCCTACATTCCCAAAGCTGTGAGCGAGAGCGAGCACACTAGTATAAATGCATTGTAATTTTACCCACTTATTTCACGTAATGTATAAATCTCAAATTTTGTCGATATGAAAAGGAAACAAAGGGTTAAGAAATTATAATAAGCGTGTCGTAAATCTTTTGCCACTCTGAAGTGAAACTTTTAGAAATCAGAAAGGGGTCTTATATTAGTATTTACTTAGATGTTTTAGGAATTATAAACTAGTCATTTCTAACAAATTTATTTTATGAGGGGTCTTTACGTAAATGTCAATGCCACAGCAAGAATCAATAAATATCATTATTTATCACGTCTTGGGACGTTAGACGTTAGAACTTTTATTGCTACACAGGGAGTGATTCTAAGAACTGCATAACATAACGCAGCTCATAAAATTTCGGTAAAGAAATTTGCCTTTATTCTGTACATATGGTTTGTTATTACATTATGCTTTTATTCTTTCTTAGAAAGATCTCTATCTCTAGTTACATTTTCGGGTCTCTGGTCATCTTTATCAGTCCACTTTTAAAAACTGTGCAAACAACAGCCAACAGTATAAAAAATTGAGTTTGAGTTTTAAAAAAATTGGAAGATATATAGTATTAATTGTTTATTTACTTATTTTAATATTCGTTGTTTTAAAATTAGTTTCAAAAATTTCAAAGGGCTGTAACTTGGAGGAGAAGGGGTTTCAAGAAAAACTTAATAAAAAGACACCCCTTATTTTTTTCTAAAGAATCACCCTGTAAAATTTTTCGCATCAATTTGGAAACAACCTGTATATATATATATATATATATATATATATATATATATATATATATATATATATATATATATATATATATATATATATATATATATTCATTTAATTTTTTATATTTAAATGTATATAGATATTAAAAAATGTTGTATCATTATATTTTTTTATCAATTTGATAACTATTATCAGACAAACGAAAATGACGTGTTAACTGTTTTCTTAGGTAATATATATAAATATATATATATATATATATATATATATATATATATATATATATATATATATATATATATATATATTTGTGTCTATGCGGAAGTAGCTGGACCTTTCTCTCTTGGGATTTATATATGTTTATAAGGAAGTAGCTGGACATTTCAGCCATAAAAATTCATATGTCCAAAAGGAAGTAGCTGGACCTAACCTCACAGTGTTGCCGCACTTTTTAGTAGGATATATAAAAGTTTTCTGGTTAGTTTTATGTTTTACGCTTAAACAGGTAGCATTACGGTTTTAAGGTCTGCGTGCTAGTATACAAGGATGATATGTTTTAATTAATACATTATTAGTGAATTTTCGTAGAAAAAATTCACTAATGGGGAGATCCCGACTTTTGAATTTTGAAAAAATTTTTGCAAATGAGCGCGAACTAGGACCCCTAGAACCCATATCCGGGGTCAGTTTCAATTTTTATATGTTTATATATATATATATATATATATATATATATATATATATATATATATATATATATATATATATATATATATATATATATATATATATATATATATATATGTATCACACAGATAACTCAAAAAATAATGAGCCGATTTTGATAAAATTTGGCATGTACCTTTCTTTTGTTAATAGCTTGGATAAGTTCGTTAGTCAGAAAAATCGGACGAGGTTTTCCGGGAAAATTTTGAGTTTTCATTCGAAAAAAATTCATATCTCAAAAAGTAATAAGCCGATTTTAATAAAATTTGGCACATACCTTTCTTTTGTAAATGGCTTTGACATATTTGTTAGTCAGGAAAATCGGACGAGGTTTTCCGGGAAGATTTTGAGTTTTCATTTGAAAAAAATTCATATCTCAAAAAGCAATAAGCCGATTTTAATAAAATTTGGCATGTACCTTCCTTTTGTAAATGGCTTTGACAAGTTCGTTATTCATAAAAATTGGACAAGGTTTTCCGGGAAAATTTTGAGTTTTTATTTGAAAAAATTTTTTATCTTAAAAAATAAAAAAGCTATGATAACCAAATTTGGTAGGTAGGTTTACGATATAAAAAGTAAACTATACACCAAAATTTAGATTTCTATGTTACAAGAAAAAAAAGTTATAATAAAATATTTTGTGCCAGATCATTTCTATGAAAATTCACTACCATAACGCACTTGCTGCGTCCCGAGATTTTTTATTCTCTTAACCTTGACAGTTTTACAGTGAAGCACTTCGTGAATAATATTAAAATTATAAAAAGTGACTACAAATTATTTTTAAATTATTTGCCTACATAAATTATCACACCGGTGTGGCAAAGAAGAAAAATGATAAAAGACAAATTTTGTGTTGTAATTTTTTACCAGTTATTTTAAATTAAATAAATTGTGTATAAAAATGTATTTATGACAGTCTTGTCTAAAAACACACGTGTGTTATTTCAAAATGTAATACATTGAGTTCCTAGAAAACAAAATTATTGTAATTAGTTATCTGGATCTGAATACATTGCATGTGATCTGTTTTCGTAATGGAAGTAACATAATTCAAACTCTTAACAAAACTATGATGACCAAAGCTTTTGCATAAGTTACATATGAAACACAATTCTTGTGTTATGGTTTGAATTGAACGTGAGAAATCAGTGAAAATAGTTGTCGTAAATAAATAGAAAATGCAGAAAAAGTGGAGAACTCAGGAATTTAGTAGAAGAAAATTCGTACAAAGTAGGCAAATTTGTAAAATGTAATATAAATAGTCATTGATGTATTTTTATGTTATTTTATTTTAATATAGCTAAAAAGAAATATTTATCATATTGTCTGTCTTTTTTCGTGCTACTAGAAATGTAAGGTTTTAGAGACTGGGGAGTTCGTTTGTTTAACACTGGACAATTTTCAATCAGAAGTTCACATTCAGCTTCCGTCCTTTAAATGTCTTCTAATGGTCTCCTTAACTGCTTCTCTTTGAGGAGAACTCCATCTTGGTCGTGCTGCTGTGAAACAATAATCATAGAAATTAGCTCTGTACAATGGGTGAAGATTGAAACCTGTGATGAGCACTGATAAGTACAATTTGGAGAACCCAATTCATCACAATAGAGTTTTTGACCCGACGATCGTTTCGCTAACAAAGTTAGCGTCATTAAGGGGATGAATAATCTTGGCTTATTCAAATTTTAAAAATTAAAAAGTTACTTTAAGGAAGACGCAGAAATTGAAGACATTATTCCTTTACCTAAAGGAAAACAGTAGCATATTGTTTATGCTAAGCTTATAGTAAGAAGTGCAACAGTGATAGAGTGTATACTGCGGAAGCTGCTTTTAACGGGTGTTTCATAATCATTGTTTATTGTTAACTTTAAATACTTGATATTTAAATTTCCGTACAGGTTAACGAAAATGCAGCAAACAAAAGGCTTTTCCTTTGCCTAAAGAATAACCATGTTATATGTCATATTTTCTAAAATTTATCGAATTATTGATCTATTGATGTAATTGTTTTCAATTTTTGATCATTTTAAATGTTTTACCTTAGAATATAAATTTTTGCAAATTAAATTTTATGCATCCCATAAAATCCCATCTAACAGGGGAGGAGTCATCCGACACGATAATATGTATTTTATAATACAAAATGCAACGATGACACTTCCCACACATTACATTATAGTCTCGGCTCCCATAATGCCTTTTTGTAGGGTGTCTTGGTTCCGAGATTATAAATATATGTACTTACATTATTTAACTGTTATAGTAGCCTCATAATAAACGTTTAGTTAACGCACATCGTCTACCCCCTTGCTCCGTAATTGCTTAAGAAACCCTTTAAGAAAATTCGGACATAAAATGTTTTCTAACCACAAGGTCATTTGATTAATGCGTACACCAACAAAACATATTGTAGGCTCTGTCTAAAGAAAGCACTGGTAATTTAAAACTTACAACTATTTAGTCTGCCTAAGAAATGAAACTTGTTTTAAAAATTTTCTGCCAAAGTTTATTCTCAAAAAATATTCCGACCGAAATTTATAAATCGACATGGTGTCTAAATTAATAAGTCAGTCAAACTGATCCTGGACTATTTTCAGTAATTATAGTAGATGTTGGGGCGTAACGTACTTAAAGGGTTATTATTATTATTTTTTAATTTTTCAGCAACACACCACGAGGGCTTACAGCCTAAATACTATCGTGCCGTGGGTGTCGAGAAGGAGGAAAGAGGCAACTTGTTAATTCTGGACTTGAAGGTTTGGAGGAGAAGGAAAAACATGTGCCTTTAAGGAATTCCACAACTTGGAAGGCCTCGGGCCAAAAGAGCGGGCATAACAAGATGTTCTATATCTGGTGCCCTGGAGAGTAAAACGGTGCATTCGCTCTGTTCTTGGTAGATCTGTTGGGGGCAGCAGGTGGAGGAACTTTGGAAGAAAGCTCATCTGAGCAGTGCCCGTGCAGATATCTATAAAAGAGAACAAGGTCACCAACGGCACGTCGGTGGGCAAGGGATGGCAGCCTTTGGGTGATGGTAATGTCACCGATGAGACATATAGCTCTCTTCTGAATGGAGTCCAGAATAGCGAGTGTAAAAGCGGCAGCGGCACCCCAGATGTGGGAGCAGTATTCGAGGTTTGGCCTTATTTGTAAAGTATATAAGGTATAGAGATTATCTGGTGAAAAGTACTTGCGAGCCCGGACGAGGAAACCTAATTTCTTAGCAGCCACTTCTGCAATTGATGTGACATGTTGGTGCCAATTGAGATTTCGATCACAGATATGCCAACAAGTGTAAAGGTCTCATTACTTTGAATAACTTGGTCGTTCACTGTGATGGCTCTAGGGCTGGTGCATCTCTTATGAGATAGAAAGCAGGACTGAGATTTGGTGGAGTTGAATTGTACAAGATTTCTACTTCCCCAGTATAATATTTTTTGAAGATCCACAGAGGCAGAACCCTCCATGAGTCTGCGTTTCTCATCTAATTGAGCTAAAGAGACAGGCTTAAATATTGTATATTTGAGAGGAGGGTGCTGTCGTCCGCGTAACTATGAACTGGGTGAGATGTGCTAGAGAGGAGGTCATTGATGTGGAGAAGAAACAAAGTAGGGGCTCAAGCTGAACCTTGAGGGACTTCTGCATTAACTGGATACAGTTTAGGGGAATGGCCATCCATGACAACAGAAATGCTCCAATTGGAGAGGAAATTTGCTGTCCAGGTACAGAGTTTTGGTGGTAGGCCATAGACCGGAGGTTTATTAAGCAGCGCTGCGTGCCAAACCTGGTCGAATGCTTTGGATATGTCTAGAGCGACAATCTGGCATTCACCGTGTAATTTCATAGACTTGTTCCAAGAATGGGTGAAAAAGAAAAGGAGGTCGGCAGTTGATCTGCGCTGACGGAATCCATACTGCCTGTCGTGGATTAGACTGTGTTTTTCAAGAAATTTTAGTAATTCGGTGTTTATATACTTTTCCATCACTTTAGAGACGACTGAAAGGAGAGAAATAGGCATGTAGTTGCTAGGAAGAACTTTGGATCCTTTCTTGGGGACGGGTTGTACTCGAGCAGTTTTACAGTTACTAGGGAATATGCCTCTATTGTAAGATGTCTAAAACAGACAGGTCAGGACAGGAGCAAGTTCTGGTGCGCATCTTGTGAGAACAATTGCTGGGATCTCGTCAAGGCCAGAGGCTTTCCTGGTATTAAGAGAAGAGAGCATCTTTCGTACCTTTTTTTGTTTTGTAATATAGTATTTTGAATTAAAATTAATCCAACTCCTGCTTTCTTTAAAAGATAACACAAACACTTAATTCGAAAATAGGACAAGGTGTATAATGACTGTTGTTTTATAAACTTACGAGATCTACTTTTAGTGTTATAGAGTTATATATTTTAGATTATTGTATCCAATTGTTGCAAAAGATATTTTACAATTATTATCAAAAAGCCTGAGTGATCCAGTGGTAGGATCCAAGGGTACTGGGTTCGATTTCCAGGGTTCCCCATTCATTTTTTCAGCCCCTACTGTAAATTTATCATTTAGTTGGAGCAGGTTGAATTTCTGCAGGTTCCGATTCACTGAGGAGTCGTGAAGTCGTTAGTCCCGTGTATAGTGCGAGGTTGGGCACGCTGAATATCCCTACCCTCCTTATAGAAAAACGGGGTTCGGCCAAATTTAAAGGAAAGTGAGTTGAAAGTGCTCTCTGTCGTCGGTGATTGGCCATAGTCGCAGAAATACGTCGCCGTTGAGGAAAAGACAAAAAAAGATAAACAATTATCAGCATTATTACTGCCATATTACACAATGCATGTTGGTAACTTAGAATACATTCAGTTAATCAAATACACCTTTTTTAAATGCGCGAACACGTCAGTTAGTGGTTTTTAAGCTGTGATCTTTCTTTAATAATATGAAGTTGTCCCAAATTTGAGATATGACGTCGATAATTTGTTTAACCGACAATCCTACTGTTTTGTTGGCTATTTCTAAAGTACATGTCAAGTTATGCTGAACCACCAAGTTTATATTCCTTCCCACAAAAATATACATTATATTATTTTAAAAACAGAAATAAAAAATAGATAATCTAAATCAATTTTCTTTAATAAATGCTTAGGTTGTTGTCGATTGACTATTTGTTAGTAGTATAAACGGAATTGAAATTCGTTTTACACATTTCTGGTTATCTTGGGAAAATAAGTCCACATTCATTTCTTATTCGTGCTACTAATTTAGATTTATAATAATAAATAAATAAAAATTTAAAATCTGCTGTTTTTTCCAAATTAATGTGTAGGTTAAACCTATTTAACAAAAACAAACTAGGGTAGGATTTGAAAAAATATCGATGAGGTCGTACCTTAAATTTGGCACACACTCTATGATATTTATTTTATTTTTTGAAAAGACCGCAACATAAAATGTCTATCGACATGTCTGCGAATTATTGAAAAAAGATAGCTGTATCTGATTAACTGAATTTATTCCATGTTTTAAACTCGCGCTATATGTATATAGCTGTCCAAAAATTATACTGGCAGGTTTAGGCAAACAATGTACATATTTTTTATTATAAATAAAAAGTCGTAGGGGTAGAAATAGTAGCATTGGTAAGTAAATAACTTAAAAGCTTTATTTCCTGGAAAGCAGCTGCATTTTAAGATTTACATAGTTTCATTTGCATCATGTTCGATGCAGCAGAGATAAGACATGTTTGCTGAATATAACTGGGATAAAGTTTGCGTGAAGTTATCCATAAATTCCGAGCCATAGATTTACACGTAGGGTCAGCAGAAAGCGGGATGGATCGTAGCGATCACAATATCAGTGAAGCGAATTCAACGTAGTAAATTTATGGCTAGCCATAGATGCCAGCCATATATTGCTATATGATACTACACCTTACCGAAGAAAAAAGATCGTTTATTATTAACATAGTCATAGAGAACAACTAGATTTTAGTATGTATTATTTGTTATTTTGGTTACATGTACCCAAATGACAAATATTGGACAATAAAGCCAAGGCCCCAATATAAAAATAGACACAAAAACAAGTTACGAAAGACCTAGTGTATAGCAACCTAAGCAAATTATTTTTTGTCACACTCTGGAAAATAAAAGAAAATCATTTGAACAACGAGATACCTATTACTAAGGTTTTTGAAACATGACTTATTTTTTGATATTTACAGTTAATGTGCAAAATCATAAAACCGCAAAATTATTACCAAGGCCCTAATGTATAATAACTCATGCAAATTACTTTTTGTCACTTTTTGCAAAAGTGAAAAAAATACATATGAAGATCGAAATAGCTATTACCACGTTTATTTTTTCGCATTTGCAGTAGATTTGCCAAAATCACAAAAACGAAGATCGGGATAGCAATTAAGACGTTTCCGAAATATAAATTAATTTTTGATATTTGCAGTAGATGTGCCAAAATCATATAAACACAAAATGACTACCAAGGCCCTAGTGTATAATAAGATTGCAAATTATATTTTGTCACCCTTTGCAAAAGTGAAAAAAATGCATATGAAGATCGGGATAACTATTAAGAGGTTTCTGTAATTATTTTTTGATATTTGCAGTAGATGAGCCAAAATCATAAAAACCAAAAATGATTACCAAGGCCCTAGTGTATAATAAGATATGCAAATTGTTTTTTGTCACCCTTTGCAAAAGTGAGAAAAATGCATATGAAAATCGGGATTGCAATTAAAACGTTTTCCAAATATGTTTTATTTTTTCGCATTGGCAGTTAATGTGCCAAAATCATAAAAACAAAAAATTATTACTAAGGCCCTTATGTATGAAAAACCATGCAAATTATTCCTTTGTCACCTTTTGCAAAAGTGAAAAAAAAACGCATAAGAAATTCGGGATAGCAATTAAAACGTTTCCGAAATATGTCATATTTTTTGATATTTGCAGTAAATGTGCCAAAATCATAAAAACACAAAATGATTACCAAGGCGCTAGTGTATAATAAAAGATGCAAACTATTTTTGTCACCTTTTGCAAAAGTGAGAAAAATGCATATGAAAATCGGGATAGCAATTAAGACGTTTTCGGAATATGAATTATTTTTTGATATTTGCAGTAGATAAAATTATAAAAACAAAAAATGATTACCATGGCCCTAGTGTATAATAAGATATCCAAATTATTTTTTGTCGCCCTTTGCAAAAGTGAGAAAAATGCATATGAAAATCGGGATAGCAATTACGACGTTTTCCAAATATGTATTATTTTTTCGCATTTGCATTTAATGTGCCAAATTCATAGAAACAAAAAATATCACTAAGGGCCTGACGCATAAAAGCTCATGCAAATAATTTTCTGTCACCCTTTGGAAATATTAAAAAAATGCATTTGAACACCGGGATAGTTACTACCACGTTTTTCATTTCAACATTAATGATTCTGTGATACTTACTGTTAATGTGATAAAATCATAAGAAGACTGTTTCTTATGCTGTACTGCATACTTGAACAATGCAACATAAAAATTATGAGAATCTAATTAATGTTAGTCACTCTAGTATAGCAGTTAGTGGCTGCTAATATTCAAATATTAAACTTAGCATTTTTTCTCAAATATTATGTATTTGTATATAAAAGCCTCGCATAGATAAAGAACGTTTGGACTTTGATATACCGCTTTTACGACGTTGATCCCAGAAAGTTTTACAGCTCTGTTTCTGTACCCTCCTTTTGTTAATTTCAAAGCTTTTACCTGACCTGTCAAACATATGTTTAGAAAAAATTGAAAAGTAACTGTAGCACAGCATAATCAATCAATTATTATGCTGTGACTGTATATTAGATTTTAGCGCCTTAAAAAATCTGCAACTTGAAAAATAGGAATAGAATCATATTCAATTCATTCTAAAACTGTCAGAGTTGAGAGTTGTGTATGCTGTAGTATTATACACTAGGGCTTTGGTAATAGTTTTGTGATTTTATGATTTTAAATGTAAATATAAAAAAAGATTACTGTTTAAAAAATTGCAAATGTCAAAAAATAATGCATATTGCGGAAACGTCTCAATTGCTATCTGGATGTGTTTATGCATTTTTTTTTTACTTTTGCAAAGGGTGACAAAAAATCAGTTGCAATCTTATTATATACTAGAGCCTTGGAAGTCATTTTTGGTGTTTATGATTTTGACACATGCGAAAAAATAATACATATTTGGAAAACGACTTAATTGCTATCCCGATTTTCATATGAATTTTTTTCACTTTTTCAAAAGGTGACAAAGAATAATTTGAATATCTTATACACTAAGAACTTGGCAATCATTTTTTGTTTTTATGATTTTGGCACATCTACTGCAAATATCAAAAAATAATTCATATTTCAGAAACGTCTTAATTGCTATCCCGATCTTCATATGCATTTTTTTCGCTTTTGAAAAAGGTGACAAAATGGTTTTTCATACATAAGGGCTTAAGTAATAATTTTTTGTTTTTATGATTTCGGCACATTAACTGCAAATGCGATAAAATAATAAATATTTGGAAAACGTCTTAATTGCTATCCTGATCATATGCATTTTCCTCACTTTTGTAAAGGGTGACAAAAAATAATTTGCGTATCTTATTGTAGACTAGGGCCTTGGTAATCATTTTTGTTTTTGTTTTTATGACTTTGGCACATCTACTGCAAATATCAAAAAATAATTCATATTTCGGAAAGGTCTTAATTGCTATCCCGATCTTCATATGCATTTTTCTCACTTTTGCAAAGGGTGACAAAATATAATTTGCAATCTTATTATACACTACAGCCTTGGTAATTATTTTGTGTTTTTATGATTTTGGCACATCTACTGCAAATATCAAAAAATAATTCATATTTTGTCTCTTCCAAAACATTATTTTTACAAACCACCTATAGATTTTTTGCTATATTACATGAGTAGTAACTTATGCAATAATCATTTTTAATCCAGAAATTCGTAAGAAATATCCTGACGATATTATTATTAAATAAAGTCTTAAGTAACCTCATGCTTTTTGCGGTCCTAGTGTACATAAAATTCACTAAAACATGTAAATATTTAAATAGAATTAATATTTTGAGCATTTGGCAACACCGCACAGGCGCATTAATTTTTACTTTTAATGTTCTCATGAAATAGGTCCAGCCAATAACGCATGTACATATTAATACCAGCATGTTAATAGCTGGACGTCCAGCTATTGCACGGTTGGTCCAGCTATTATACACTTGGTATACGAAATGGTCCAGCTACTTCCGCATAGGCATAAGTATATATATATATATATATATATATATATATATATATATATATATATATATATATATATATATATATATATATATATAATTTAAATAAATAAGTACTTTAATTTCACGAGAAACAACCCTATTTTGCGTTGTCTATAGTGAAAGTAATAACACGTTTTTACAGAAATTCATCTTTCCACCCAACATTTTAGTGAATTTTCTTAGAAAAAATTCACTAATGAGGAGATCTCGACTTTTGAATTTTGAAAAAATTTCTTCAAATGAGCGCGTTCTAGGACCCCTAGAACCCATATCCGGGGTCAGTTTCAATTTTTATATGTTTATATATATATATATATATATATATATATATATATATATATATATATATATATATATATATATATATATATATATATATATATATATATATATATATATATATATATTGCTATGGTATTCTACTTTACTTTATGGGTAGTATATACCTGCAAAAATTTATTATAGAGCTGAGAACATATGTCTTAATCATCAGGTTGGGTTCCTTATAATTACAGCTAGCTTCTACTAATTAAAATTCACTAATATGTGTTATTTAAATTCATTTATTGATTTTCACTTGATCAAAATTACTATCGCTTTGCACAGATGGCTATATAACAATTTTGCTGATTAAATATCAACCAAAAACAATACTTCCGTTAATTACAATCTGTTATACATTCCATTTAATTTATTACACAAATTTTACGGTGTCTATTTGACACACATTAAATACAAACAGAAACGTTTAAAGCATTCATTACATAAACATAAATTGAAAAATCCTATTAAAACATTTAACTGTGCCGATATGACACTTGTTAAATACAAAGAGATATTTTAAAACATTCTTTACATAAATATAACTTGAAAAATCCTATTAAAAAAACATTCTGGTAACATTATAACTAATTACACAATTAATTAAACATGGATACTACATAATCAATATACATCGATAATTCTACAGAGATCACGGTCTCTCTCCGTTTATTTCAAACAAAATTTTTGTTTTTGAAATTTATTAGCACAAAAATATTTGATTGTTGTCGTAAAAATGGTGAAATTCAACCCGCACTGGTCAATTTAAGAAAAGGTAACACTTACTGACATATTTTCCATTGGATTATTTATTGTTCTTCCATTAATACGGACCTTGATTAATTATTATCTTTCTCATTTGTCCATGCCATTGATTATTAACGGATTTACTTCGTTAACATATTGATATATTTATTCCATAGTCGTAGCACTCTGGAGGTGTTTTATACCCTCACTTCGATGCACTCTGGAATCTCTTATGTCGACTTACATAATTATGACGATGATCACCTGGTCTGGTAAAGTGATACAGATGATTTCACTGGATGGAAAAGACAAGACAAGCCCCGGACCCTCTCGGACCGTTGCTTTTATAATTTTCTTACAGGTGAAAAAACGCTATTGTTCGTCACACCACCTGTGTTTAAGTTTTCCGTCAAACCTTTAACGTCTTTTTACGTTTTTTTTCTGACGCGCACATCACCTTAATATTCTACAAACCTTTGTTTTTTATAAATGACCTCCGCTCTTTCACTACATTGAGTCTTTAGCTAGCTTGGTCATATATATTTTTTTTATACAATAAAATCAACAGAACTACAATTATATTATCTACAATCTCATTCTCCCTACAAAACTGAAGCATTGTTCTTGGTTTCTTTGTGGCTATTTCTAGAATATATAATTTTTTTATTACTCGAATGTAACTTAACATCGAGGGTTGCTACATGGGTCACTGACATTCATGTCGGGCGTTGACATCTCCTGCCAAAACTCTTTCATTGCTACATTAGGGTGTATACACTTATTTTATATATACTAGTATGCATAAATTTCCCGTTTTCCTATTAAAATTTCGTAATATTTCCTATCATTTGCTATCTATAGCAATATATATATATATATATATATATATATATATATATATATATATATATATATATATATATATATATATATATATATATATATATATATATATGTATCACACCGATAACTCAAAAAATAATGGGCCGATTTTGATAAAATTTGGCATGTACTTTTCTTTTGTAAATGGCTTGGATAACTTCGTTAGTCAGGAAAATTGGACGAGGTTTTGCGGGAAAATTTTGAGTTTTCATTCGAAAAAAATTCTTATCTCAAAAAGTAATAAGCCGATTTTAATAAAATTTGGCATGTACCTTTCTTTTGTAAATGGCTTTGACAAGTTTGTTAGTCAGAAAAATCGGACGAGGTTTTCCGGGAAAATTTTGAGTTTTCATTCGAAAAAAATTTTTATCTCAAAGAATAATAAGCAGATTTTGATAAAATTTAGCGTGTACCTTTCTTTTGTAAATGGCTTGGATAAGTTTGTTAGCCAGGAAAATCGGACGAGGTTTTTCGGGAAAATTTTGAGTTTTCATTCGAAAAAAAATTTTATCTCAAAGAATAATAAGTCGATTTTGACAAAATTTGGCATGTACCTTCCTTTTGTAAATAACTTTGACAAGTTCATTAATCAAAAAAATCGGACGAGGTTTTCCTGGAAAATTTTGAGTTTTAATTTGAAAAAAAACTTTATCTTAAAAAATAAGAAATCTATGATAACCAAATTTGGTAGGTAGGTTTACGATATAATAAGTAAACTATACACCAAAATTTAGATTTCTATGTTACAAGAAAAAAAAGTTATAATAAAATTTTTTGTGCCAGATCATTTCTATGAAAATTCACTACAATAACGCACTTGCTGCGTCCAGGCTTTTTATTATTAAATATTTGGCTTTTCATACTAGTGGGAAACTCAACTGTTTCAAAAATAACAGCTTCTCAGTTTAACAGAATAACTCTATGTAGTAGTGTCCGTATGCCGTATCCCCATCAACCACCGGTTAAAGTTAAAATTAAAATTAAACCGTTTTATTGTACCGAAGATCGTACGTCCCTAAAGCTGTGAGCGAGAGCGAGCACACTAGTCTAAATAATAATGTTATGAAGTACAGTCCGTTATATACTGTATAACCATACATATTTAGCATTTCAAATCTCAAGACTATTCATCCCGTTAAATAGTTAAATTTAACAGTTGTCGATGAAAACCGATGTTTATTCATCGAACCTAGTTGCAGTAGAACTGAAACAGACACGACTCCGAATTCTAGTTTAGTGTAAAAAGCGTTACTTTTTAAGCCGTTATTTTTATAAATCCATAACTGGTGGTTACCGTTACGGCTCGGTAACCGTTTAAAAATAGCTGACAGTTAAATAACGACCCATCACTAATGAATTTTAACTTGCTCATGATATAAGGTTTGGTATGTTTTGCAGAATACATAAAAAGTTATGGACATTTCTGCATCGAAATCTCCATAACATTGGCACATATTATCCTTATAAAAAGTTAAGTTTTAATGAAATCTAGACATATTACCTAAATTAGATCCTGACTATGGTTTACTTTACAAAGTCGTAACTATATACAGGTTGAGTTAAAATAAAATCTTTTCAATTTATTTTAATTTCTGTAAATGGGCCACTCTATATTTCATAAAGTACACGTCTTTTACTTCAACTGTTATAACTTTATTAAGTATTTTCTATAGCGAAAATCACTACTCTTTGGGTTTATATATTTTTAATTTTTAGCCAATTGTCATTAAAAAACTTTGCATATAAAAAGGTATCGATGATAAGAATTGGCTGATATTTTAAAAAATTAGGGTGAATTAAGGTCCCTAGAACCCAAAGCCAAGAGCCGTTTAAATTTTTATATATGCGTGTGTGCGTGTGTAAAATGAAAAGACCAAAAGGTAAAAATGGCGTCAGCGTGCATGTAAGATACCAAACTTTATCTATCGACAGTCGTTTGATCTAAAACTGTTCGGCAGGTTGTCTGCAAATACAGAACTTCAAAATAAAACGTGTAAAATAATAGCAACCTCAAACACGAAATATATGCTATTATTTTAGACGTTTTGTTTTGAAGCTTTTAAAGCCAATATCTAAAAAAAACCGAATTCATATTTAGAAATTTGGGACGCAGCAAGTGCGTTATAGTAGCAAATTTTCATAAGAATTGTATGATTTCGCTTTAGTCAACCTAACCAAACCGGTTTTTTCAATATCAACAATAACAAAATTGTAATTTCAGACTCAAAGTTGACATACTTATTTAGGCGTTTTAAACAAAAATGAGATCTTATTCAAAACGTATGACATCTGTGCACTACTTGTGCACTAATGAAATCTTTGCACTAATGTCAAAATAAAACATAAAAAACATACATTCATCGAGCTGAATTCGATCGCGTAACCTTCTGCTTATGAGGTAAGCACGACACCTCTAAGCCATCTACGCATACGTCACTGACGTTTTGATTAGATGATACATTAGATCAGCTTCATGCCTAGGATATTATATTCAAAGTATACGTAACAATTAATTACAGAATTTGTATAATTACCATTGAAACAAATCCCACGACTGTTTAGGTCTTATATGACGTCTTATTTTTAAGTTTAAAGATGAAAGAAACTATTTTAGATTCATTTTTATAGAATCTCGGCTTGATTTTGTTTACATTTCTACTATATTATGTGATAGCATAATATATCTATGCTGCGCTAAAACTTTATTTGAGGCTGTTCAAAAAGCTACAAATATAGTGTCTTTTAATAATTGATTGAATCCCCCAGTTAAATAACAATAATTTGCTAAATTTTTAATTTCATGTCGTCTATCATTTATAATATAATATAATCATAAGTGCGGCCCAGATTTCATGATTGTTGGTTCGGGTAGTATGTTTTCTGCCTGGTATATATTTACTTTGGTTACCGTTGATGTATGGTTTATACCTGTTGTATGAATCTACGCATGGCAGTTAACTACTCTGTCTGTCAGGCATTGGACTTTAACCACTAAGTCGTCTCAGCACATGTCTTTGGGATTTTATTTTTAATTTGGAAAAAACTCTAAATATTGTGTACCAAATTGCTTAAAATTCACAACATAGGTTTACTTGCACTATTTCTAGCCACGTGTAAAGTCTCATTCCAGTTACTCTCCTACTTACAATATAGCGTTTTCAAAAAGTTTTCGCTGATTTTTCACCGGAAAAACTTGAGCATAAAGGCTGATTAACGAACTTGACCTTGGTTTTCGTCCAAACAAAAGTTTTGCCATGTTTGATTGAAAAAATCAGTTTAGTATTTTTTGAGTTATCGCTCGGATACATACATACATACACACACACACACACACACACACACACACACACACACACATATATATATATATATATATATATATATATATATATATATATATATATATATATATATATATATATATATATGCTACAGTCAATATATTGGTGAGATTTGGGATTGCAGGGGAGATAAGTTCAGAGGAAATTTGGAAAGTGACAGAAGAAAACCGTTTGAAAGTTTAATTTCCTTGGAAGAAGTTTAAAATTATGTAATTTGCAAGCACAAGCTAAGCTTGTTTGTAAGACATGCTGTATAATTAAGATAACAATATATAAATAAATGAATTATATATATATATATATATATATATATATATATATATATAAACATATAAAAATTATAACGGACCTCGGTTTTGGGTTCTAGGGACCCAACATCGCTCTCACTTGAAGAAATCTTTTCAAAAGCTTTTCGTGGCCTCTCTATTAGCGAATTATTCTGAACGAAAATTCGCTAAAAACTAAGCGGTAGATTTTGAAATTGCAGCTTCGAATAGAGTCCAAAAAGCTTTACAAAAAGGTGCCGCTCAACCCAGCTTCACTATTGAAACTAAAGGGGTGAAGGTCACCCACGCTGTAAGGTTTAATACTACAAATTTTATTGTCACATTCGCAAGAAAAATCGACCTGTTTTAGCGTTTCTCAATATTCTTAGCAGTTCTCGGGAAAACTCTGGTGCAACCTTTTATAATGGACGTCCTGTATGTAAAACTTATATACTAAGTGACCACTTACATTAATTATGATTTATGGAGACTTACTGTTGTCAGATGATGAAAAATCACAGCCGATTACTATAAATATCACACGTAGATAGTTGTAATTAAAATACATTATTCTTGTTCAACGTGCATGCTGCGACTAACACGTTGAATTCAAATAACATAATGAGTAAAGGCGTTGTCGAGTCAGGTATATATTTTTATTATCTTTTAGGTAACCGATAAACTGATAATATGATATCGGCTGGTCCCACGAATTTGTCAACAGAATCGCGTGGTGATGCCATCAAATTTTATAGAAGGCGACAGTGATATCTTACCTTCTGAGTCAGGAATACGATCTACATGAACATTGAACAATGGGGTCTTTTCAACACTGCCGTTCGATATGATGCTTATTAAGCTGCTAATTCAGTAGATATAATAAAAGAAACTTTATGTGGATAATATTATCGACAATGGTTATGAATAAGCAGAAATAATGTTATATAATCCGTTCTGCGATACGTGCCGAGAAAACTATGACTTGTTAATGTTTTTATTTTATTTTATTATGCAGTGAGGTTCTAACGCTCTAAAGTTTCCTTCTTTAATTTTTGTGAGTGATGAAGACGGAGAATCGAAACTAAATAGGTGTTGCTTTAATGCGAAGGCGTGCCACCCTGCTGAAATATAACTCATTGTTAAACTCTTTTCCACTCTTTGCTTGTGTTTATGTCACTTGCGGATATATTGTGGTTTATAGAATATTGGAATATACATTCCTACTCAAATTTTCCTCAGAAAATGCCGGTTTTTAGTGAATTTTCTTTAAAAAAATCACCAATGAGGAAATCCTGACTTGAATTCTGAAAAAATTTCTTCAAATGAGCGCAAACTAGGACCCCTAAAACCCATATCCGGGGTCAGTTTCAATTTTTATATGTTTATATATGTTTTTTATATTTTTATATAATTGTAAATGGCTTGGATAAGTTCGTTAGCCAGGAAAATGGGATGATGTTTTCTGGGAAAATTTTGTGTTTTCTTTCGAAAAACAATTATATCTCCGGAATTAACAAACTAACGGCAACCAAATTTGGTACCCGGGTTTGCATCATTATAGGCAAATCTCCTACCAAAATTTAGCTATGTAGGTTAAAGTACAAAAAGGTTATAGGCATTTGAACAAAAAATAAATTTGGGTATTCCTCAGAACGTCAAAGTCGCGATTTAAAACGTCAAAATTGGTAATATTTAGACAATGAACCTGAAACTAATATGAGCTATGGAAGGAAAATGTCTCAAGAACAATGTTTTACAAAGCCTAAAGTCTTACTTTCAATCGCCGTGGTCCTTCATTTTACTAAAATATTCCCAAAAAATTCATTTCAAATAGACCCTTTCTCTGAAGCTTTGGCAGTAGTGTTGGCTATAGAGTTTATCGGTTAATGGTATATCATTTTTGTCGAATTTTCGTAGAAAATCTTTAAAGCTCAATATATCCGTTATTATGCAAGCTGCGAAAAAAATTGTATCCACTAATTATAGGGTGTCTTGAGCTACATCTTAAAAAAATATTTCTACAATTACAGGCTGGCTCATAAGTCGTTGATGATTCAAAATTTTTTTTTTTTAATCGAACACGCCTTATGTTATTGCATTTTTGCATTTTCCATCGAAATATAATACATCTTTGTAAGAAAAGAAATTCGGGACGCAGCAAGTGCGTTATGGTAGCGAATTTTCATTAAAGGCTTCAAATTTGAATAGCTCAATTTGCTATTAACCTATAAGGTTGACCAAGAAATCTGTTTTTTCGGGAACACTTTAAGTTTGCTTGCGGAAATTTTTGTACATTTTCAAACAATAAACTTATTTCGATGAAACATGGCACATTATTTCTACTATATAGATTATACTGGTAACCAAATTTGATGCTTGCTTTCTTAAAAAAAACATATTTGCTATTAAAAACATTCTTATGAAAATTCACTACCATAACGCACTTGCTGCGTCCAGACTTTTTTTCATTAGGACAATATTCGGCTTGTTGAAATCTACAGTCCCGTCAGTGATAATTGGTTTGTCCCAGTATAGAAGGAAATCGCTTGATTCCAACATCGGTTGAGAAGAGTATTTATAGATAGACGGAGGGTTCTGCAGCAGGCTATATTCGGTGGCAAGTTCTTTATGGATAATTTTTCCCAGTTGATTGTGTGTAAGTGCCCAGTCGGTCTCATAGCGGGACATCGGGATGTGACATGTTCTATCGTTAGTTGCTGGTACGAACTTGTTATTTCATCACAAAACGTTCTTCCTATCCTATCCTGGATGGCTATGATGAAGCCTACTGCTTCTGGATGGACTTTACCGTCTGTCAACCATGTCAACGGGAGTTCCGTATTTATAGTCTCTTTTTCAAGAACGCTAGGGTATTGCTCATTGAGTGCTTTCTCACGCCAAGTAGGTTGCTCGTCCAAAGGTTGCTGGTAGTTTCTCGTATATTCTTTACCAGGTTCAAGAGGGTATAGTTCTTGTCATGGGCATAGATAATTCTTAGCAAAGGGCTCCATGAGTGTAGTATGCCGTTTCGCATTCTGTGTTCCGACTGTCTGCAGAGATTGTTTTTGTTTAGTCCCCTGCCTCCATATTTCCTGGCTAGATACACCCTCTGTACAGCGCTTTTAGGGTGGTTCATGTGTAATTTTGTTAGGAAAGTTCGCGCGGGACGACCTATTTGTTTGAGGTCTGTATCTAAATACTTGAGGTTACCAAAGGAATAGGCGAGTGCTGGCATAGCGTATCCGTTTATTGCGGTAACAAGATTGCGGACGTTCACCTTTGTGTTCAAGGGTTTGTTTAATCTTCTCTTGTATTCTTTTATCAAATCTAGCCTTAAGTTGTGTATGGTCTATTTTGCCGTTCTGCCAGTGTCTTGGTATAATTGATTACTTGGGTACATATTACCTCTGTTTAAGAAAATCTTTAAAAACCTTTTTTGGATTACCTCGAGATCAATCAAGTCAACTTTACCAATGCCTTCCCACGCTACAATGGATAGTTAGAAATCAGATATTTTGTTGGGTTTAAAAGATATGATAGTTTTAATAAAACAAGATTTTTTTGCTTAGTGGATCATTAGATAATAAATTTTAATTTACAAAATGCAATTTTGTATACAGCGATTTTATTTTTTAGAATGATTTATAGTTTGAATTTGCTATATATTTTTAAATTTAAATTAAACTAAATTAATTAGTACTAAAGTAACAACGTTTTAACTTGCAATATCTTCAAAAGATATTTTTTCGCATGTAATTAAAGTTTTATCTTTTGTTTTAGACTATCCTATCTGGGTTCAAGTAGTGACGTTTGCAACACTAGTCGAACTGCTTTGACTAGATGTTGTTGTTGGTTCCGTAATGATTACTTTGTTGATACCAACTCGTGGAGCTAAGTTGATCATACTAGCCCATTGTCCATCACAAAGAGTGTCAAACGTCATGTCTTTCAACACTGCACCACCTAAGCTTCCAGGTCCTCTACAAGTAGGCTGTGAGTCCCAGACTTTGTTCTTGTTGGCATCAATCCACCTATTTTTAAAAACAACGAAAATTATTATTCTGGTAACATACTTAAAAATACAGTTACTTTATAGCAAGAAAAAGTATTGGTAGAGTCAATACATCGATTTTAGTGAATGTTTTGAATTTTGAAAAAATTTCTTCAAATGAGCGCGATCTAGGACCCCTAGAACCGACATCCCAGGTCAGTTTCAATTTTCATATAATAATAATAATAAATTTATTTATCAATCAATCGCTTTACAAAGTACAACAATATGACCTAATCAAATAATATAACCCATGATAAATAGAAAATCACTCCCACAGAGGTACCATCAGCTGTACGTGGGATCTCAACACTTTTTCCACCAACATCTTTACTGTCCTATTAACCCGCTTCTCATCCGAAATAAAAGCCGCATAAAATTTTTTGTAATGCATCACACTTTAATCGAAAACTCTATTCCCAGAAAAACCACACGTGCACACCAAAAATAGACTCTCTTTCCATCCATTCCTCAAACCCTCCTCCCTCTCTTCTCCACTTCCCTCTCTCATATCCATTTTCTTTTCTCCCCGCATCCCCTCTCTCTCTCTTTCTCTCTTCACCTTTCACACATACACACCCACCAAGTTCACCATCTATATTCTCAGGATCGTAGAAAAACAATAAAGTCACACCAAAATGATCATATCCCCACCTGTATACTTTCCTTCCCTCTACATCCACTATTCTCCGCCACTACACTTTTAGACCAATTAACTCATGCAATTTCAGCCTTGGATATTCAACTAGCCATCTTTTCAACTTGACCTTAAATCTGCTGAAAACCAATGACCTGATATCATGAGGCAAATGACCATATAACCTTGGAGCTATAAAGCTAGCACATCTCTGCCCCAGAGTTTTGTCAGCCTTTGCGACTTTAAATGTTACCCTTTCCTTATATCTCGTGCAGTACTTATGTTCAATATCTGCCATAATTTGTGGATTCTTATGTATCCTTAACAAGATGTTTTTTGCGTAGAGTTGACGTAAATCCATTATTTTACTTTCTCTGTACAACAGATCAGTTGGATAATTTAATGGTTTACTATATATTATCTTAATAAATCTGTTTTGTGTAACTTCCAGGCTCTTTATCTGTGAATCCAGAGCTCCACCCCACCCTACAATTCCATACTGTATAAGGGATTCGATCAGCGCATAGTACAGATTTCTCATGACACCCGAGTTAAAACTTCCCCTCAATTGTCTATACATAAACAACAAACTGCGGAGCTTCGAGATCAATTCCTTTATCTGACTATCCCATCTTAAATGTGAGTCTATCTTTATTCCCAAATATTTTATACTACCGGCCGATTCAATTTCAATGGCTAATTCTGGTCTTCCGATGATCAATTTATCGAATGTTGGCAACGTGGATGCACCACAGGAGAACGGAACAAACTTTGTTTTCTTAAAATTTATGTTGAGAGGATTTTCGTTAAACTAGCCTGCAATCATCAACAAGTCATTCTCGATCCCCTGCCGTAGGTTTCCCATGAGTCAGATTTATAAATTAGGGCGGTATCATCTGCGAAGGCCACTACATCTCCTACTGACGGCAGCAGAAGTAAGCTATTTAAGTAAATAGTGAAAAGTATTGGGCCAAGTATGGTACCTTGGGGTACACCACAGTCAATAGTTTGTGGTACACTGTATTTATCTCCCACTTTAGTTATTTGTACCCTATCCGTCAAGTAGCTCCTCATCAGAGAGAAAGCAGCGCCTCTGAAACCCATGTCCTCCAAAACTGCCAGCAACCTGTCGTGGTTGATGCTATCAAATGCCTTAGCTACATTTAAAAGACTCCTATCACGCATTCACCCTTATCAAGCGCTCTATATATTTGATCCGTAACACGATATATTGCACCCTCCGCCGAAGTTCCCTCTCTGAAACCATATTGCTTTTCTGAAAGTAGTCTATGTTTCTGCAAATATTGTGACACTATTTTTTATTATTTTTTCGGCAATTTTGGCCAGATTCGAAAGCAGAGATATCGGTCGATAGTTGTTCGGGTCCAAAGGAGAGCCAGACTTTAAAATTGGTCTAACAATTGTGAATTTGAAATGTGACGGAAATATTCCCGTCATCATGATTTCGTTGATCAGGTAGGCTAGTGGCTCTGCAATATACACCGCTACGGTTCTAAGCAGATCAGAGTTTAGATCATCATGTCCCACCGCTTTCCCAACCTTTAGTACTTTTAGATATTTCTCAACTTCATATCTATCTGTTGGTGTAAGGTAGATGGTATATCGACAAACACTTCTCCTTTTGTTAAAACTGTGTTTTCCCTGTGTTGCACTGTGTGAAACTTTTCCTATCCTAATAAAGTGTCTATTTAATTCGTGTGCAATCTCCTTCTTATTTTCAATAATTTTCTCACCTACCTGTAATTTTCCAACATCTCTCGATGTTTATATATATATATATATATATATATATATATATATATATATATATATATATATATATATATATATATATATATATATATATATATACAGGGTCGCTGATAAGTCTGGAAACGGTCGATTATCCGGGAAAATATACAAGGTGTCGAAAAAAGTTTTATACAAAAGTTTTTGGGTTCTTCAATGTCTACTAGGCGGTGATAATTTTATTTATACAGGGTTGGTCATACAGGCGTGGCACACCAATATTAATTTTTTTTTAATGGAACACCCTATATATTATTCGATATTTCAATCCTTCTCTTAATTTTGAGCAACATTTATGAGAAGCATAATGTACCTAAACTCAATCGTTTCCGGGTAAAAAAATAAATAAAAATAAACGCTACTGTTTTTAAAATCTATTGGATGAAGAACAAAAATAAATGAAAAGTAGAATATCTCTTGAAAACAATCTGTGAGTGTGAAAAGAACCGGTTGCGATGTTTTTAACATTGTTTGGAATCCCAAGATAAGATAAGATGCCCATAAGAAACGCAGTATTATTCTTTTGTTTTAAAATGTTTCCAGGACAACGAATGTCAAACATTCATTCAGTGTCAACAGTTTTGAAACATTAGTAATTTAGTGTCAACAGTTTTTGTGCAAAATGGCAAGTTTAAGTCAAACCGAACGTATCGAAATTTTAATGATGATAGGGTACGGTGATAGAACACGAAGTTTTGCTCAAGTGGTGATTATGTTCAATGAGTTGCATCCTGAGCGGGAATTGATCTCCAAATCCACAGTTTCGAAAACTTTGCATCGTTTTCACGAAACTGGCGGTATCAAGGATAAACCTAGAACTGGAAGGCCAGTAACCGTTACAAATGAAGAAAACTCTTTGAATGTAATATTGGATGTGGTGGAAAATCCGAAAACTTCGGCACAGCAATTGGCTTTAAATCACAATATGAGTCGATATTCAATTCAAAAGATTACGAAGCGGGAAAAGTTCCGTCCATATAAAATTCATTTATTGCAAGAACTGAGTGAAGACGATTTTGATCGCAGAATCGAGTTCTGTGAACTTATTATGGAGAAGTTACGCCAAAATTTTAACTTTGCCAACCACATTTTGTTTTCCGACGAATGTACATTTTGTTTGAATGGACAAGTCAACCGACACAACTGTAGGTACTGGTCAGACGAAAACCCACATTGGATGGAACAAATTCACACCCAAAGACCGCAAAAAGTAAATGTTTGGTGTGCTATTATTGGTGGACATATCATAGGACCTTATTTTATACACGGTAATTTGAACTCTGCTCGATATTTGACACTTTTGCAAGAATCAATTGTTCCAGACGTAAGTCGATTATTTCCGAACAATAACGACCCAAATCTACCAGCGGAAGAAATATGGTTTCAGCAGGATGGGGCACCCCCTCATTTTGGAATTGAGGTACGGGAATATCTTAATCAAACCTTTCCTGGCAGATGGATAGGGCGCAGGGGAACTATTGAATGGCCAGCTAGGTCTCCCGACATGACGCCGCTTGACTTTTTTTGTGGGGTCATGTAAAAAATTTAATTTACCAAAATAGACCGCAGAATATTGAAGAGTTGCAAGCAAGGATTGTGCATGAAATTAATAACATTCCTCAAAACGCTCTTGTAAATGCAGTGCAATGTTTTGTTAAGCGAATTCATTATTGTCAGGAGGTCAATGGAGAACACTTTGAACATCTTATAAAATAGGATTCCAAACAATGTTAAAAACATCGCAACCGGTTCTTTTCACACTCACAGATTGTTTTCAAGAGATATTCTACTTTTCATTTATTTTTGTTCTTCATCCAATAGATTTTAAAAACAATAGCGTTTATTTTTATTTATTTTTTTACCCGGAAACGATTGAGTTTATGTACATCATGCTTCTGATAAATGTTGCTCAAAATTAAGAGAAGGATTGAAATATCGAATAATATATAGGGTGTTCCATTAAAAAAATAATAATATTGGTGTGCCACGCCTGTATGACCAACCCTGTATAAATGAAATTATCACCGCCTAGTAGACATTGAAGAACCCAAAAACTTTTGTATAAAACTTTTTTCGACACCTTGTATATTTTCCCGGATAATCGACCGTTTCCAGACTTATCAGCGACCCTGTATATATATATATATATATATATATATATATATATATATATATATATATATATATATATATATATATATATATATATATATATATATATATATAAACATATCAAAATTGAAACGGATCACGGATATGGGTTGCAGAAGTCCTAGTTCGCGCACATTTAAAGAAATTTTTTCAAAATTGAAGAGTCGGGATCCCCCATTGGTCAATTTTCCTACGAACCTCCACTAAAACTTAAAAAATATGCAGAGCCTTCAAATGGGTTACTCTATATTATTATTATTATTGCTTAGCAAAAAACGTTTAAATTATCCAAAACTGTAGTAGAATATTTTTAAATTAAAATTAGAAAATAGAAAAAAATACTATAATCCGAAAACTTAAATAATAAATAGAAAATTTTGAGAACGGCCTTTAATATACAAATCTGTTTTTTTTACTAATCTATGCAGCTCTTTAAATTATATTTATACTTACAATGCCAAATACAATATGTTACAGTCACAATGCCATGGATTTTTAGCCAGTTTTATTGATACCAATTCTTCCAAAGGATCTAGAGATTTCGTTGGCAAAAATTGAAATTTGTTACTGTCTAGGTGCCTGTAAAATCATATTTCTGTTAAAAGATTATCACAAGCAAACAAATTAATATTTTATAGAATATAGATAGCTCTGTTATAAAGCTTTAATTAGCTTAACAACCAAATTGATCTATGATTATTTTGTCAGCAGCGTAAGAGTCAGACATGAGGTCACCCTCATCTGGGTGCCGGGTCACTCGAGGGTCAAAGGCAATGAAGAAGCTGACAGTCTCTCGAAGAGAGGGTCAGCAGAACCATTTATGGGACCAAAACCGGTCCTGGGTGTGACGAAGAGTACTGCCAGGGGATCCATTAAGTCATGGGTCAGAAACGAACATAAGGTGTACTGGAGAGACTACCTATAGCTCAGACATGGAAAGTCAGTGATTGAGGAACCCAGTTCAAAGAGTGCTGTGGAGCTACTAAATCTGGACTGTTGACGGAATACATGACCGTCAAGAAACACCTGCATAAGTGAAAAGGACTCATTACTTTGAATAACTTGGTTGTTCATTGTGATGGGCTTAGGGCTGATGTATCTCTTATAAGATAGAAAGCCAAACTCAGATTTGGTAGAGTTGAATTGTACAAGATTTCTACTTTCCCAGTCTAATATTTTTTGGAGATCCACAGAGACAGAACCCTCCATCAGTCTGCGTCCTCATCTGATTGGGCTAAAAAGACATGCTTAAAATATTGTATATTTGAGTGGAGGGTGCTGTAGTCCGCGTAACTGTGAACTGGGTTGGATGTGCTGGAGAGGAGGTCATTGATGTAGAGAAGAAACAAAGTAGTAGGCTGACCCTTGAGGAACTCCTACATTAATTGGATACAGTTTAGAGGAATCGCAATCCACGACAACAGAAATGCTCCGGGTGGAGAGGAAATTTGCTGTCCAGGTACAGAGTTTTGGTGGTAGGCCATAGGCCGGAAGTTTATTAAGCAGCGCTGTCTAGAGCGAAAATCTGGGACTCATCGTGTAGTTCCATAGACTTGTTCCAGGAATGGGTGATAAAGGAAAGGAGGTCTGCGCTGACGGAATCCATACTGCCTGTCGTGTATTACACTATGTTTTCCAAGAAATTTTAGTAATTCGGTGTTTATATACGTTTCCATCACTTTAGAGACGACTGAAAGGAGAGAAAGAGGCCTGTAGTTGCTAGGAAGCGCTGTGGATCTTTTCTTGGGGACGGGTTGTACTCGAGCAATTTTACAGTTACTAGGTTATATGTATTGTAAGATGTCGGAAGACGAGTCAGGACAGGAGCAAGTTCTGGTGTGCATTTTTTGAGAACAATTGCTGGGATCTTGTTAAGGCCAGAAGCTTTTCTGGTATTAAGAGAAGAGAGCATCTTTCGTACCTTTTTAGTTTTGAAAATGATATCCGTCATTTTATGCGTGACATTGGAGACTGTTGGTGGTTGAACATTTGGAGGTGGGTTGAGAGTATAATTGCCGGCGAACAACGAGGCTAAAAGTTCTGCCTTGCCCAGGGCGGTAGAAATAATTTCATCCCCTGAAACTAGAGGTGGAAACGTGCTCTTGCAGAAATTATTCCCAATAGATTTAGCAAGAATCGAGAAGGGTTTGTTGCCGTTGGAGATTGAGAGGATTTGTTTTTGATGTGTTATTAAACAATTTTTTTTGCCTCAGAAAGAATGCAGACATAGCGGTTTATTGCGTCATTAAATGCCTGACGGTTTCCTTGACTGGGATTGTGCAGAAGCATTTTGTGAGCGTCGACCTTTTCAAGTCTGGCCTTGTCACATGAATTAGAGAACCAGGGCTTTTAAGTGGGAATTAGATTCTATTCTAATAATTCACTAACGAATATATATGTGATAAAATTTTATAGATAGGAGAAGCGATTTGTGGATAATATAAATTTGATCTTATGAACTCATTTAACGTAGAGAAGGACTCAAAATTCTCCAGTGAGGGACATTGCGTTAAAATCGTTATAGAAATATTAATTCTTGTTGTAAAATAGTTTATTTGCTCTTACTTAAAATAGATTTTAAAACCTATACACCTGTGCTTTATTTGCTAACCTAAGAAGAACTAACCAGGGGTGGTTCAACTTACAGCTTAATAATAATAGTGACGTATACCGCCACATGGTACATGCTACGGCCGACACATGGTACAATTTTGGTAAATTAACCCCAAATGCTCGGTCGTAGCGTTTCAAGTAACCTTTAAACAAGAACTCCGTTGAAAGTCGTTAAACAGGATATTTTCGTTTCAACATAACAAGGCCTGCCGCTCGGGCTCAGCCGTAATTTATGCAAATAACTGGGTATTTGAACCGAAACACCCATATCGTTGGCTCTTGACTAAAAGAGTTAATTAGAAGCAGATATTTTAAACCAAATAAACTAACAGGATTCCAATTAAAGTATTCATTTTTCGGAAACGTGATAAGAAATAACTAACGCAAATGGCTGCCAAAAACAATGACAACCAAGCTTGATGGTGTTGCCTAATAATACGAATAAAAACTCATCTCTCAGTTACAGTTGTGACTGTCACAAGCCGAATGAAACAGTGGAATTTTATTACGAAATGTAAAACATAATTTTGGAATGTCAGATATTGATAAATAATTATTAACGCTGATTTTTGGTTAATATTTGAATAAAATCTAACAAAATTATAATGCCAATACGTGATATAGTACCTGCTTTAGCAACCATTCTCTTTATTTCATTCACTTTTTTTTTTGTTGAAAAACACAGTCTAATCCACGGCAGGCAGTATGGATTCCGTCAGCGCAGATCAACTGCCGACCTTCTTCCCTTTGTCACCCATTCTTGGAACAAGTCTATGGAACTATAGGGCGAATCCCAGATTGTCGCTCTAGACATATCCAAAGCATTCGACCAGGTATGGCACGCAGCGCTGCTTAATAAACTTCTGGCCTATGGCCTACCACCAAAACTCTGTACCTGGGCAGCAAATTTCCTCTCCAACAGGAGCATTTCTGTTGTCTTGGATGGCAATTCCTTTAAACTGTATACAATTAATGCAGGAGTCCCTCAAGGTTCAGCTTTGGCCCCTACTTTCTTCTTCTCCACACCAATGACCTTCTTTTTAGCACATCCAAACCAGTTCACAGTTACGCGGACGATAGCACCCTCCACTCAAATATACAATATTCTAGGCATGTCTCTTTAGCTCAATTAGATACGGATCGCAGACTCATGAAGGGTTCTGTCTGTGTGGATCTCCAAAAAATATTATACTGGGGAAGTAGAAATCTTGTACAATTCAACTCCACCAAATCTCAGTCTTGCGTTCTATCTCTTAAGAGATACACCAGTCCTAGACCCATCACAATGAACAACCAAGTTATTCAAAATAATGAGAACGTTTCACTTGTTGGCATTTCTATGGATCGAAATTTCAATTGGCACCAACATGTCACATCAATTGCAGAAGCGGCTGCTAAGAAATTAGGTTTCTTCTTCCGGGCTCGCAAATACTTTTCACCAGCTAATCTCGATACCTTATATACTTCACAAATAGGGCCAAACCTCAAATACTGCTTCCACAACTGGGGTGCCGCTGCCAATTCCAGACTCGCTATCCTGGACTCCATTGAGAAGAGAGCTATACGTCTCATCGGTTACCGGACCCTCACCCAAAGGCTGCCATCCCTTGCTCACCTACGTGTCGTTAGTGACCTCTCTCTCTTTTATAGATATGCACTGCTCAGACGAGCTTTCTTCCATAGTTCCTCCACCTGCTGCCCCCAACAGATCTACCAGGGAAACAGAGCGAATGCACCCTTTTACTGTCCAGGTGACCAGACATAGAACATCTTGTTATGCTCGCTCTTTTATCCCGAGTGCTTCCAAGTTGTGGAATTCCTTGCCGGCACATATTTTTCCTTCTCCTCCGAACCACCATACCTTCAAGTCCAGAATTAACAAGTTGCCTCTTTCCTCCTTGTTGACACCCACGGTACGATAGTATTTAGGATGTAAGCCCCGGTGGTGTGTTGTTCAAATATAAACTCATTTATTCTTTTGCTTTATCAATGCATATTCTGATTAGGGATCAGGAGAAGGCTTTTCCACTTCGTAATTACCGGAATGATGACCTTTTGATTAGACAAGCAATCATGAAATGATGGTGTTTTGAAAAATTGTTTATCAACTTTCCATTTCAAACATTAGAGTTGTTTCAAAAGGTTATTTTAGAGCTAAATTAATAAATATGTTATAACGCAACCTACCCAAGAACAGTTTTGATTAAGTGATAACTTACAGTTTTTGAAGTTTTGAAGTATAAGCAAATATATTTGGATGCATGGACGTCAAAATATTATTGTTTATTAACAACGTAGTTAAATTGTTCAAACCACTAAATGTTCTTTCCTTTAACTCCTCCAGGTTGTTAGAAAATAAAATTAATTTCTCCAACCGACTATTATAGTGAAATGCATCTTCGGGTATAGCCGATATAACATTTTGTCCCAAATATAACTCTTGCAGGCTGTTGAGATTCCTAAAATCGTTTGTTGTTATCTGAAATTTATAATCTAACTTCAGTAATGATTTGGTAATACAAAATGTAAAGATACATCTACTAGCCTAAAATATTTTCCTGCACTATGGGTTTTCATTTAATTACATTAGCTCTTTTTATTAGGTTAGTGCCAGATATGTTCTCACCATAATTATAAACGCACATCGGTTTCGCTTTAATTAGAGCTCGTCAGTACGGCATACTTGTTACAGCGAGAACACACCTATAAAGTAATACGGTGTAATGAAACTTTAGTTTCATTTGAATAAAACCAAATTTCGCTGCCGTAACACGACTCTGACGATTCTGTTAATTAATATTTTCAATAAATAAATATTCTCGAACCACTAGTAGATGCGAAAATCCATACAAAATATCTTCTTTTATCTTAAAGAATTCGATAAATTAAATACCGGAGCGTTATCAGTTATATTACACGAATAAAAATATACAGATTTAACAAATTTTTGATTCAAAATGTTTACGTTCACTATCAATTAAAAAAGGAGAATAAAAGCTTCTAGAATTAAACAAGGACGCCCAATTTTTACCATATAAAAGCAGGCCCACTGGTCGAGGTAAGGCAGTTCAGCATAGAATTCTGAGTATATTTCCGAAAAGTAGTTCAGCCGAGTATCCCTACAGTATTTTCTTCGAGTTTTCAGTTGGTAAACCTTCAGACCCGTTCGTTTCATTTTTCCGCAATTGTAGTTTCGGTAAGAAACATATATTTTAGTTAATCTTTGATATTTGTATTTTCTGATGTATTTGTGGTAAATCATATATAGCTGTCCCCCAAGTTACCCGAGAAAACCCAGAACTACTCAGTAAGTGGTGGACGTGCCGCCACCTGGTTGCGGAAACCAAGTAGTATGCTGTCACGCCAGCTCCAAATAACACAAAGTGTTAAAAAATAGAAACTGGATACAGCTAATTAACAATTTAGAAAATTGTCAGCCCTGGCCCATTTCTACCCCAATATAGGGACAAAGTATGTAAGAATCGATGCATTTTCGCAACAATTAGAACCGTAGACCGGTTTCGCTCTCATTACAGCTCTTCAGTGCGGCATACTAATTGTAGCAAAAATGCACCAAAAATAATACGGCTATCATATAGCCAGTCTTAAAATACTCAGTAAGTGGTGGACGTGCCGCCACCTAGTTGCGGAACCAAGTAGTATGCTGTCACGCCAGCTCCAAATTTTTAAAACTGGCTATACGATAGTCGTATTATTTTTAGTGCATTTTTGCTACAATTAGTATCCTGTACTGAAGAGCTCTAATGAGAGCGAAACCGGTCTACGGTTCTAATTGTTGCGAAAATGCATCGATTCTTACATACTTTGTCCCTATATTGGGGTAGAAATGGGCCAGGGCTGACAATTTTCTAAATTGTTAGTTAGCTGTATCCAGTCTCTATTTTTTAACACTTTGTGTTATTTGGAGCTGGCGTGACAGCATACTACTTGGTTCCGCAACTAGGTGGCGGCACGTCCACCACTTACTGAGTATTTTAAGACTGGCTACACGATAGCCGTATTATTTTTAGTGCATTTAGTATGCCGTACTGAAGAGCTCTAATGAGAGCGAAACCGGTCTACGGTTCTAATTCTTGCGAAAATGCATCGATTCTTAAACCCAGAACTAAATCTATTCTTTCCGTGTTTCAATATACAGGTGTGCCTAATACCCAGTTTCACTTAAAACGAAATTGAAATAGTGTTATCGCCTCCTTATATATATATATATATATATATATATATATATATATATATATATATATATATATATATATATATATATATATATATATATATATATATCTATATATATATATTGTTATTGTTTTGTCTAGGCACGGAACGGATAACCGAGGGTTCTAATAACATTATAATTTCCTCTCATTTCTAGCTGGTTTGGTAATAAACCTTATTGATTCAGCAACATTGTTTACCGTTGTGATTCCCACCTCCCAGTTAAAATAACTTGGGAGTTTGGGGGAATATACATATTTTCCACTGTGTTAGCACTCAATAATGTCCCAGGTTCGGCCCGAGCGTTAAAACAGTGTAGAATATCGTCTCCTTATTGCCGTCATATGAGTAAAAATCTCCTTTAAAATTTTGGAATCAAACCAGCTAGAAATAAGAGAAATTCCGCGATATGATTTTCCGGGGAATCGCTTGCCTGGTCGAAGCTAAAATAAAAATCCCATATTCAGTTTTCTTGTCTTATTCGCACTTTGTACCTACCAGTCAGCCCTGGTAAGAACCGTATCTTAAGTAATTCCTTTTTGTTAATATTTTCACATATAATTTTGTATATATCTGTATATACAAAATTATATGTGAAAATATTTACAAAAAGGAATTACTTAAGATATGGTGCTTACCATATATATATATATATATATATATATATATATATATATATATATATATATATATATATATATATATATATATATATATATGTCCAACAATAGAACCATTATTTGTTTTCAATAACTCTTTTTCACTGTTAAGTCTCTGAAAAGTTTGACCCCTGGAAACCAAACATCTCCACTTGAATGTTCCTGAGCACCATACTCCCTTAGTGTGGTCCGTTGCTTGGACATTAGTCACTGTGGGGCTTCCACTTTCCTCCAGGTGTCTTTTTGAAAACCTCAAGTAAAGTGGCGGCGCTCGAGACAAATCCCTTTTCCTGATCAAAACAATGACCCACACTCCACCCTTCGGAAGTAGACCGTTACAACGGCTATGGTAGCCAGGCTCCTAGAACATTGTGAGATGAAGCCAGCCTCCTAGAACATTGTGTGATTTACGACAGGGTCGCCATCTCGTTGCGGAACCAGCTAGTGTGTTGTCACAGCAGCTCAAATAAGCACAAAATGTTATAAATATAGACTTGTACAACCCACCAAAAATTTTGTAAATTATCAGCCCTGGCCATTTCTTCCCTAATACAGGGACAATGTATGCAAAGTGTAAACAGGATGCTTGCCTGTTTGGGTATCTGTTTATATTGGGACAGAATTTTCCTACGGATAAGTTTTGTCTTCAAGTTGGGGTCAGATGTAAACAGGATGCTTGCCTGTTTAGGTATCTGTTTATATTGAGACAGAATTTTCCTACGGATAAATTTTGTCTTCAAGTTGGATGTAAGCAAGGTGCTTACAGTTTGAGTATCTAGATTTATGATATTTCTACATACATAAATTTTGCTTTGATCTCAGAAAAGTTATAAAAAATCGCCACAAGTAATTTAAATATCGTAAATTTATCTATCATCAAATGCATAAAATATGTAGGCCGCGAACAGGGGGAAATTGAGTGTATTTAATTACGTGTAATCAGAACACCTTACCAAGCGCAAAACGCGCGGTACAACGGTCAATTTAGTGCAAAATAAAAAAAAATTAATTCGAAACGACACCGGCGATGATAGGACGGGTAGGTAACCTCTAAGGAGGCCACTTGAGTTGCAACAGAAAATTTCCGCAAACTAAGTGGTTTTGGGGACTCGGCAAGAGTGAGGAAATAATTAGACGAGGGGCAGTGTTCAGGCAGCTGGCCTCCGGGCTAAGCAGTTGCCGCCGCAGCGATAAATGTCAAGGGTTTCTGTTAAGTAAATTTGAAGAAGTAAGTGAGATTTCAGTGAGAGAATTAGCTTTTGTTTGAAAGGGCGGTTATCACAAAAGATCGTGGTTCAACGACCATAGGGGCTGGTAAGGCAGAGTACAGAGCTGGTGTGTTGCATATGATTTTTCTGGGTGAGTTCGTTCCAGTTTAATATTGTTGTTAAATGTTCCCTTTTTCCTATTAAGAATGGACCAGCTGTCTCGAGTACCGAATTAAGTTTTAAAAACTAAGATTGTATAGATATTTTAAACCATATGGGCTCTAAGCTAAATTAGTATAGATGATTGAGCCATAGGACGCTGGACTTATAAATCAGAGTAAATGAAATCAGATTAAAATTTAGGTGTTATTTTATGATAGGAATTTAATGGAGGGGGGGAATATTTGTGAAATTTTATAATACGAGGAAGAGATAGTGCTTTGAGCCATGAGAGTTTAGCTGGGAGCTATAAGGGGTAGATAAGTGAGAGCTATAATTAAGCCAAGAGGGAGTTAAATATCGGGCTTAGAAAAATTATACCGGGGGCAAGAACAATGTAGTTTTTGCCGGTATCAACTTTGTATAACATTTAATCCATTATAAGGTTTAGAAAAGCCTCCTACACCCTCCTGTTTAAATAACCTTTAGGATTTACACTATTGGAATTAGAGTTTTTTGTATAAGTTTAATCAGACGGAATTAAACATTTGGAATTAAGGAAAATGTTTAAAAAAGTATTGAGGGTTTTCTTTTGTTTCATTTTAATCATACGGAAACCTTTGAAATTAAAGGGTGTATTAAAATTTATTGTGCTGTTAAAATGTTATCTGTATAAATTTTATTTTTTGTATTAAAATAATTTTAAAAACTAGATGCTGGGTTTCATTATTAGCTTAGGAAGCCCTAAACTAGAGTTCATTTAAACAGTTTCTTATAGGGTGACTTTGCTGTGCTTGGGTCACTAGGTATACGCTAAGCCTGAATATATAATAAAATTCTGGGAATTTGATCACAGATGCTCGGTTTTAGTGTTCCAAATTTAGGCAAGACCTCCCTTGAAGGTCGTAAAACTTAAATATTAGTTTCAAGGTAACAAGGGGTAGAAAAATGGATACACATTCTGCCGCTCGAACGTTGCCGACCCTAAAATATAACTAAATGAATAATTACTTAAATTTTTATAATAATAATTAGAATTCACAGTCATTGAAAAACCTTTGTATTAAAGAAAAGTAAAAGGCACGTAAAACCCCCCATTACAAAAGCTAGATACATTCTCACTATAATGAGAAACGCTACTTACATACTACCTGGTTTCGCACCATGATAGCGACCCTGTCGTACATCCCATAATGTTCTAGGTAGTATGTTGTCAAGGGAGTCCTAATAAACACAAAATATTATAAATAAGGACACAAACTGTATTTATGTAAATTATAACGTCCGACATTTTCCCTGCCAGCAGCTTGGGTTTGATATAGTCATACGCACCTTGTAGATTTAAGAAGGGAGTTGTTAATTCACCGTTTTCAGTGTGACAATTCTGTATGTTTGTGACTGGATATATTACTCAAACATTCACCATTGCCTCTAAATCTACGGGAGACGAACTGATTTGAAGGTTATATTATGATTGTTTTACACTCCACATTGTGGAGACAGTATAACGTTAAATATATACTAATGAATGAATAAAATTTCTGTAAATGAATTACCAAAACCTGCTACCGCCACTTAGTCGAAGGCATGAGGTTTAATGTAAAATAAATAAGAAATGCGTAGGGTTCTGCACTTACAATTGGTATGGTGCTATATGTACAAATAAAAATCAAAATACGGTGAAAATTGGTTTATTAAAAAATGTTGAATTTATATGTGATTTTTTTTATATAAAATATAATGAGCAGGTGTTTCGTGATGGATTGTAGCAGTTAAATGAAATTATTTGTATTTAAAGACTGACAACAGATAACCGAGGTACTTAACTTTGTTTCTGTCAGTGAAATTCCATCGGTTGACCGGATTAGAGAGGGCCTGGGGTTGTTCAGGGCCATTTAAACCCCTCAGAAAATAAGGGGGGCGACTCAATGGTGCCTAGATCATTGTAAAAAATTGTAGGGACCCCTGCTTGGCGTGGTGTTGAGTATTCACCTGGAGGTGTCTACGTAGCTCTTCTAATTTTCCTCCCAGATGGTGGTTGCAGATCGTGAAAAATGTTCCATCGCCGAACGTTCCCTACTTCATAGTGTAAAAGACGAACATTAAGCTTATGTTCCATCGAACCAAAGCACGACCCAAAGAACTGGATGGCTGTAACAATTGAGGTGTATAAGTCTGTCAAGTTCGTAGTCATTTACATATGGCAGCCTGTAGTATGTTCAGGTTAAATACAAAATTGATCTGCATGTTAATTAAAAAAAAACTACTGGATTGTTAATATTGAATCATACGAGAACACTTCTACAAGCCACCATGAAAATAATATAGCAAATATGTATTAAACAAAGCAATTGATAAAAGCAAATTCATTATTATAAAACAAGCGAGCGTTACATCGTTATCTTACCTCATAACGGCGTGCTGCCTTCTTATTGCTTATCTTGAGATTATCGACATAATATTATATTTTATTTGAAGGTCTGTTTAGAGGAGAGCGTTTTAAGTCGTCGTATGATCTTATAAGGGTTTTCTCATCTGACAAATAAATCTTACCCACCAACTGTTGCGTCTGAAGAGGTTGGGGAGAACAGTAATTCTCACTGGCTAACAAGATGGTGTGATCATTGACCAAGAGCCTGGTGGATCATGTCAATGGCTATGACGCCTGGAGGTGTCTACGGAGTTCTTCGAATTTTCCTCCAAGATGGTGGTTGCAGGTCGTGAAAAATGTCCCATCGCCGAACGTTCCCTACTTCATTGTGTAAAAAACGAACATTAAGCTTATGTTCCATCGAACCAAAGCACGACCCAAAGAACTGGATGGCTGTAACAATTGAGGTGTATAAGTCGTCAAGTTCGTAGTCATTTACATATGGCAGCTTGTAGTATGTTCAGGTTAAATACAAAACTGATCTGCATGTTAATTTAAAAAAAAACTACTGGATTGTTAATATTGAATCATACGAGAACACTTCTACAAGCCACCATGAAAACAATATAGCAATTATGTATTAAACAAAGCAATTGATAAAAGCAAATTCATTATTATAAAACAAGCGAGCGTTACATCGTCATCTTACCTCATAACGGCGTGCTGCCTTCTTATTGGTTATCTTGAGGTTATCGACATAATATTATATTTTCTTTGAAGGTCTGTTTAGAGGAGAACGTTTTAAGTCGTCGTATGATCTTATAAGGGTTTTCTCATCTGACAAATAAATCTTACCCACCAACTGTCGCGTCTGAAGAGGTTGGGGAGAACAGTAGTTCTCACTGACTAACAAGATGGTGTGATCATTGACTAAGAGCCTAGTGGATTATGTCAATGGCTATGACGTCATTATGTTGGCAATGTTCCTTGACTAAATAAATATTTCTAGATGTATTGATGAACCTCATAGTATGGGAAAGATTGTTAAACGTGTAACATGTTACAAGGTAGAACTGACTGATGTTCTAGTTAGATAAAAACGTGGAGCGCTTCACGATTTTGCGTGTAATTTATGCGCAGGAGTCATGCTAATCTTCTCTGTATTGTTCGAAATTCATACAAGCAGCTATCAAACGTATAGCTATCGACACGTCACCAGGACCGGGTGGAATGATCATGAGAGTAGTTAAGGCCCATCCGAAAATTCCAGAAATTATTAGCACAATAGCCACAATCATGATTCGAAATAATGTAATACATGAATTTTTTTAAACCGCTAGAACAGTCCTCATTTTTAAATCTGGAGACCAAAACGATTTCAAGAACTGGATACCAATTACTATTTGGTCATTAATTGGAAGAATCGTTGAGAGAGCCCTTGAAAAACATTTACGTGGATTTATAATTAAAAACAGAAGCCTGAGAGGATCCACGAAAATAGCCGATTGCCATATTAATATCACTATTCTAGAAACTATGATGACAAGGTACTCAAAAAGAATGGAAATTCAAAAAAAAATAGACAAAGAGGCACACATATATACCCCTAACAGTAATTTGACTTACCACAAATAATTTCAAAATGAGTTACACATACACACACATAGTCGCGTAGATTACTATCGTAATCCAACCAAAGTTACCCCTAATTAGCACCGACACCAATGCACTGGCAATTTCAACAATCAACTAAATGCGAAGACACGTTTGTTCTCGAGAGGTACTGAAAGGCCGGTGCGCATCTATACAAGGTCATAGTAAATATAGGCGTTAGAAACTGTGCTGATTACAATGGTAATCTAGGCGAGTAACGAAGGGTAAAATATCGCATCAATCCACTTCCGTTTCGGAATTAGTGACAGACCGTGAAAACAGCTTTATGTAAAATTCGATTTTGTATGCGTTACAAATCTTAAACATGACGCAGAAGAAAAATCTACTTTATTTCTGAACAGCTACATGGATTTTCACCCAGCGAAAGTAAAATAGATATAGAAAGATAGGTTACAATGATGCTTACCTCATTGATTCTGTTCGATGTTAGTTGTAAAATATTCAGGCTTCTTAAATTAACAAATAACTTTTCTGATATAATCGAAAGTTGATTCTTTCTGAGGTTCATCAATTCAAGCTTATGCAAGCTATCAAAGATACCTAAAACAAAAACTCAGTGGTTTTCAAGTGGCCAGCGTTTTGTGAATTGATCAAAACGCGACATAAATCTTCCCAAATAAGTTAAACTAAACATGTTATAACAATGCAAAAATATAGAAATTTTAGAATAAAAAGCTGTATAAGTTTTTTGTGCTTTTGTTGAATTGAATATTAATTTCTATAACGCCTCTTTTTTTAAGTTTTCAATTTAATAATAAACTTGTTTGCCATCTTGTATCAAAATATCCTATAAATAATGCCTAATTTGGCCCTCGAAGGGGCAGATGTTGCGTACAGAAAGTAACTGCAGACAGCACTGAAAGTGGTGGAAAGGTGGACGGTTGGCAAATGGCTCGGGGTGAGCCCCGAAAAAACAACCGTCATACATTTACGAGCAGGAGGAAGTGGGAGGGCCACAGAACTCTAACTCCCTGCGGTAGAAACATCCCAATGGCCAGAGAGGTAAAATATCATGGCGTCATACTGGACTCCGGGCTAACATGGAATGGTCACGTTGAAAAAATTCGGCGCAAAGCAGTTATGACCCTAGCCGTCACTAGGCAGCATATCGAAAAAAGTGGGAACTAAGACCTAGTATGGCCCACTGGCTGTACACAAGGATGGTCAGACCATCGTTAGCATACCCGGCACTGGTGTGGTGGCCTAAGGTGACACAATCCAGTGCCAAACAAAAACTAGGCAAGATCCAAACGATGGCTAGCCTCGGCATCACAGGGGCCATGACTTTAACCCCAACAGCCGCCATGGAGGTGTTGCTAGATCTGCCCCCCCCCCCCTACACTTAGTTATCATGGGGGGAAGACAGGCTGGGACTATACAAACTAGCCTGCAATGATGCGTGGCATGGCGGGGGGAGACGCCGGGCCTACCACGGGACGCGCTAGTCTCGTACACGAATGGATTCGGGTGAAGCGTGGGATGGGGGCAAATGTTTATTCGGAAGGGCCGAGGGTATGTCACAGTATTTCCCTCGGAGCTCATCCAACGGTTTTACAGACTAAAATGTAGGCCATCTTGCACTGCGTGCCAGAAAACCAGAGAAGCGGCTACACCAATAAGCGGATCATCATGCCCACAGGCATCCCTTAAGGCCCTAAGTGGCCCACGGGTAAATTCCGGGCTGGTAAGTGAATGCCGAGACGAGACGAGCGACCTGGCTGGGCAGAAGAAGTCACCCTCATCTGGGTGCCGGGTCAGTCGGGGGTCAAACTCAATGAAGAAGCTGACAGTCTCGCGAAGAGGGAATCAGCAGAACCATTTATCAGGCCAGAACCAGTCCTGGGCGTATCAAAAGGCACGGCCAGGGAACCATCAAGTTCTGGGTCAGGGAACAGCATATTGTATACTGGGCAGATTGTCTAGGGCTCAAACACGGTAAGTCCAAAGAGAGCTGTGGAGCTGCTAAATCTCAGAAAAGGACAGCTTAGGAAGACAACAGGACTCTTGACGCGACACATGGCTGTCAAGAAACACCTGCATAAAATGGGGAGGTTCGAGGGGGAGCTGGCATGCAGACTCTGCGGCGAGGGGAGGACTCAGCCCAGCACATCTTGTGGGAGTGTAAAGCTCTGGACCACAAAAGACAACTGATCTACGGTAAGTCTAGACCGGAGACAGAGCAATATAAAACTTAACCCTACCAATTGCTGTGCAGACTAGTTCAAGGCACAGTGATTTTGGAATGCGTGGTGTAGAAAAGATCAAGGGCATGCACAATAAGCCAAAGGCTGCGGTGCTATCGGGGTGACGAAGACGCGGACGTGCCCTAAGGGAAAAACAGGCAGTAACCAAAGTTTATGTTTATCTCATTAAAATAATTTTCTTAACAGAACTCTTTTCCATAGAAAGGTGTTAGCAATGCAATTTGGACGTAACTAGTATCGATACTAACCTGAAGGCAACAATGTTATATTATTTTCAGCTAGATGCAGTCTCTTTAGGTTTTCACAATCTAAAAACATATATTTCGGTAATGTTTCTATTATGTTGTTACTTAAATCGAGGTCTTCCAACACTTTGAGGCCATTAAATAGACGTTCTGGTACATTTCTAATTCTGTTCCTAGACAAATGCAAAACGATAATGTTAGGGGTTCCTATAAACAAGTCCGGTGGTAAGAGCTTCAGAGAATTGTCTGAAATATCAAGAGTTTTAAGGTTTCTCAGCTTAGAAAATACTTTCGGTGCCAATTCTTCTAATTTATTCTTGTTCAGTCTCCTGAAAAATTCAAAGGTTTTGATTAGTTATTTTGCTAAATTATGCCAGGTCATGTTAAAGCAACATCTGATTTATTATATGAGAGATTTAAGAGGATAGTCCCGTTGACAACACTTACAAATATTGTAAACTATCTAGATTGTTAAAGATGGATTCTGGTAAATAGTCAATTTCATTACTAAAAAGGTCAAGTTCAATCAATTGTGTTAGCAGAAGAAAGGCATTCCTATTCAAAGTTGTCATCGAATTAATCCCCAGATCTCTGAAATCAAATAGAAAATCATACAATAAATGTGACCAAGTTGGTAAATAATTGTACGTAAACTACTAAGCTTGAGTCACAGCAGACGCGAAAGTGCAGGGAAAATGTGGCAATTTTATGTTGTTTTTTGATTTAAAAATACGGTTAAATACAAATTTACATCTAATTAGTCACTAGAAATTATTTTTCCGAAAAAAAGCTGAAATTGAAGTAACAACTGAACAATAAACAAAATAATATAAAAGATAATATATTTTATTTTCAAATACCCTAAAATAACTACAATTTTGGGCCCCAATTTATCAAAATACAGTTCTCAGACCTGACGATGCTTTCACTAACAAAGTTAGCGTAATCAAAGGGGTGAATAAACTTAACGAGTAAAAGCTAGACCTAATATTTATATGTTACTTGACAAGTGTATAATAAGAATAATAATAATATATTTATTCGCACCATCAATACATAAAATAATGTGTAGAACACGTCAACATTAAAAAAAAAACATAAAAAAAAACAGGAATTGCAATTCAAAAAAAAAACTCGGGACGCAGCAAGTGCGTTATGGTAGTGAATTTTTATTAAATGCTTCAAATTTAAATAACTCAATTTTCTATAAACTTGGAGAGTTTAATTTCAATACGTAGTAAGGTTTTTCCTAAGGCAAGATATCCACAAAATTTCATTAAAATAACTTTGTAATTTTCAGAGAAAAAATTTTTTTTCGAAAGAAAATTTAAAATTTGAATAACTCAATTTTCTCTAAACTTAGAAAGTTGAATTTTGGTACGTAGTAAGGTTGAGGCAACATATATAGTAAATTTCATTAAAACAGCTTTGTTACTTTCGGAGAAAAAAAATTTTTCGAAAGAAAACTCAAAATTTTTCCGGAAAACCCCGTCTGATTTTTCTGGATAACGAACTCATCCAAGCCATTAATAAAAGACAGGCACATGCCAAGTTTCATCGAAATCGGTTAATTATTTTTTGAGTTATCATATATATATATATATATATATATATATATATATATATATATATATATATATATATATATATATATATATATATATATATATATATATATATATATATATATACATAAAAATTAAACCTATTTACAAATGAACTTTAATAAGATATTATGCTGTGACAATACCTCTCTCAAGCACCCTAAAATATAATCAAAATGTGCACAGTTATATATGTTTTATTTCTTTTTCCCTTGTCTTAATACACTACATATTTAATTTACTTATTTGATTTCATAAATAGTCGGTTAATAGTGACTTGGAATGAAGTAGACACCACATCTTCAAACATATTAAGAGAATATGAATAAATCAACAGCAACTGGGAATGAATTCGGTCAGTCCACCAGCCACGTGGTTAAAAAACACTGTATGAGTGGTTACAACTCTACCTCTAAATAAAAGGACTGTAACAGCGGCAGAAGCAGAAGTCAATGGAAGGTGTGTGTATTCGCAAAGAAACTATTGACTATTAATAACAACAATTGACTAAAAACGCTGCGTGTTGTAAGGAGAAAATAATTATACTACAGAGGTGATAAATGATAATAAATTACAATAGGGTTATATATAATCGTAAATGCTTCCAATGATTAACAATCAGTGAATTCAGTATTATTGACATTTCTCTGAAAGTTAAAAATGAATTTCATGAGTCAATGACAATAACAGAAGCATTGACTAACCAACAGCAACCACATACCTATGATTTAAACATAAATGTTTCAAATTTGAATAGCTCAATTTTCTGTAACCCTAGAAAGCTGAATTTTGGCACATAGTTAGGTATTTCCCAAAGCAATATGTAGACCAAATTTTATCAAAATTTTCGGAAAAAAATTTTTTTTGAAAGAAAACTCAAAAATTTCCCGGAAAACCCCGTCCGATTTTCCTGGCCAACGAACTCATCCAAGCCATTAATAAAAGAAAGGCACTTGCCGAGTTTCATCTAAATCGGTTAATTATTTTTTGAGTTATCAGACGGATACATATATATATATATATATATATATATATATATATATATATATATATATATATATATATATATATATATATAAACATATAAACATTCAAACTGACCCCGGATATGGGTTCTAGGGGTCCTAATTCGCGCTCATTTGAAAGAATTTTTGCAAAGTCTCACCATCGATACCTCTCTATTAGTGAATTTTTTTAATAAAAATTCACTAAAAACTATACAATCACGATATTGATTACAAACAGCTACAATTTATCAGCTAAAAAATCCTTAATATTATAATAGGCCTTGGCAGCCAGAATATTATTCAGTGTTTTTCTCATCTTTGCAGGTGGCAGCTCCTTTATCTGCACCGTCAGTTTATTGTACACCTTTAGCGACTGCGCCGCAGCTCTGTTGTAAACAATACTTTTTGTAGTTTGTGGAGCAACGCTTGCGAACAGTTTATGTGTATCTATTGTTTTGTCCGGTTGAATAAATCTCTTCTAGTGTTAAATTATGTTATAAATTGCCCTAACAAGGGAGATTGTGAAAAAGAACAACGTCGTTTACAAGCATTGTTTGATGAAATTCTATCTGATGATGAACCATATGAATATTCATCTGAAAGTTATAACGGAAGTGATCTTAGTTCTGTGTCTTCAGATTCTGATTCATACGTCGCTAGAAAGAGAATAAAAGTGACTGCAAGTGGTGCTACCGAGAGTTTTTCTCCTAATACGTCTCAGTCTATAGAACAAACAATTGATAATGTTATAATAAATCTGCATGTATCTAGTGAGTCTAAGTCAGATGAAATTCTTGGAAATCTGAATTCAAGCTACCTTCAGTGGAATGAAATTACAGGTGATAACCTAAAACCTTTTAAGTTAGTAGATAATAATAATTGGAATAAAACAAAATGTTATGCTAAACAACCTATAGAATTGTATCTTATGTTTGTTGATGAACTATTGTTGGACCTAATGGTGAAAGAAACGAACAGATGCGCTCATCAAAAGCTAAGCGAGGCAATTTTACCAAACGCAAGAATAAGAAAGTGGTAGGACACAAATCGCAAGGAAAAATGATATTTCTGTGTCTCCAACTTTGATTCCGTTTGGTGCAGATGCCAAAATTAGAGTGTTATTGGTCAAATAACATTCTCTGTCCTACAGGAATCCTTTTCAGTAACTGGCACTTTACAGACAATGAGGGTAAAAACACTTCTGAAAGGCTCTACAAAGTTACACTTAAATCATATGAGAAACAATTCGCAGAGCATCGTGACGCCTTCAAGTAATATTTGTGCAGATGAAACTTTAGTTCCTTTCTGAGGTCGCTTGCCTTTAGGCAGTATATCAAGAATAAACGCGACAAATTTGACATAAAGCTTTTCAAATTGCGTATTGAAGATGGATATACATACGACTTCAAGATATACTGCGGAGCTAAAAAGACCAACACTGCTAGTACTGTTACAACTTCAATTGTTGTGAGACTTTGCGAAGGCCTACTTGACCACGGACGGACAATATATGTAGACAATTATTATACGAGTATAAAGTTTTGAATAGAGAAACACATCTTGTAGGCACTTTGCAGAAAAATCTTGAAGAAATTCCCCAAGATGTTATCCAGAAGAAATTGAAAAAGAGTGAAGTAATTGCTAAAGAAAGTGGCACAGGGGTGGTGATAATAAATAATAAATAAACGCATTACAAATAAAATATTGGCATAACAGAAATTAGAGAACAAATCGCCGAAGAGTTATTAGGAATTACACCAAAGGAAAATAATATTACTACAACTTCAGATATGGAAGAACACATTTTAGAAGAGGTTGGTACCAATAACAGGAGAAGATGTACATAATGCTATGAAAAGCTAACTGAAGAGGATAATACAAAATATGCAACATCAAATGATATCACTAAACATTGAATGAACAGGCTTCTCACCAGACAACAAATAATGTTTGTTCATTCAATGTTTAGTGATGTCTATCCCACACTGTGTGACGTTCAGAAATGAAATCAAAGGCTACACAAACACGGTGGAAATGTGTTCCATGCGAAATTTTTTATTGCATTTCATGTTTTACTACTGTGTATAACTGCAATTTGTCATTGTTGTTTTTAATTTCACCAAAATACTTTACGAAATATATATTTGTTGCATGAAATTTTTTAGGGTGGTTGAAATTTTTTGTTTGTTAGTTTTTAATTTTTTTGCAAGAAGAATTGATGATTTTACACATTGGCATTGATAAATAGATTATAAATAAACATTTAGCGCGCTTGTCATTGTTTCATTCGACCCTACGAATTTGCCTAAATTAGGTAAAACTTAATTCAGTATAACAGACCGCCTGTTGTTAACGTAGTTGAAATTCTACCGCGCTAACTATACAAATATGTTTACCAGGCCGCACGCTTCCATTACCCACAAGGATTGCATGTAGATGTGACCCCCGGGTGAACTACGTAACCCGAAAGAAAAATATTTATGCGAATCAAATATGATTCACGGAACGCATTGGGGAAATGTAACGTGAATCGTATTTGATTCATACGGCGGTTAACGTATTAAACGTTCTTTCGAGCTGTGTTTTTATGCGTTAATATCTCCTTCACAACCTACTTCTGTCTTTACTTAAAACTAACACTTATCTGCCCTACGCTACAGATGTTTTCTTCATGTGTGGCCCTTTTTACATATGGTCACACGATGTTGCCATCTATTAAACCTAACTACTGTTCTACACAATTTTCAGCAACCAGTAATAATTGCGAATAGTATCCTTTACGAACGTATACAGAGAAAATTTCACTGGTCCCAAATAAAATTAAATACTTACATAGTCTTTATATCATCTGGCAAAATTTGATCAGGTGGTAAATAGGATATATATTGTTGCCAACAACTGATGCTTCTAGTCTCTGGTCTGCATTTACAGGGACCTTGGGCACAATATAACCAGCGTTCATTGTGTTTTGATATTTTCCAAACTGGAAAATAAACATGTGCATATTAATTAAAATAAAAGCAGTATATAAGAAGGACGAAAATATAAGTAACAATCAAAACAATTTTTAAGAAAATTCACTAAAAGGTTGCAAATTTATGTGTAACCATTTTTTCAAATTTCTACCAAAAAGTTTTCTGTGAATAATTATATCTTGGCTGGGGTAGTTATTGTGTAAATTGTTTTAGTAAGTAAGTAGGTTGTCCAGGAAAGTCAGATCAGTTTGGTAGGGAAATTTTAAAATTTATGTTTGGGAAATATTTTTCTCACAAAAAATATTTTGATCGAATATGTTTGTTTCTACTATAAAGGTTATACTATCTACTAAATTTGATGTCTCTTAAAAAACATATTTATATATAAATTCGCTCCCATAACGCACTTGCTGCGCCCAGACTTTTTAGTGAACTATCCTTAAAAAAGTTCACTAATAAGCAGATCCCGATTTTTGAATTTTGAAAAAAGCGTGAACTGCGCCCCAAGAACCCATATCCATGGTCAATTTCAATTTATATATATATATATATATATATATATATATATATATATATATATATATATATATATATATATATATATATATATATATATATCGTTAGTCACAAAAATCGGCCCACCTTTTCCCGGAAAATGTGTGTTTTCTTTCGGAAAAGATTTATTGGCATGAGTGTTTGACTTATAGAGAGTGAAAAATGTACCAAAATTTAGGTCTGTAAGTTTAAAGACAAAAAAGTTATGGGCATTAAAAAAAAAGGTTTTCCTCAAAACGTCAATGTCGCGATTTGAAACGTCAAAATTGGCAACATTAAGGCAAAGAACCTGAAACAAAAACGTTTTATGTAAAAACAATGTCGCAAGAAGAGTGTTCTGCGAACCTTTAAGTTTCAGATTCAACCATCCTTGTCCTTCATTTTACTAAAATATTTCCAGAAATTTCATTTCAAATAGACCCTTTCTCTGATGCTTTGGCGGTAGTTTTAGTTATGTTAATGGTTTAACGCTCTATAATTTTTAGCAAATTTTCGTAGAAAAGATTCGTTGAGGAGGATACAGCGACTTTTGAATTTTAAAGAGATTTCTTCAAATGAGCGCAAACCAGGCCCCCTAGAATCCATATCCGGGTATAGTTTAAGTTTCTATCAGTTTACATATATACAGGAGCGCCTCCGTGGCCGTGCGGGAAAGTCGATTCAGACTTTCCAATACGGACTCGGGGGTCGACGGTTCGATCCTCACCGGCGGCGGATGATTTTTCAAAAAATCACTGTCGTCGTTGAGATCGAGCTCAAGGTGGAGGGTAGGTTAGTTTAGATGAGCAAAAAGGGTCAGCAATGGCCTAATTGCCAGTAAGCATCTTACCTTTACCTTACCTTACATATATACAGGGTGACGCATTTCTACGGTACAGTTCAATATAATTGTTATTACACAAGATATGAGAAAAAGTTGTATACGTTAATTATAGGGTGTCTCGAGCTGCATCTTATCAAATAATTTTGACAATTTGGCTTATATGTCGTTGGTGGTACCTACGATTTTTCGAACCCACTTATATTATTGCATTTTATCGAAATAGGATGCACGTTTGTAAGAAACAAATTGAGACGCAGTAAGCGCGTTTTGGTAGCTAATTTTCAGTAAATGCCACAAATTTCAATAACTCAATTTGCTATTAACCCAAGGTTTGTTAGCTAAGAAACCAGTTTACTCGAAAACTTTTAAAGTTTATTTTCGGAAAATTTGTGTACATTTTCAAATAATAAGTTTTTTGAATAAAATACATTGTTTATACTATATAGGTTATACCGGTAACCAGATTGATGCCTGCTTGCATTAGAAAGACATATTTGCTATTAAAAACATTTTTTGAAAATTCATTTTCATAATGCACTTGCTGCGTCCAAACTTTTATTTATTGAAATCAGACAACCAACAGGAAATCCCAATGATAGGGCTGACATTTATCAACATGCTGTACAGCGGAGATAACAAGGATCAAAATTCGGGACGCAGCAAGTGCGTTATGGTAGAGAGTTTTCAGTAAATGTTTCAATTTTGCATAACTCAATTTTCTGTAAAGCTAGAAAGTTTTGTTTTGGTAAGTAGTAAGGTATTTATGAAAGCAATATGCCAACCAAATTTGATCAAAATAACTTTGTTATTTTTTGAGATAATTTTTTTTTCAAATTTTCTTTTTATTTTAGAAAAACTGTTCTGATAGGGATGGCTACCGAACCCGTCCAAGGCATTAATAAAAGACAGAATCTTGCCAAGTTTAATCAAAATCGGTTAATAACTTTTTGAGTTATCGTGTGTATACGTACATATAGTCAGTTTAAATTGTTATAAATTGTGGCCGTTGAGGTGGGCGAGCATTCTTGCGTTCCCATATATAGTAGAAAAAGGAATAGAGGATATATACGTACTCTGATATAGCACACAGCTTGTTTGTAAATTATACGAGGACTTAACAATAATTAATAAATGACTAGTAACGAAGATCCAATTACGCTGAAACATATTCAGGAACACATCATAAATTTCAGCACAGAGCTGAAGCAGCTCATTCAGCATCTGGATGATAAGGTTCAGACAAATCACGATGAGATAAGGAGAAAATTAATTTGGTTAGAGAAAGAAAATGATATACTGCAGAGTAGAGTAAATTATCTTGAAAAACAGGCCGAAAAACGTAACCTGGTAATTTTTGGGCTCGATTCTACTGAATATGCAGATAGAATATATAGACAGTTTCTTGTTCAGAAGTTTAAGGAGCTGTTAAACGTGGAACTTACTCCGGATTCAGTCAGTGACGTCTACACGATTGGAAGAGAAGGTCCGAAGCGACCGGTGGTGGTAGAGTTCGCTGTTTACTTTGACAAAGCGAACATACTAAGAAATGCTAATAAATTAAAAGGCACTGGAATATTCATATCGAACGATTTGACAAAGGAAGAGCAAAGAGAGAGAAAAATCTTGAGAAAACACCTGTTGCTGGCTAGAGAACAAAAGAAGACTACTTACATTAAGGGAAACAGGTTGATAGTTGATGGAGAAACTTATACCCCTAAAGAATTAGACCATGAAATTGTGGAAAAGACCCCAGACAGTCCTGTGATTTTGGAAGAGAGAGCAAACAGCTCTCCGGCAACGCCGGTGCCTCTGAGTGATTCAGTTTTTGTGGAGAAACAAGATACGAACACTAACTGGATAGAGAAGTCAGTGTTGGGGGAAGCAGGTAAATGTGATAGAATTGGTACACATAACCAAATGGCGGCTTGTGAGGGACGAAAAATTGACCTCAGAAGTGATTCGAAATCCACAGTCAAGGGGGTGAACAGAACGGGTACACAGTGTAAATACGACGTTACAAGGAGAAAGTAAGTAACAGACCACGTAATCAACTTTGTGAACAACCCATGTAAATTAAAGTCTGAACATTATACGTTTGATCTGGCTCGATAAAAACATTGATATCTTGTTTTGTGTCTAACATTCTACATTCCCGATTGATGTTGATTGTAAGCAGATGTGTTTTCACGCTGTGGCACTTTGTAATTTGTAATTTTTTCATATGTGTATATGCTATACTTGTTAGGCTAGTTGTGATTTTGATAAACCACAGACTTTGTATATATTAGTTAGTAATAGTTTGCATTTTATCTATACTTCTGAATAGCTTTTAATTTGTATTTTGTTTTTTTCCTCATATATGTGTATAGTATCCTTGTAAATTTAGCTGTGCTTTGATAAACCACACCTTTTGGATGTTTTCTATAGTTATAGTTTGCATTTTATCTATACTTCTGAATTGCTTTTAATTCGTATTGTGTTTTTATATGTCTGTATAGTATCGTTGCAGGATTAGTTCTGATTTTGATAGACCACAGATTTTGGATAGTTTGATTGGGTATAGTTTGTACTCTGTCTGCACTTCTGAATTACTTTTGATTTGTGTTTGGTTTTTGGGTCATTTTATCATTGTGTCTCATTTATGCTCTTGCTTGCTGCTTTGCTCTGTGCGTGCACATGTGCTGCTTGGGTGGGTGTTGAGTGAATTTGCGGGACAATGTTGGAGGCGATCCACCTACATCCCGTCTTTTGAAGGTGTATGGATATATTTGTCGGTAACATCTCCGTTATATATTGTGTTGCCTCTCTGGTTGTTTTCTGGCACTGATTTTGTTGTGGGGAAAAGTCGAAGTAATGGACGCTTACATCCGAGATTATCACGTTGCGTCAGTTGATACTTTGGTCACAGACAGCTTAAATGATACAAAAGCGGTGTTGAATGATGCCCAAAATAAACGTTTTAAAATTTTCCATAACAACATTAGAGGTTTACAGAAGAATTTTGATGAATTGCAAGTTTTGCTTCAAGGCTTGGACTCTGAGTTTGACTGTATCTTTCTGACGGAGACGAGAAGATTACATTACCTGAATAATTTTGGGATAAAAGGCTATGATCTTGTTTATAACGACGGAGCTATAAATATATGTGACGGTTTGGTCCTGTATATAAGACAAAGTTTAGATTATAGATACGAGTTGATACATTTGGGTAATATCAAAGCAGTAAACCTTAGTGTGAATTACCAACAAAAAATGGTAAACATACTAGCACTGTATAGACCGCCATCGACGTGTCCTTCTACGTTTATTATTGAGTTGTATGACTATTTGTCTAGAGGATCACGGAGTGGTGATGTCGGTGTTGTGCTGGGAGATATCAACATAAATATTCTTGATAATAATGATTGTTCCCAGGACTATCTTAATGTATTACATGAGTTTGGATATGAGTCGTTGATAAACAAACCAACCCGTATACAGAATATGAGTGAGACTTGTCTGGACCACATATTCGTCAAAACAAGAACACCGCTTGAGTGCTTCTTGCCTATTATTTTTAAAACAACCTTAACTGATCATTACTCCACTCTGCTTGCATGTGATCTTAATACTAAGGAGGAGCGTGTTCAATGCGTTAACTCATTCATATGTTGATTATGACAAGCTTAAAAGTAGTCTGGAGACTGAAAATTGGCTCGCCATTTATTCCAGTCAGGACCCAAATTTCACAACAGAATGTTTCATCAACAAATTAAAACAGAAGGTCGAAAATTGCAGTGTTAGGGTAAGAATCGGGAAAAGAGACAAAAAAAGGAACCCTTGGATTACGGAAGGCTTGATAAAATCGGTAAATAAAAAAATGAGATGTATAAACGTTTACAGAAAAGACCGTTCGATCTCTCCTTACAAACACAGTTTAAATCATACAGAAATATTCTTGCCGACTTGATTAAGGATGCTAAGTCTGATTTCTATAAACGTGAAATCACTAAAAATAAAAACTGTCCTAAACACATGTGGAAGTGTGTAAACAATATTGAGTCAAAGGGGAGCGTCACTAATATCAAGGAGATTAGGATGGGAGACAGAGTCATTAGAGATAGACTTACCATGGCGGAAGAATTTAATAATTCTTTTGCAGATGTAGGAGTAAAACTGGCGCAACGGATTAATAGATCTGGAATAAGATCAAGATACAGGACAACAAGGAATAGCATATTTTTGGATAAACCGGAGAAAGAGGAGATAAAAAAGGTGATTGATTAACTGAAGATAAATAAATCGCCAGGCATAGACGGTATTAGCGCAAGTGTGCTAAAAACTTGTTCACAGTACCTAATGGAGCCCATGACGTACATAATTAATCTAATCTTAGAGACGGGGGTTTTTCCCAGAATCCTCAAAATAGCAGTCATAAAGCCGGTGTTTAAAGCTGGAGATAGGTTGGAGACCTCTAATTACAGACCTATATCATTGATTTCGAATATTTCTAAAATAGTGGAAAAAATTATAAAAAAAGGTTGAACAGTTTTATTCAGAAATACAATCTAATATCACAACACCAATATGGCTTTCAGGAAGGCCGCTCCACACAGGATGCTATAGCGGATTTAACAGCTAAAATTTATAAAGCCATGGATGAGGCACGACCGGCAATTTGCATTTACATTGACCTTGCCAAAGCATTTGATACGGTCAGCCACCAAGATTTGTTGGAAACCTTGGAAAACATGGGGATTAGGGGAACAGCTCACAGGTTGCTGGAGAGCTACGTGTCAGATAGGGAGCAGTGTGTTACCATAGATGGTAACATAAGTACCACAAAAAGGGTGCGTTTTGGAGTACCGCAGGGGACAGTGTTGGGACCAGTGTTGTTTATTTTATATATGAATTCACTGTTTGATCTACCTATCTCAGGTGAAATTACCAGCTTTGCCGACGACACGGTTGTCTTTTATAAAGGTGTTCAATGGTCCGCTTTGAAACAGACAATACAGCATGAAATCCCCATTTTGCTGGACTATTTTAGTCAAACTATAAACCTGAAAAAGACGGTATACTCACCATATGTTAGCTACCGATCTAGTCTACCTGAATTTTCACAAATAACATTCAGATATAATGGCCGTGATATGACGCTGTCCTCCAGCTCAGCTGTCAAATACCTCGGTATTACCATAGATAGTCACCTCAAGTGGGATGCCCATATACATGAATTGGTTGCCAAAATAAGATATTTAATATATAGATTTAAATACTTTAAAAAATTCTTTGACCTGTACCATCTGAGAATCATGTATTACGCATTGGTTCACACCCATATTAATTACGAGATTATTGCTTGGGGATCTGTGGCTGATTGCTTCTATACAAGATTAGAAATTGTCCAAAAATGTATACTGAAAGTAATTTATAATAAATGCTATACTTATCCAAGTAATGCGTTATTCAGAGAGGCTGGGGTGAGGGATCCCAGACAGGAATACGTTGTCGCGCTTTTACTGCATTGTCGTAAGGGGGTTTTTGCGAGCAGGCGCGTAAAACATAGTTACGGGACAAGAGGGAATGCGACATATTTGTATGTCCCACAAATGAGGAAGACCATTGGTCAACGGTCGCACATTTATCTAGCTCCCAAGATATATAACATAGTGCACGAGTCCATAAGGAAACTGAACTCCCAAGTTCTTTTTAGGACCAAAATTAAGTATTGGATAAATCAATTACCCAGAGAGGAAACGCATCGGTGGATTGATGCCGGATGTTACTTTGCTCGTTGATTGTGCGAACTTACGTGTCTTTAGATGTCTATGGGAGTGCATGGAAGTGTGTGCGTCGGTGTGGGTGCATGCGTACGTGCGTGCGTATGTGTGTGTGTTGGTGAGTGTATATGAACCTTTTCATGTCCATCAATATTTGACCATACTTATGGAGATTTTGTAGTTGCTTAATATTAGTTCATACAATTAAAATGTTCAGAATCTCTGAATTTTTAGTTTCTTAAAATGCTGTTTAAATCCTTTGCATGTAGAGATACGTCTGTATGACGGAGAGCAACATTATTTTAAAGCTGGTAAATATATATTTATGAGAATGTAACCCATATGCAGGTTTTCCTTTATGGGTGTTATCATGTTTATTTACCTTCTAAAGTTAAAAGTAAACACTTACAGTATATTATTGTTCGGGTCATTTTGTATTATTTGGTTTATCATATTGAATGTAATTTTGATTAATAAACATTATATTATTATTATTATACATACATACATATATATATATATATATATATATATATATATATATATATATATATATATATATATATATATATATAAACATATAAACATTCAAACGGAACTAGGTGTCTTTTGCGCTCATTTGAAAAAAAATTTGCAAAGTCTCACCATCGATACCGCTTTATTTGGAAACTTTTTAAAATAAAAATTCCGTAAAAATAATTACATCTTGTCCTAAATTAATAAGAACCCAAGTCTATAATATATATTAACATATTAACTAATTTGCACATCACCCTCATAGCACCAAACATAAGCAAAGGGAATGGCGACTCTAAAACTACATACCCTATCAAATAACACTATTGTTTTTATGTATGTTACTATTTCTTTGCGTGGGTTAAAAAATATATATGCATGGTTGTTTATACGATTATAAGCTGAGGAAATAACATAAACTGGTGATCTTAAGAGAATATTGGTACGAGGCTGCGGCAAATACACGAATAAGTAGTTTCTGTTGCTTCTACTAGGCAGATTAATTACCAATTTGCCCTAACATCTAGAAGAATCAATCTTGTTGTGAAATAAATTGAACAGAAACGAAATTAGGTTAACAAATATGCCCTTACTAATTAAATTCAAACGCTGAAGCATACACTCATTGCAAACAAATATTTACCTGGCTGTTCCAATGATCTCAGTCGTCGATCCAACTTCATCAAATAATTATTTTGTTCTGAATCAACTAAACTGTCCTTATAAATTTGTAAGTTGATCTGACTTTGCTCCAAAGCTTCGCACGCATTCATATCACAAGATTCGTCACTTGCTTGAGCAAAAATTAAATTTGATAAAATAAACAAACAACTTTTAGCTTCCATGGTGACACATTATGTGAAAAATATGTACCACCTAAATGTTAAGAATGCCTGCTATCTCTTTATTATATAATTATACCGTTTATGTGATTCAACGATTTATTAAGCGGAAAATTGTTTCCTATTTTATTTGATGACCGTTAGAGAATGTAAAATTTTCTACTTTAAATTTGTAACGGATAAATGAATCTACAGGGACGCGATGATAATATTAATAATACACAAGTTGGCCTAGGAAGTGCATATCGTTTTGGTGGTATTGTGGCATATTTTTTAATGAAAAGGTGGAAGAGCCAAGAAAATGACATACAGAAAAAAAAAGAAAAGGAAGAGTTAGATAAACACATATACAACTATACCTATACCTTCTGTTTACTAAAAAAAATCTACAATCAGTCTATTATTAGTAAAGTTAAAGGAATTTCATTATTCCGTATGTAATAGGGCACGTTTAACATAGTAGCTTCTGTAGATATATATATATATATATATATATATATATATATATATATATATATATATATATATATATATATATATATATATTCTTTTTGGAATGTTGCACTACACTGTAATTACTTTTAAATATACACTTTATTTGTTTGCTGTACTTTTTGTGATTTTTTATTTGTTTACGTGGACTGCAGTTTCGAACCTTCTTGGTTCATCATCAGTAGCGTGAAACTGCAGTCTACGTAACCAAATAAAAAAATTACAGCAAACAAATAAAGTGTGTGTGTGTATATATATATATATATATATATATATATATATATATATATATATATATATATATATATATATATAGTTGAATTGTACAAGATTTATACTTCCCCAGTCTAATATTTTTTGATGATCCACAGAGACAGAATCCTCTATGAGTCTGCGATCCTCATCTAATTGGGCTAAAGAGACAGGCTTGGAATATTGTATATTTGAGTGGAAGGCGCTGTCGTCCATGTAACTGTGAACTGGGTTGGATGTGTTAGAGAGGAGGTCATTGATGTGGAGAAGAAACAAAGTAGGGGCTAAAGCTGAACCTTGGGGGACTCCTGCATTAATTGGATACAGTTTAGAGGAATGGCCATCCACGACAACAGAAATGCTCCGGTTGGAGAGGAAATTTGCTGCCCAGGTACAGACTTTTGGTGGTAGGCCATAGGCCGGAAGCTTAGTAAGCAGCGCAGCGTGCCAGACGTGGTCGAATGCTTTGGGTATATCTAGAGCGACAATCTGGGATTCACCGTGTAGTTCCATAGACTTGCTCCAAGAATGGGTGACAAAGGAAAGGAGGTCGGCAGTTGATCTGCGCTGACGGAATCCATACTGCCTGTCGTGGATTAGACTGTGTTTTTCAAGAAATTTTAGTAATTCGGTGTTATATACTTTTCCATCACTTTAGAAGGGAAATAGGCCCGTAGTTGCTAGGAAGCGCTTTGTATCCTTTCTTGGGGACGGGTTGTACTAGAGCAGTTTTCCAGTTACTAGGGATCATGCCTCTATTGTAAGATGTCTGAAGCAGATGAGTCAGGACAGGAGCAAGTTCTGTTGCGCATTTTTTGAGAACAATTGCTGGACTCTCGTCAAGGCCAGAGGCTTTCCTGCTAGTAAGAGAAGATAGCATATTTTACCTTTTTAGTTTTGAAAATGATATCAGTTATTTTATGCGCGACATTGGGGACTGTTTTTGGTTAAACATTTGGGGGTGGGTTGAGAGTAAAATTGCCGGCGAACAACGAGGAAACAAGTTCAGCCTTGCCCAGGGCGGTACAAACATTTTTATCTCCTGAAACAAGAGGTGGGAACGTGCTCTTGCAAACATTAATCCCAATAGGTTTAGCAAGAGTCCAGAAGGGTTTGCTGCCGTCGGAGATTGAGAGGACTTTGTTTTTGATGTGGTTATTAAACGAGTTTTTTGCCTCAGAAAGAATGCGGACACAGAGGTTTCTTGCGTCGTTAAATGATTGACGGTTTTCTTGACTGGGATTGTGTAGAAGCTGTTTGTGAGCTTTGACCATTTCAAGATTCAGATATCAGAGGGGTCAGGATGAGGGAAGCAGACAGACGCCCATGGAAATGAAGAAAAGTAATCCCGCATTTCGTCCCAGTTCGCGGAGTTGTGTGACCTTAGGTTGCATTGCGCTGGAAGCATTGACCATGCGTTGCGTTATATATATATATATATATATATATATATATATATATATATATATATATATATATATATATATATATATATATATATATATATATATATATATATATATATATATATATATATATATATATATATATATATATATATATATATATAATAATCGGCCGATTTCGATTGAATTTAGTGAATCCCTTTCTTCCGCAAGTGGCTTGGATAAGTTTGTTAGCTGGAAAAATTGGTCCAGGTTTTCCCGGAAAATTTTGTGTTTCCTTTCGAAAAAGATTTATATCTCCGGAAATAACAAAGCAAGGGCAACCAAATTTGCTGCGGGAATTGTCATTATAGGTAAGTTAGCTCTAAGTCAAAAGAAAAGAAAGTTATAAGCATTTAAAGAAAAAAAGCCTGGACGCAGCAAGTGCGTTATGGTAGTGAATTTTCATAGAAATGATCTGGCACAAAATATTTTATTATAACTTTTTTTTCTTGTAACATAGAAATCTAAATTTTGGTGTATAGTTTACTTTTTATATCGTAAACCTACCTACCAAATTTGGTTATCATAGATTTTTTATTTTTTAAGATAAAATTTTTTTTCAAATGAAAACTCAAAATTTTCCCAGAAAACCTCGTCCGATTTTTTTGATTAACGAACTTGTCAAAGTCATTTATAAAAGGAAGGTACATAGCAAATTTTATCAAAATCGGCCTATTATTCTTTGAGATAAAAATTATTTTCGAATGAAAACTCAAAATTTTCCCGGAAAACCTCGTCCGATTTTCATGAATAACAAACCTGTCAAAGCCCTTTACAAAAGAAAGGTACATGCCAAATTTTATTAAAATCGGCTTATTACTTTTTGAGATAAGAATTTTTTTCGAATGAAAACTCAAAATTTTCCCGGAAAACCTCGTCCGATTTACCTGACTAACGAACTTATCCAAGCCATTTACAAAAGAAAGGTACATGCCAAATTTTATCAAAATCGGCTTGAGTTATCGGTGTGATATATATATATATATATATATATATATATATATATATATATATATATATATATATATATATATATATATATATATAAATATATAAATATATATATATATAATATATATATATATATATATATATATATATATATATATATATATATATATATATATATATATATATATATATATATATACAGTGTGGAACAGCCAAATGGAATAAATTCGATAACGGATAAATAAGGGCGTGTTGGGAAAAACGCTTGGACACGTCGATTTGTATTTTTAACTGCGCATCTTTTTCAAGAAAAAAAAATTATATAGGGTGCGTCATGTGACAGTGGCCAATACCAACTTTCTTATTTTAAATACAAGCCCCTGTATATTATTAATTTTTTGGATTCTTCAGAAAATTCGAGACATAATTCATGTACAATGTTCTATACCTATCTTCAACTGTTTCGGAAATATTAAGTATTTTCAGATTTATTACAAAAATTAACATTAAAAATAGAAAATTATTTTATTTCACAAATTCGCTACATTGCATTCAATACTTATTTCCCATTCAGCTCTTGATAATGAGAAAGTAAACAAAAACCATTCCTGCGTTTCTTTTTACTGATATGAAATGAAACAAAAACAAAAACAGTTTTCTTTCTGTTCGTATAAAACTCGTAGCCTTAGCAACTTGTTGTCTGCCTGCATGACAGTAGTGATTAGTGTCAGTGCTATTGTCGTTTGAATTTCGTTAACTGTACGTAATAATATCAGAAAAATGGTTCATTTAACAGAAATGCACAAAATAACCATTCTACAAATGATTGGTTATGGAGATAACACACGGACACAGATGGAAGTGTCTCGCTTATTTCACGAAAAATTTCCAAATTTGCCGCCTGTATCCCAAGGAACAATTAGCAAAATAGAAAAGCAGTTTCGCGAGCTTGGTCATGTGAGACAGATAAAAAAAGTAGCTGCCAATGCAGTAAGTGATGATACGAAATTGGATATTACGCTTGAGTTTCAAGAAAACCCACATACTTCTGGTCGACAAGCAGCCCAACTATTCAACGTTAGCCACACAGCAATTTTTCTAACATTAAAGGAAAGTAAAATGCATCCCTATAAAATGATACCAACTCAGGAGCTCATGGAGGACGATTTCGATAGGAGAACGTATTTTTGTGAACAAATGATGGCAATGTTAGATAACAATGTGATCCAATTAGAAGATGTTTTGTTTTCTGATGAGAGCACATTTACACTTCACGGTCATGTTAATCGTCAAAATTGCCGCTATTGGTCTAATGAGAATCCTCATTGGATGAGAGAGGAACATACGCAATATCCTGAAAAAGTTAATGTTTGGGCAGGAATTGTTGGAAATCATATCGTAGGTCCCTTTTTCATTGATGGCAACTTGAATGGGGATAAATATTTAGAACTGCTCCAAAATAATGTCGTGCCAACTTTGACAAACTTATATCCAGATCCAGCAAACCCACAAGTTCCTGCCAATAAAATATGGTTTCAGCAAGATGGAGCACCGCCCCATTACCAAATCAATGTCCGGCAGTACCTGAACCAAATTTTTCCAAATCGGTGGATAGGGAGGCGCGGATCGATAGAATGGCCAGCACGATCTCCTGATCTGTCGCTATTAGACTACTTTTTGTGGGGATATGTCAAAAGTATTGTATACAAAACTAAGCCCCTCAACTTAGATGACTTAAAAAGACGAATCACGCTTGCGATTAGATCAGTCACGCCTGAGATGTTGAGTAATGTTAGAAGACATTTCTATACCAGATTAGCATGTTGCTAAGATGTTCGTGGCGAGCATTTTGAACATTTACTACATTGACATTAATTTTTTTTTGTTTTTTTAAATTATTAAGAAATAATCAGTATTTCTTATTAGAATTTGTGAAATAAAATAATTTTCTATTTATAATGTTAATTTTTGTAATAAATCTGAAAATACTTAATATTTCCGAAACAGTTGAAGATAGGTATAGGACATTGTACATGAATTATGTCTAGAATTTTCTGAAGAATCCAAAAAATTAATAATATACAGGGGCTTGTATTTAAAATAAGAAAGTTGGTATTGGCCACTGTCACATGACGCACCCTATATAATTTTTTTTTCTTGAAAAATATGCGCAGTTAAAAATACAAATCGACGTGTCCAAGCGTTTTTCCCAACACGCATTTATCCGTTATCGAATTTATTCCATTTGGCTGTTCCACACTGTATATATATATATATATATATATATATATATATATATATATATATATATATATATATATATATATATATATATATATATATATATATATAAATTGAAACTGACCCCGGATATGGGTTCTAGGGGTCCTAGATCGCACTCATTTGAAGAAATTTTTTCAAAATTCAAAAGTCGAGATCTCCTCATTAGTGAATTTTTTCTAAGAAAATTCACTAATAAATTGGGGTTTTCCTCAAAACGTCAATGTCGCGATGTAAAACGTCAAAATTGGCAACATTTAGGCAAAGAACCTGGAACTAATACGGGCTATGGAAAGAAAATATCTCAAGAAGAATGTTTTACAAACCATGAAGTCTTAGCTTCAACTGCCATTCTCCTTCATTTTCCTAAAATATTTCCAGAAAATTCATTTCAAATAGGCCCTTTCTCTGATGCTTTGACAGTAGTCTTACCTATAGAGTTAATCGTTTAATGGTATATATTTTTTGTCGAATTTTAGTAAAAAATGAATAAAGCTCAATATATCCGTTATTATACAGTATACGAAAAAAATTTAAATACTTTAATTATAGGGTGTCTTGAGCTACATCTTAAAAAAATATTCCTACAATCACACGGTGGCCCATAAGTCGTTGGTGATACAAATTTTTTTTTTTTAATCGTTTAACACGCCTTATGCTTTGCATTTTTGCATTTGCCATCGAAATATAATGCATGTTTGTAAGAAAAGAAATTCTGGATGCAGCAAGTGCGTTATGGTAGCGAATTTTCAATAAAAGCCTCAAAATTGAATAGCTCAATTTGTTATTAACCTATAAGGTTAACCAAGAAACCGGTTTTTTCGGGAACACTTAAGTTTACTTTCGGAAATTTTTCTACATTTTCAAACAGTAAAGTTATTTTGATAAACCATGGCACATTGTTTTTACTATATAGGTTATACTGGTAACCAAATTTGATGCCTGCTTTCTTAAAAAAAACACACATATTTGATATTAAAAACAGTTCTATGAAAATTCACTACCATAACGCACTTGCTGCGTCCAGACTTTTTTTTTAATTGTGGAAATATCTCTATCTGTACTGTTGATTTCAATTAATGGCTCGGTTTTAATCACAAGCTTATTTGAACAGCTAGTTTCTGAAATAAGCTCTTGATCACAAATCCCCCTTTCCATCTGCGACATCAATTCCCTTAAAACACTAAGTGAGCGGTGAACGTGTCGCCACCTAGTTCGGAACCAAGTACTATGTTGTCACGCCCGCTCCAAATAACACAGAGTGTTAAAAATAGAGACAGTATACAACTAACTAACAATTTAAAAAATTGTTAGCCCTGGCCCATTTCTACCCCAATATAGGGACAAAGTATGTAAGACTAGATGCATTCTCGCAACAATTAGAACCGTAGACCGGTTTCGCTCTCATTAGAGCTCTTCAGTACGGCATACTAATTGCAGCAAAAATGCACCAAAAATAACACGGCTATCGTATAGCCAGTCTTAAAACACTGAGTGGTGAACGAATCGCCACCTTGTTCGGAACCAAGTACTATGTTGTCACGCCCGCTCCAAATAACACAGAGTGTTAAAAATAGAGACAGTATACAACTAACTAACAATTTATTGGGGTAGAAATGGGCCAGGGCTAACAATTTTTTAAATTGTTAGTTAGTTGTATACTGTCTCTATTTTTAACACTCTGTGTTATTTGGAGAGGGCGTGACAACATAGTACTTGGTTCCGAACTAGGTGGCGACACGTTCACCACTCACTTAGTGTTTTAAGACTGGCTACACGATAGCCGTGTTATTTTTGGTGCATTTTTGCTGCAATTAGTATACCGCACTGAAGAGCTCTAATGGGAGCGAAACCGGTCTACGGTTCTAATTGTTGCGAGAATGCATCTAGTCTTACATCAATTCCCTTGTTACTGCGATTTCCGATATTGATTTATTGTTTGATGTTTCGAAGTTGTCAAAATAGGTTAGACGTTTTAACATTTTGTGTCAAATATATATGCTTTCAGCAGCTATATTTGGATATTTTTAAAGTACTTTTAAAGATTCTTCAAGAAAATGTATAATCTTTCACCCCGGATGGGCAGACCGCCTTATAGTGCAACAACGGAATATGTATGTGCAAACACTTATGTCCTGTGCAATGCCAGTCCGACAAAAAGTGAGTTATTTTATTTTTCAATTGATCTCGTATTATTTTTCAACTCCATTTTTTTCTTCTACTTAGAGCGACAGATGCTATTGACTTACCAAACCAATCTTAGGTTTTTATGCCAGACAGTTCTTCCCCTTCCTGATCCATGTTCTCCTAGTATCTTTCTCTGTATGATAATATGAATGTTATTTGTACGAAGTATCGTTGGTTTCTTGGTTCAATTGTACGGCTAATTTTAAAACCTTTCTTGAGCGTCTCAAAACTACTACGTTGCTAATTTTATGCCGAACAGAACCAGATTTCGAAGGCCTCGAGTTTACTGAGTAGAATTTTTGTCAAAGTTGAACCGTCCCGACAAAATAAGGATTTGATTTTTAGGTAACCGTAACGTGCAGTAGTAGTAGTAGCAAGATTTAAGATAAGCCGGCAACCCAATTAATCTGAGCTCAAAATGTATCAAGAATTTAATCCACCAGCGATAGAACACATTTTTATGCAAAGAGCTAGGCAAAGATAAGGTTAATTTTAACAATTACGCAAGGATAAATTAATGAAGCACTGTATTGGTTACAAATATCATACTACATACTTACGGTGGCTTAACCAAAAATCTCGTATTTTTAAGACTTCCAGTAGAAGACGCTGGTTCTAGATGAATCTTTGCTTATAAAGGAAAGATAGATGAGCCTAAAAATTATTTTCTTCAAAATACGGAAATTTCACCTATGGGAATTTATTTGAGGAACTGATATTATATCAAAAACAGAAGTAAAATAGAAATATACAATTTTTATTGATCATTGAGGAATTTGGCACGGCATTGTATGCATTGTTTTATGAAATTTAAAACAGTATATTCTAAAGAAAATATAAAAACTCTGGACGCAGCAAGTGCGTTATGATAGTGAATTTTCATTAAAATGTTTTTAATAGCAAATATGTTTTTTTAGGAAATCAGGCACCAAATTTGGTGACCAGTATAATCTATATATTAGAAACAATGTGCCATGTTTCATCAAAATAACTTTATTGTTTCAAAATGTACAAAAATTTCCGAAAGTAAACTTAAATTGTTCCCGAAAAAACTGGTTTTCTGGTCAACCTTATAGGTTAATAGTAAATTGATTCAAAATTTGAAGCATATAAAGAAAAATCGCTACCATAACGCACTTGCTGCGTCCCGAATTTCTTTCCTTACAAAGATGTATTTTATTTCGATGGAAAATGCAAAAATGCAATAACATAGGGCGTTGTCGATTAAAAAAATTCACTAAAAAAAAAGAAAACTTGAATCACCAACGACTTATGGGCCACCCTGTAATTGTGGAAATATTTTTTAAGATGTAGCTTAAGACACCCTACAATTAATGTATACAACTTTTTTTCGTAACTTGCATAATAACGGATATATTGACTTTAATGATTTTTTACGAAAATTCGACAAAAATGATATACCATTAAACAATAAACTCTATAGCCAACACTACTGCTAAAACATCAGAGAAAGGGTGTATTTGAAATGAATTTTCTGGGAATATTTTAGTAAAATGAAGGACAATGACGATTGAAACTAAGAGTTCAGGCTTTGTAAAACATTATTCTTGAGATATTTTCCTTCCGTAGATCATATTAATTTCAGGTTCATTGCCTAAATATTAACAATTTTGACGTTTAAAATCGCGACTTTGACGTTTTGAGGAAAACTCAAATTTATTTTTATTTAAAGGCCTGTAACTTTTTTGTCCTTTAACCTACAGCGCTAAATTTTGGTAGGTAGCTTACCTATAATGATATAAACTCGTGTACCAAATTTCGTTGCCCTTACTTTGTTAATTCCGGAGATATAAAAAAAAATCAATTTTTTTCGAAAGAAACCACAAAATTTTCCGGGAAAACCACGGCGGATTTTCCTGGCTAACAAACTTATCCAAGCCACTCGCGAAAGGAAGGTACTCACCTAATTTTATCATAATCGGTCTATTATTTTTTTAGTTATAGGTGTGACACATAAATATATAAACACAAACACACACACACACACACATATATATATATATATATATATATATATATATATATATATATATATATATATATATATATATATATATATATATATATATATATATATATATATATATATATATATATATATATATATATATATATATGTATATATATATATGTATATATATATATATATATATATATATATATATATATATATATATATATATATATATATATATATATATATATATATATATATATATAAACATATAAAGTCTGAAACCGACCTCGGATTTGGGTTCCAGGGGTCCTAAATAGTGCTCATTTGAAGAAATTTTTTCAAAATTCAAAAGTCGAGATCTCCTCAATAGTGAATTTTTTTTAAGACAATTCACTAAAAATTCGGGACGCAGCAAGTGCGTTATGGTAGTGAATTTTCATTAAATGCTTCAAATTTGAATAACTCAATTTTCTATCAATTTAGAATGTTTAGTTTTGGTGTGTAGTAAGGTCTTTTCTAAGGCAAGATCCACCAAATTTTATTAAAATAGCTTTGTAATTTTCGGAGAAAAATTTTTTTTCGAAAAAAACTTCAAAATTTGAATAACTCAATTTTCTATAAACTTAGAAAGTTGAATTTTGGTACGTTGTAAAGTCTCTCCTAAAGCAATATATCCATTAAATTTCATTAAAACAGCTTTGTAATTTTCAGAGAAAAAAATTTTTTCCGAAAGAAAGCTCAACATTTTCCCGGAAAACCACGTCCGATTGTTCTGGCCAACGAACTCATCTAAGCTATTAATAAAAGAAAGACACTTGCCGAGTTTAATCGAAATAGGTTAATTATTTTTTGAGTTATCGGATGGATACATACATATATATATATATATATATATATATATATATATATATATATATATATATATATATATATATATATATATATATATATATATATACAGTGTGGAACAGCCAAATGGAATAAATTCGATAACGGATAAATAAGGGCGTGTTGGGAAAAACGCTTTGACACGTCGATTTGTATTTTTAACTGCGCATCTTTTTCAAGAAAAAAAAATTATATAGGGTGCGTCATGTGACAGTGGCCAATACCAACTTTCTTATTTTAAATACAAGCCCCTGTATATTATTAATTTTTTGGATTCTTCAGAAAATTCTAGACATAATTCATGTACAATGTTCTATACCTATCTTCAACTGTTTCGGAAATATTAAGTATTTTCAGATTTATTACAAAAATTAACATTAAAAATAGAAAATTATTTTATTTCACAAATTCGCTACATTGCATTCAATACTTATTTCCCATTCAGCTCTTGATAATGAGAAAGTAAACAAAAACCATTCCTGCGTTTCTTTTTACTGATATGAAATGAAACAAAAACAAAAACAGTTTTCTTTCTGTTCGTATAAAACTCGTAGCCTTAGCAACTTGTTGTCTGCCTGCATGACAGTAGTGATTAGTGTCAGTGCTATTGTCGTTTGAATTTCGTTAACTGTACGTAATAATATCAGAAAAATGGTTCATTTAACAGAAATGCACAAAATAACCATTCTACAAATGATTGGTTATGGAGATAACACACGGACACAGATGGAAGTGTCTCGCTTATTTCACGAAAAATTTCCAAATTTGCCGCCTGTATCCCAAGGAACAATTAGCAAAATAGAAAAGCAGTTTCGCGAGCTTGGTCATGTGAGACAGATAAAAAAAGTAGCTGCCAATGCAGTAAGTGATGATACGAAATTGGATATTACGCTTGAGTTTCAAGAAAACCCACATACTTCTGGTCGACAAGCAGCCCAACTATTCAACGTTAGCCACACAGCAATTTTTCTAACATTAAAGGAAAGTAAAATGCATCCCTATAAAATGATACCAACTCAGGAGCTCATGGAGGACGATTTCGATAGGAGAACGTATTTTTGTGAACAAATGATGGCAATGTTAGATAACAATGTGATCCAATTAGAAGATGTTTTGTTTTCTGATGAGAGCACATTTACACTTCACGGTCATGTTAATCGTCAAAATTGCCGCTATTGGTCTAATGAGAATCCTCATTGGATGAGAGAGGAACATACGCAATATCCTGAAAAAGTTAATGTTTGGGCAGGAATTGTTGGAAATCATATCGTAGGTCCCTTTTTCATTGATGGCAACTTGAATGGGGATAAATATTTAGAACTGCTCCAAAATAATGTCGTGCCAACTTTGACAAACTTATATCCAGATCCAGCAAACCCACAAGTTCCTGCCAATAAAATATGGTTTCAGCAAGATGGAGCACCGCCCCATTACCAAATCAATGTCCGGCAGTACCTGAACCAAATTTTTCCAAATCGGTGGATAGGGAGGCGCGGATCGATAGAATGGCCAGCACGATCTCCTGATCTGTCGCTATTAGACTACTTTTTGTGGGGATATGTCAAAAGTATTGTATACAAAACTAAGCCCCTCAACTTAGATGACTTAAAAAGACGAATCACGCTTGCGATTAGATCAGTCACGCCTGAGATGTTGAGTAATGTTAGAAGACATTTCTATACCAGATTAGCATGTTGCTAAGATGTTCGTGGCGAGCATTTTGAACATTTACTACATTGACATTAATTTTTTTTTGTTTTTTTAAATTATTAAGAAATAATCAGTATTTCTTATTAGAATTTGTGAAATAAAATAATTTTCTATTTATAATGTTAATTTTTGTAATAAATCTGAAAATACTTAATATTTCCGAAACAGTTGAAGATAGGTATAGGACATTGTACATGAATTATGTCTAGAATTTTCTGAAGAATCCAAAAAATTAATAATATACAGGGGCTTGTATTTAAAATAAGAAAGTTGGTATTGGCCACTGTCACATGACGCACCCTATATAATTTTTTTTTCTTGAAAAATATGCGCAGTTAAAAATACAAATCGACGTGTCCAAGCGTTTTTCCCAACACGCCCTCATTTATCCGTTATCGAATTTATTCCATTTGGCTGTTCCACACTGTATATATATATATATATATATATATATATATATATATATATATATATATATATATATATATATATATATATATATATTTATAAACATATATAAATTGAAACTGACCCCGGATATGGGTTCTAGGGGTCCTAAATCGCGCTCATTTGAAAATTTTTTTGCAAAGTCTCACCATTGATACCTCTATTAGTGAATTTTTTAATGAAAATTCACTAAAAGACAAGTAATAAACAATATTAGTAAATCAAAAATTCTCTTAAATCTACATAAACATGTATTGTTCTATTTAACTATTTTCTCTGGCCAGTAGAACTCGTAATTTTGTATGAAGAGCGTGCCTGTTTGCAAAATGATTTTTGTTTATCTGAGCCTAATACTGACATTTATTTATTCAGAAAAACGGGACAACCCCAATTTTAAACATAATCACAATATTAGCAAGTGATAGTCACAATCAGTTATAATTAAAACAACAATCAAATAATCAACTGGTCACATTAAAAAACAATATTAAACATTACATAGTCACATTACACACCAATTAAATAAGATACATGCTAGGTGTGGGCAACAGATGCAAGAGACCGCCTGAAAGCAGAAAACGAGCAATCGAAAAAAGGCAGCAACTCAGCATTTGCATTAGCAAAAGTCAACATTCTATTCAGGGGACTGAATATACCATAATTTGTGGAGTGGGAGTGATGAGACATCTGAAACAGTTCACAAGATCGGGTTCGATAACTTGGAACCCTGTACCCTATCATTGAGAGAATAATATCAGAGTCAATATCAGAGTTCAAAACTTTAAATAAGAAGCACTCAGCATTCCATCTACGAGACTCCAATGATGTTAAATTTAATTAACTCATCAGCTGCACATAATCATGACCCCCCCTGGCAAAACCCAGCCCCCATGAACAAAACCGAAGCAACTTTCTCTGCACACGTTCAAGAGACTCAATATGAACGGCATAGTATGGCTGCCATATGATGGAAGCATACTCCAAAATTGGTCTGACTAAAGCGCAATAAAGAGCCCTAATGGCCACCACAGAAAATTCCCTAGCCATCCGATACACAAATCCCAGCATTCTCATACTTCCAGAAACAACAGACTCACAGTGGGCACCGAACGTCAGCCTCACGTCAAAGGTAACCCCCAAATCACAAACCTCCTCCACGCTTCGCAATGTAATACCACCAATATCATAGTCAAATGAATCAGTCTGACGAAGTATGGAGAATGTGGCAGTCACACACTTCTCCAAATTCAAATAAAGGTGGTTAGAAGCACACCAGGCACACAATCGATTAATATTTCCCTGAATTAGGGATGACTCATCTGGAGAGTTCACCGTCAAGAACAGCTTGAGATCATCCGCAAAAAGTAAAAACTCACAATTCAGTAAAACCTCTGAGATTTCATGATTTCATTTATAAAAAGGTTAAAAAGCAGCGGGCCACAATGTGACCCCTGAGGTACACCAGATGTTACCGCAACAGGACCAGAAACATTATCACCAATCTTCACATATTGACAACGACCTGTCAAAAAGCTCTCAACCCATCTCAACATAACGCCATGGAAACCCAAAGCAGAGATCTTGGCAATCAACAACTTGTGGTCAACCCTATCAAACGTCTTTAAGAAATCCGTATAAACAAAGTCAACCTGAAGAGAATTCTCAAAATCTTCAATGATATACTGCTGGTATATGAACAAATTAGTACCAACTGATCTTCCACCCAAGAATCCATGCTGCTGCTCAATCATCAGGCCCCGGCAAAGAGGTGAAATCCGATCAAACACAAGGCTGTCAAAAATTTTGGAATCTCTGAGGGAAAAGAAACACCTCTGTAATTCCTAATATCCCTTATGCACAGGGTTCAGGTAACCACTCTTCCACACCTTAGGAAAGACACCAGCAGTCAGTGACAAATTAAAAAGATAGTGCAACGGCTGAGCTACCGTATGGATACACTTCTTCAAGAAATAAGCAGGAATACCATCCGGTCCTGGGCACATTCTAGGCTTAATTGACATAATCTTATCATTACATTTTCCATACTTATTCTGCACATACCAATATCAACTGTCCTACTAACACTATATGATGGAACAACAACATCTGAATTATTAGTGTAAACAGTAGAAAAATAACTAACAAAAAGTTCCACACAGTCTACTCCACCTTCACCCTCCACACCATTTGTCTCTTTAATTTCCGACATTATGAATCTCGAAATCTTTGTTAATATTTCCGCCTCTAGTTTCTAATATTCTAGGTGATATTATTGCGTCATTACGAAGTTATTTATTTCAGTAAATGTTCATCTCTGTAACGATATTCTCTTGCTTCTAGATATATATTTTAATATTCGACGCAAAATCAGATGAAGTCAGTAAAGGCGCCAGGATAGCGATGATAAAAGTGAATTTCCTTAAAATCTTTTTGATCTAGGTGTCAATTTGCCGTCTGATATTGAGGCAACGTACTATCACTTAGATTTCCCTAGAGATTTTGTTGTGTCAGTAGAAAGGTTACGGTTGTGATAAAATAAAGTGACCGTAACAAAATCCAGCTTTCGATTTCGTATAATAATGTACAGGATATGTAGGTCATATTTAAGAATGCTGCTCTTGCTTTTTCTATACCTGTTATGCCTTCTTTGTTCATATCCCATCTTCCATTCAGATTACTACGTGGATATGTGATGCATTCAACTCTTTCAGACGTGTGCCATTTGTGTGAATTACTGGATTGTTAACATTGTTTTTTTTTGCTGATTGAGCTCAAGTCCACATTACTCGCAGGCCTTCATTACCTTGTCGATTATTGAAGAAAGAAATGGAAGCGAAAGCAAATCTTTTAGAACGCTATGATTTACGAAGACGCCTTTGACAATTGTTTGATTTTTAAACGTAAGTCAACTGAAAAACAATATATATATATATATATATATATATATATATATATATATATATATATATATATATATATATATATATGAAGAGAGAGAGAGAGAGAGAGAGACTTAGGAGTAAGTAACGGCCGTCACTTGTTAGTTCCAAAAACTCAAAACCTCATTTCAGGGCATTCGATCTTAAATTTTGTGGGCACCGAAGGTAGGAAAAGTAAAAACATCACAGACCCTCACAAGAAGAATATGGCTACACAAAAGTGACCGCAAGTGACAGATGTGCCTTGGCACAGCATATAAGGAACACAGGCCACAGAATGGACTTTGAAAACACCAAATTTATACACAGGGAAAAGAATTATGAGAAGGCAACCTTCCGAGATGTGTTACATACAAGTGAACAATACAATTAATTCTAGCTTGGACATTAATAACTGAAGTACTATTTATAACTATTTACTTTATTTGGACAGAAGAGACCCAACGACCTAGTGTATGTGACGACCGGCTCCCATGCCTATCTCTCTCTCACATCGACCTGTTTCTGTTCCTATTTTCCTGACAATTCGGGTTTTGCAGTTTTCGATCCTTCACTTGTCATAGCAATTGTGTAAGCTCACTGGTGTTCTTCACAGACCAGGATGTTACATAGGTTAACATAAGATTAACATTGCTGTCTGTTTTGAGTGCATCCTTCCAGTGGCAGTTGGTTAGATAAAACAATAGACACTTTTTCCCTCAGGGCTCGTCCGCGGCCTTGCCGCCCCGATAGCACTGCATACCCTTAGTCTTACTCCACCCATTCCAAAATCACTGTGTCTTGAACTAGTCTGCACAGCAATTGGTAGGGTGAAGTTTTATATTGCTCTGTCTCCGGTCTAGACTGACCGTAGATCAGTTGTATTTTGCGGTCCAGAGCTTTACACTCGCACATTATGTGCTGGGCTGATTCCTCCCCCTCTCCGCAGAGTCTGTATGCGAGGTCCCCTTCGAACAGCCCCATTTTATGCAGGTGTTTCTTGACGGCCATGTGTCCCGTCAAGAGACCTGTTATATTTCTGAGCTGTCCTCTGCTAAGATTTAGCAGCTCCACAGCTCTCTTTGAACTGGGTCCGTCAATTAATGACTTCTCATGTCTGAGCCCTGGACAGTCCGCCCAGTACACCTTGTGTTGGTTTCTGACCCAGGACTTAATGGCTCCCCTGGAAGTGCTCTTTGACACTCCCAGAGCTGGTTATGGTCCCATAAATGGTTCTGCTGACCCTCTCTTCGCGAGACTGTCAGCTTCTTCATTGCTTTTGACCCCCGAGTGACCCGGCACCCAGATGAGGGTCACCTTATTCTGCCCAGCCAGGTCTCTCGTCTCGTCTCGGCACTCACTCACCAGCCAGGAATTTACCCGAGGGCTACTTAGTGCCTTAAGGGCTGCCTGGCTGTCTGTGGCTATGAGGATCCGCTTGTTGGTGTAGTCCCTCCTCTTGTTCTCCCGCACACAGTGCAGGATGGCGTACATCTCGGCCTGAAACACCGTTGCATGGGCTCCGAGGGAAATACTATGACTTACCCTCGGTCCTTCCGAGTAAACACCTGCCCCCGTCCCACGCTCCCCGCCGAATCCGTCCGTGAACCAGACTAGCGCGTCCCGTGGTATGCCCGGCGTCTCCTCCCGCCATGCCTCGCGGTCGTGGATTTCCACTGTAAAGTTGTTTTCGCTGCACATTCGCGGGCTCGCGAAGTCTGACCTCATTTCAAGCATGGGCTTCTTCACGATCTCCTGAATATTGCAGTGGCCCCTGAAGCCTGGGGGGGGGGGGGGCAGATCCAGCAACACCTCCATGGCGGCTGTTGGGGTTGAAGACATGGCCCCTGTGATGCCTAGGCAACCATCCTTAGACAATAGACACTACCCCAACCTTAAATAAACTATATTCAAAGGCTAGGTACATTACTAGAAGTGACTGTAAGAATGGATGGCGCTCATGCGGGAAACATGAATCGAGTCAGAAAGTGAAAAAGAGTAGGTAAATTATAAGCCTTTTTACATAAAAAATTCCCATTCTTATGTGAACAGTCACTTAATATAATCAATTAATATTAAAATAAATATTACAATACAACTTAATAATACTAAATTTTAAATACATTTCTCCTTCTTATCCAATAATTACATTTTATATATACAATATATAACAACAAACCATATACATATTATATATATATATATATATATATATATATATATATATATATATATATATATATATATATATATATATATATATATATATATATATATATATATATATATATATATATATATATATATATATATATATATATATATATATATTGGTTCTCTCGTATACATCATGCACGTAGCAAGTCAAGAAAATGAAAGTGTACTATATGTAATTAGTATCGCATAACACACACACCAATATATGAACAAAATATTTTAGAAACATGTAGTTCAAAAAAAAAAGAAAAACAAATATACACGTAAATGTCAAATATAAAGTTACAAATATAAAATCTATAAATGTGCACCCTAAACAATATATGCTACACAGAGGAATAGCGGTGTTACATAAAAAAGAAACAAACATATATATTAAAAAACAATACATATTTTCTTTCTTACAGAAAATCGTGCTCCTTTTCTCAGCACGACACGAAGAGAGACAATTGTTGTAAATAAGTCAGCTTCCAATGCTCTCTATAATGTTGCTGATGCCCAAAAAGGAACAGTAACGGTAAATATTACTTTTATCAAAACTGATTAATACAAAATAGGAAATCTTAAAACTAGAGGTACGAAAACAAAACTTTTACCATTATCCCAACAGGCCAGACACAAATGTTGACATTTACGAAATACAGGATGCTTAAAGTTTGAATTGTAACTTGAAATTTCTCAATCATCTTCAGTTTTTATAGTCTCAACTTCAATATTAGCAGCTTTAATAAAAGTTTTCAAATAATTTTGATGTTGCTCGTAGATGCCGGTTTTAAAAATAAAGCTTTTAGAAATGATAGCTTTCTGGTAAGTGGCCTATTTGGAAAACAAAGCAACAAATATCGCAACCTGGTTTCTGGGTAAAGCAAGAGGTTGCGGATTCGATTCCCAGGCGGGTCAACGAGACACTGCCCTTGCCTGGAAATTTGTAACATAATTAAATGAAGACCGGAGAATTGCTCCAATGGTCTGAAATGCCACATCCATTGAAATAAGTCTAAAAAAGTGTCATAACGCCATATATTTCGTTTAATTTTTTTCATATACGAAAAAGCATACACGGCGATTTATCACAAGAGTGTGTCGAAGTAATTCTGGCTTACAGTAGCTTCTTAGATTGCAGTTGCGTGTTAACGTAATAATTTTCACAGGGTGGTTCGACACCGAGAAACAAAGGGAAGCGGTTTGTATATATGATAGATGATGATCTTCCTGGTCCAACTCAGTACACGCCAAGAAAACCTAGCAAAAGAGTTGAGAGAATAGCCGTTAGTAAGGGACAGTTTCGTAGAGCCCAAGGGGACTTTAATAGTTGCCCCAGTATTCCTACAAAGGTGGATGAGAATGGGTATACGCTGCAGGGTGGCAGAGTTATTAAAATACCACCCAACGAATTTGATACTACCTTGGGACCAGCTTTCTATGATGTAAAGGTAAATATTTTATAGATAACTAGATTACATAATATACTAAACTTTGTAATATTATTTTCCTAGCGTATAAAGTAATACTTTTAGAGATATAGTTTTATTCATGTTCTGACAAAGGCAGCTTAGCTAGAAAAACATTAATTACAACTACAAGAGATGACTAATTGGGTTTTCTAAAGTATGCTTACCAGTACTTATCATATTATAAATCTCACAAGGTAAAAAGAGACCCCTAAATTGCAATCAGCGTTGATAATTTACGGTAAAATTGCTTTTGTTGGCATTTCCCGGTAAATAACGTTAAAAATACTAAGAAAGTAAACAATTATAGTTTATGTTTGAATATAAATAAGAGTTCGGGACGCAGCAGGTGCGTTATGGTAGCGAATTTTCATAAGAATTGTACACTATTAGTATACGGAAGATTAGTAAAGTTAATACTTGTGACTGTCCAGCGTTTTAATACGGGAGCTGCTCAAACTGGGTTGTGCAAATTTCTCCTCAAGTTATTTTCGCTCTTGTCGCATAAAATTTTTAGATCTGCTGGTAAGATTTGTCAGTAAGTGCACCATAAAAAATTATGGTATTGTGGAGGCCGATACTTGATGTAAATACATTGTTAATAGATGGTGGGAAATTTCACGCCTGAGGAGGTACCACCTCATACATCAAGGGGCCGGTGAAGTCCCAACGGACGTTTCCGGTTCTGGTGTATGAGTCGATTTCCCTTATAAACAAAAATGATGATGGCTCCTCCTTGTACAAAAGATTCCGCAGATGAAATACCCCTCCATTCGGATCTCCGAGAGAGGGGTGCGCAGGGGGCGCCGGCATCAAAATTTGCCATATCCTTCTCGAATATATATGGTCTAAATTCTAACCTGAACTCAGTCCACCATTTCCTCCAGGCTAATAGGCCCCAATTCATCTTCCTCACCAAAACCCAAATCAGTGCCAAAACAACCACTAATCACCTTAATTTTTCGAGGTATGAGCTCCTTACTTCCTTTAGATTGCATGGAGGCGTGTACGCATACGTCCGTAGCAATCAATCCTGCACCAGACTCCCCAATTTAAAAGCTGGAAGAAAATACATACTTTGGATAAAACTCTCTCTCAGGGCTGCAACTAAATTCATCTGTTTTATTTACCGGTCACCTTCTGACAACAAGTTTGTCCAGCTCTTCGACTACCTTTCTGAAAAAAACCGACCATCTGATTTCTGAATATCCTTCCTCCGAGGTCGCTATTCTGGGTGACTTCAATGTCCATAATAAGGAATGGCTACGATCTTCAAAAACCTATCCACAAGGGAAAGCAGCCGAGGCCTTTGCAGTCAGCAATTCTTTAGCCAATATGGTTCAGCAACCTACTTACTTTCCTCGCATCCCAACTCACAGGTCAAATCCCTTGGATCTCCTTCTTACTACAAAACCTGAATGACATAATTCACTGCCCCCTTGATCGATCAGACCACGGCATGGTCACTGCTTCCTGCGAAATGCAACCTGATGTCACACAGTCATCACACCCACGTATCGTTTGGCACTAGCACTCCGCGAACTGGGACGAAATGCGGGAATACTTTTCCTCATTTATATGGGCGACTGTCTGCTTGTCTCATCCTGACCCCTCTGATATCTCACAAAACGTCACCGAAATTATCCAAGCTGGCATGGAAATATTTATTCCACGTACACCGAAAATCTCTTCAGCCACTCAAAAGCCCGGGTTCTCCAAATCATCTGATAAGGCCAGACTTGAAAAGGTCAAAGCTCACAAAACGCTTTTACACAATCCCAGTCAAGAAAACCGTCAAGTATTTAACGACGCAGGAAACAGCTATGCCTGCATTCTTTCTGCAAAAACGGCAAAAAACTCGTTTAATAACCACATCAAAAACAAAGTCCTCTTAAGCTCCAGCGGCAGCAAACACTTCTGGACTCTTGCTAAATCTATTGGGAATAATTTCTGCAAGAGCACGTTCCCACCTCTTGTTTCAGGGCATGAAATTGTTTCTACCGCCCTGGGCAAGGCTAAACTTTTTGCCTCGTTGTTCGCCGGCAATTATACACTCAACCCACCTCCAAATGCTCAACCACCAACAGTCCCCAACGTCGCGCATAAAATGACGGATATCATTTTCAAAACTAAAAAGGTACGAAAGATGCTCTCTTCTCTTAATACCAGGAAAGCCTCTGGCCTTGACGAGATCCCAGAAATTGTTCTCAAAAAATGCGTAGCAAATCTTCCTCCTGTCCTGACTCGACTGTTTCAGACATCTTATAATAGAGGCATATTCCCGAGTAACCGGAAAACTGCCAGAGTACAACCTGACCCCAAAAAAGGATCCAAGGCGCTTCCTAGCAACTGCAGGCCTATTTCTCTTCTTTCAGTCGTCTCTAAAGTGGTAAAAAGTATATAAACACCGAATTACTAAAATTTCTTGAAAAACACAGTCTAATCCACGACAGGCAGTATGGATTCCGTCAGCGCAGATCAACTGCCGACCTCCTTTCCTTTGTCACCCTTTCTTGGAACAAGTCTATGGAACTACACGGTGAATTCCAGATTGTCGCTCTAGACCTATCCAAAGCATTCGACCAGGTCTGGCACGCAGCGCTGTATAATAAACTTTTGGTCTATGGCCTACCACCAAAACTCTGTACCTGGACAGCAAATTTCCTCACCAACCGGAACATTTCTGTTGTCGTGGATGGCCATTCCTCTAAACTGTATCCAATTAATGCAGGAGTCTCTCCAGGTTCAACTTTAGCCCCTACTTTGTTTCTTTTCCACATCAATGACCTCAGCACATCCAACCCAGTTCGCAGTTACGCGGACGACAGCACCCTCCACTCAAATATACAATATTCTAAGCCTGTCTCTTCAGGCCAATTAGATGATGATCGCAGACTCATGGAAGGTTCTGTGTTTCTCAAATTATTATTAATGAAGGTACAAATAGCGTAGGTCGCAAGTCTGTGAGAACACGTGGGGTGGTTCTATTAGAACACGTGGAGGAGCCAAAAATATCGGTACCAAGTAAGTCTAAACTACAGCTGCTTTGCAAATACATGCACAAGCGCTGAAAGCTAAGAAAGAAAATACGAAGGATAAACTTGAAGTAATTAAGAAAATGAAGACTAATATGCCCAAAATAGATAAGGAATATTTTTTGGCACTGTTGCATATTAAATAATCATTTTTTATTGTAAATAGTAGATAACATTTTGTTTTATGTTGAATAAAGTATTTAACTGTAAAGTATTTTATTTAATCATGCTTGTTCCTTGATTTATTCAAAATAGGCGCAAATAAAATGACATAGTCCTATAACTACCATATAGAATTTTGTCTTAAGCAAATTAGAAATATTTTTTAATTTACTTTTTTTATTATGGGTCTATATGGCACTAAGAACCTTGTATTATTATGAAAGATCTCACAAGTATGGACAAAGGTCTATCTAGATTTTGTTTAACTCTGTTTTATGGTTTTAAAATCAAAATACAACAATGCTTGCTAACAATTATAATTTTAAAATGTTATTAAAGTTGTATAAAACTTGTTGCTAATTTAATTAAAGGTGAGAAATTTATAAAAATGTAAAGCTTTAACCGCCATTTTCTCAAAACATATGTTGACATGCTCAGAACTTTGTCATTCTAAGGTGTCGTTATGTTGACGTCATTATTCTGAAATAGGTGACGTCATAAACGTAATTTTACGTCATAAGTTGGCAATTGAAAAGATAAAATTAACATGTCCGCGCGTTTTTCTTAAAAAAATTAAATAAGGCATTTATGAAATATGTTCCAAACTTCACTTCACACTGTACATGAAAACCGCTGAACTGGAGGTGGAAGAGGTAGTAAACTATACAGTATTTACCTTACAACACGTATATTCATTATACCATCTTTTCATGATTTTTTCTGAAACTAAAGCTGCTACCTTTACTTTCAGAAAAAATCGTCAGTTATTGGTAGTGATGGGTCGTTATTTAACTGTCAGCTATTTTTTAACGGCTAACGAGACGTAACGGTAACGACCAGTTCCCGACTTATAAAACTAACGGCTTAAAAAATAACGCTTTTTACACTAAGCTAGAATTCGGAGTCGTGTCTGTTTCAGTTCCACTTCCACTGCAACTAGGTTCGATGAATAAACATTGGTTTTCATCGGCATCGGCAATTACTATTTAACCATTTAACGGGATGAATAGCCTTGAGATTGGGAATGCTCGCTCTCGCTCACAGCTTTAGGGACGTACGATCTTCGGTACAATAAAACTGTCGGTTTCATTTTAATTTTAACTTTAACCGGTTGTTGATGGGGATAGGGCATACCGACACTACTACCCAGAGTTATTCTGTTAAACTGAGAAGCTGTTATTTTTGAAACAGTTGAGTTTCCCACTAGTATGTAAAGCCAAATATTTAATAATCAAAAATGTTGGGTAAAAAGATGAATTTCTGTAAAAACGTGTTATTACTTTCACTATAGACAACGCAAAATAGGGTTATTTTACGTGAAATTAAAGTACTTATTTATTTAAATTTATATACATTACCTAAGAAAACAGTTAACACGTCATTTTCGTTTGTCTGATAATAGTTATCAAATTGATTAAAAAAATATAATGATACAACATTTTTTAATATCTATATACCTACATTTCAATATAATATATATATATATATATATATATATATATATATATATATATATATATATATATAGATATAGATATATATATATATATATATATATATATATATATATATATATATATATATATATATATACAGGGTGTTTCCAAATTGATGCGAAAAATTTTACAGGGTGATTCTTTGGCGAAAAATAAGGGGTGTCTTTTTATTAAGTTTTTCTTAAAACCCCTTCTCCTCCAAGTTACAGCCCTTTGAAATTTTTGAAACTAATTTTAAAACAACGAATATTAAAATAAGTAAATAAACAATTAATACTATATATCTTCCAATTTTTTTTTAAACTCAAACTCAATTTTTTATACTGTTTCTTTACCGAAATTTTATTAGTTGCGTTATGTTATGGAGTTTTTAGAATCACTCCCTGTGTAGCAATAAAAGTTCTAACGTCTAACGTCCCAAGGCGTGATAAATAATGATATTTATTGATTCTTGCTGTGGCATTGACATTTACGTAAAGACCCTGATAAAATAAATTTGTGAGAAATGACTAGTTTATAATTCCTAACACATCTAAGTAAATACTAATATAAGACTCCTTTCTGATTTCTAAAAGTTTCACTTAAGAGTGGCAAAAGATTTAAGACACGCCTATTATAATTTCTTAACCCTTTGTTTCCTTTTCATATCGACAAAAATAGAGATTTATACACTACGTGAAATAACGGGGTAAAAATACAATGCATTTATACTAGTGTGCTCGCTATCGCTCACAGCTTTGGGAATGTAGGATACTATCGATCAACTATCCAGTTTAAAATAACTGAAGCCGTTATTTTCAGCGGTTATTATTAAATAATGTTGACCGCTTCAACTGTTAACAGAAAATAACTGTTTTTCCCATCACTAGTTATTGGACATAAATAATTGTTTTCTTCTCCAGACTATTACTTAACATTTGAGCTTCAACAAAGAGGTTGTAAGGGATATACATATACAACCTCTTTGAGCTTCAATAATAATGTATTAAAATCTCGAAACAGCTACATCTCTGTTTGTATCTTAGCACGACGATTTCTACAGGCAGCGCTATGGTGGCTGTAAATGGTCTGTATGCAAGTCTCAGAGAGGCGCCTACAGAGTGCAGGAGGGTCCTAGTCCTGCTGAATACCACGTGAAGATGCCTGAGTGCGCCAGGAACAAGTACGACGATAGATTCCGAGAGATGGCGCGACTGCTAACATTCGTACCTCGATACACTGAGGCACAAGAGTTACGGACGATCAGAGAGGTATTATTTTATTATTCTTTTTATATTTCCTTATTAAAAGACGGTATTCTATTTCGAAAGAAGGGAACTGGAGAAATCCTTATATTTGTCATACCTTTATAGTGTGTTGTTGAATTTAAATTTGGGTTGATTTTAGTTTTAGTTTTTGACTGAAAATAGCTGCAGAAGTCACAATTTCACAGGTAACAATAACAATAAGCCTGTTGCGCAGTTTCACAAAGCTCTATTAAATATTTAACGGACAGTTAGTTAATCTTTGCTTCAGACGACCAATCACAGGCTATGAATTGTGTTTTTCCATGACAACCAAATATTTTGAAGCTGTGATTGGTTGGCTTTATTAACCTTCGTCGTACCAAACGGGGTACAAACAATTTTTAGGATATTTTTGTAAAATTGAAATATTCTGCTTTGTCCAATTAAGTTATCCTCCACTAACGTCTGCTTAATGTATTTCTTTGTGATTTTACAAAATTTTTCACATAATTTTCACAAAAAAATAAAAAATAAAATGCGACTTGTGGTACGTTTGTACCCCACTTAGTATTTTAAGCCATATTTTAAAGACTTATTTGACATGCGCGATTTACGTATCGGTGGCTTGATTGGTGATTCGTGTTATCGCTTGTTAGTGTTTTTTTTTTTAATTTCAACAACACACCACGAGGGCTTACAGCATAAATACTATCGTACCGTGGGTGTTGACAAGGAGGAAAGGGGCAACTTGTTAATTCTGGACTTGAAGGTTCGTAGGAGAAGGAAAAACATGTGCCGGCAAGGAATTCCACAACTTGGAAGTCCTCGGGACAAAAGAGCGGGCGTAACAAGATGTTCTATATCTGGTGACCTGGACAGTAAAAGGGTGCATTCGCTCTGTTCCCCTGGTAGATCTGTTGGGGGCAGCAGGTGGGGGAACTATGGAGGAAAGCTCCTCTGAGCAGTGCCCGTGCAGATATCTATAAAAGAGAGATAGGTCACCAACGGCACGTCGGTGGGCAAAGGATGGCAACCTTTGGGTGAGGGTAGGGTCACCGCTTGAGACGTATAGCTCTCTTTTGAATGGAGTCCAGGATAGCGAGTGTAGAAGCGGCAGCTGCACCCCAGATGTGAGAGCAGTATTCGAGGTTTGGCCTTATTTGTGAAGTATATAAGGTATAGAGATTAGCTGGTGAAAAGTATTTGCGAGCCCGGAAGAGGAAACCTAATTTCTTAGCAGCCGCTTCTGCAATTGATGTGACATGTTGGTGCCAATTACGATTTCGATCCACAGAAATGCCAACAAGAGCAAAGGACTCATTACTTTAAATGGGTCTAGGGCTGGTGTATCTCTTATGAGAAAGAAAGCAAGACTGAGATTTGGTGGGGTTGAATTGTACAAGATTTCTACTTCCCCAGTCTAATATTTTTTGGAGATCCACGGAGACAGAACCCTCCATGAGTCTGCGATCTTCATCTAATTGGGCTAAAGAGACAGGCTTAGAATATTGTATATTTGAGTGGAGGGTGCTGTCGTCCGCGTAACTGTGAACTGGGTTGGATGTGCTAGAGAGGAGGTCATTGATGTGGAGAAGAAACAAAGTAGGGGCTAAAGCTGAACCTTGAGGAACTCCTACATTAATTGTATACAGTTTAGTGGAATGGCCATCCACAACAACAGAAATGCTCCTGTTGGAGAGGAAATTTGCTGTCCAGGTACAAAGTTTTGGTGGTAGACCATAGGCCGGAAGTTTCTTAAGCAGCGCTGCGTGCCAGACCTGGTTGAATGCTTTGGATATGTCTAGAGCAACAATCTGGGATTCACCGTGTAGTTCCATAGACTTGTTCCAAGAATGGGTGACAAAGGAAAGGAGGTGAGCAGTCGATCGGCGCTGACGGAATCCATACTGTCTGTCGTGGATTAGACTGTGTTTTCAAGAAATTCAAGTAATTCGGTGTTTATATACTTTTCCATCACTTTAGAGACGACTGAAAGGAGAGAAATAGGCCTGTAGTTGCTAGGAAGTGCTTTGGATCCTTTCTTACTGGATCATCGCAGAGGAAAGGTGTCTTCTTTGTTTTTTTTTTATGATACGGGTGTGCTATATCGGCAAATATAAAAGTGCGTAATCCCAAACAACTGACGGATGAGGAGTTGGAACTGTTTTTGAATTGTGGCCCGAGTGATATTGAAGTCGACTTGGAGAGTGACAACAGCGATTGTGAGACTGAAATAATAGAAAATGAAGACGACATTGTTACGATAGAAAATAGAGACAATAGTGCTTTTGCTTCTGAAACTAGGGACATATCCAATGCAAGTTTGGAAGGAAGTCATTTATGTTACCAGACTAAGGCTAATGTAAAATGGAATAAGTTACCATTTCCATCAACTCGTCGCAGAGATAAAAATATAAGAAAAAGCGGGACTAAACCAGTATAGCGGCTACATATCCTGAGAACTGGATGCATTTAAACTGTTTTTGACTATTGAAATTTTGGATATTATTGTTTTATACACTAACAACAAAGCAGAACAGGTAACTAATACTGTTTTACTTTTTCTATTGTTTTATATTCTTATGTATTATATTTTTTCTTTCTTTGTTGTAGATATCCACAATTTGGAATAATAAAAATCCAGATAAAAAAGCACGTACCTGGAAACCAACAGATGCTTTTTTTCTTATTTTGTTATTGAAAAAAAGTGGTGAAAGTTAAAAAAGGGTGTTTAGCACACTTGGAGAGTCCAAATCACTTGGTTAGTGAAACGATTTTTAGGTTTTCCAAGATGTGGTGTGGTGATTTGGGTTCTCCAAGTGTGCTTATCAGTGCTCATCACAGGTTCCAATCTTCACTTAGTAAAAAACGGTGTTCTTTACACTGATTTAACCTAACTTCTTCGAGCTATTATATATATATATATATATATATATATATATATATATATATATATATATATATATATATATATATATATATATATATATATATATATATATATATATATATATTTGTGTCTATGCGGAAGTAGCTGGACCTTTCTCTCTTGGGATTTATATATGTTTATAAGGAAGTAGCTGGACATTTCAGTCATAAAAATTGATATGTCCAAAAGGAAGTAGCTGGACCTAACCTCACAGTGTTGCCGCACTTTTTAGTAGGATATATAAAAAATTTCTGGTTAGTTTTATGTTGTACGCTTAAACATGTAGCATTACGGTTTTAAGATCTGCGTGCTAGTATACAAAGATGATATGTTTTAATTAATACATTATTTATTCTCTTTACCTTGACAGTTTTACAGTGAAGCACTTCGTGAATAATATTAAAATTATAAAAAGTGACTACAAATTATTTTTAAATTATTTGCCTACATAAATTATCACAACGGTGTGGTAAAGCAGAAAAATTATAAAAGACAAATTTTGTGTTGTAATTTTTTACCAGTTATTTTAAATTAAATAAATTGTGTATAAAAATGTATTTATGACAGTCTTGTCTAAAAACACACGTGTTTTATCTCAAAATGTAATACATTGAGTTCCTAGAAAACAAAATTATTGTAATTAGTTATATGGATCTGAATACATTGCATGTAATCTGTTTTCATAATGGAAGTAACATAATTCAAACTCTTAATAAAACTATGATGACCAAAGCTTTTGCATAAGTTACATATGAAACACAATTCTTGTGTTATGGTTTGAATTGAACGTGAGAAATCAGTGAAAATAGTTGTCGTAAATAAATAGAAAATGCAGAAAAAGTGGAGAACTCAGGAATTTAGTAGAAGAAAATTTGTACAAAGTAGGCAAATTTGTAAAATGTAATATAAATAGTCATTGATGTATTTTTATGTTATTTCATTTTAATATGACTAAAAAGAAATATTTATCATATTGTCTGTATTTTTTCGTGCTACTAGAAATGTAAGGTTTTAGAGACTGGGGAGTTCGTTTGTTTAACACTGGACAATTTTCAATCAGAAGTTCACATTCAGCTTGCGAGGGGTTGCTTCCGTCCTTTAAATGTCTTCTAATGGTCTCCTTAACTGCTTCTCTTTGAGGAAAACTCCTTCTTGGTCGTGCTGCTGTGAAATAATAATCATAGAAATTAGCTTTGTACAATGGGTGAAGATTGGAACCTGTGATGAGCACTGATAAGTACAATTTGGTGAACCCAATTCATCACAATACAGTTTTTTGACCCGACGATCGTTTCGCTAACAAAGTTAGCGTCATTAAGGGGATAAATAAACTTAGTTTCTTCAAATTTAAAAAAATAAAAAATTAGTTTAAGGAAGACGCAGAAATTGAAAACATTATTCCTTTACCTAGAGGAAAACAGTAGCATATTGTTTATGCTAAGCTTATAGTAAGAAGTGCAACAGTGAAAGAGTGTATACTGCGGAAGCTACTTTTAACGGGTGTTTCATAATCATTGTTCAGCAGGTGGTAGTGGAATTTTCCTTTATGTAACAGTAAAGGATTTTTTCACGCCCGAGGAGGTACCACCCCATACATCAAGGGGCCGGTGAAGTCCCAACGGACGTTTCCGGTTCTGGTGTATGAGTCGGTTTCCCTTATAAGCAAAAATGATGATGGCTCCTCCTTGTATCAAATATTCCGGAGGCAAAATACCCCTCCATTCGGATCTCCGGGAGAGGGGTGTACAGGGGGCGCCAACATCAAGATTTAACATATCCTTTTCGAATATATGTGGCCTAAATTCTAACCTGAACTCCGTCCACCATTTCCTCCAGGCTAACAGGCCCCAACTCCTCTTCCTCACCGAAACCCAAATCAGTGCCAAAACAGCCACTAATCACCTTAATTTCCCGGGGTATGAGCTCCTTACTGCCTTTAGATTGCATGGAGGCGTGTGCGCATACGTCCGTAGCAATCTACCCTGCACCAGACTTCCCAATTTAGAAGCTGGAAGAAAAGACATACTATGGATAAAACTCTCTCTCAGGGCTGCAACTAAATTCATCTGTTGCATTTACCGGTCACCTTCTGACAACAACTTTGTCCAGCTCTTTGACTACCTTTCTGAAAAAACCGACTATCTGATTTCTGAATATCCTTCCTCCGAGGTCACTATTCTTGGCGACTTCAATGTCCATAATAAGGAATGGCTAGGATCTTCAAAAACCGATCCACAAGGGAGAGCAGCGGAGGCCTTTGCAGTCAGCAATTCTTTGGCCAATATGGTTCAGCAACCTACTTACTTTCCTCGTATCCCAACACACAGCTCAAATCCCTTGGATCTCCTTCTTACTACAAATCCTGAATGCTATAAGATATCAGTCACCGCCCCCCTTGGTCGCTCAGACCACGGCATGGTCACTGCTTCCTGTGCAATGCAACCCGAGGTCACACAGTCATCACACCCACGTATCGTTTGGCACTACAACTCCGCAAACTGGGACGAAATGCGGGATTACTTTTCCTCATTTCCATGGGCGTCTGTCTGCTTCTCACATCCTGACCCCTCTGATATCTCAGAAAACGTCACCGAAATTATCCAAGCTGGCATGGAATTATTTATTCCACGTACACAGAAAACCTCTTCAGCCACTCAAAAGCCCTGGTTCTCTAAATCCTGTGACAAGGCCAGACTTGAAAAGGTCAAAGCTCACAAAACGCTTCTACACAATCCCAGTCAAGAAAATCGTCAAGCATTCAACGACGCAAGAAACCGCTATGTCCGCATTCTTTCTGAGGCAAAAAACTCGTTTAATAACCACATCAAAAACAAAGTCCTCTCAAGCTCCAACGGCGGCAAACCCTTCTGGACTCTTGCTAAGTCTATTGGGAATAATTTCTGCAAGAGCACGTTCCCACCTCTCGTCTCAGGTGATGAAATTGTTTCTACCGCCCTGGGCAAGGCTGAACTTTTTGCTTCGTTGTTCGCCGGAAATTCTACTCTCAACCCACCTCCAAATGTTCAACCACCAACAGTCCCCAACGTCGCGCATAAAATGACTGATATCATTTTCAAAACTAAAAAGGTACGAAAGATGCTCTCTTCTCTTAATACCAGGAAAGCCTCTGGCCTTGACGAGATCCCAGCAATTGTTCTCAAAAAATGCGCACCAGAACTTGCTCCTGTCCTGACTCGTCTGTTTCAGATATCTTACAAAAAAGGCATATTCCCTAGTAACTGGAAAACTGCTCGAGTACAACCCATCCCCAAGAAAGGATCCAAAGCGCTTCCTAGCAACTACAGGCCTATTTCTCTCCTTTCAGTCATCTCTAAAGTGATGGAAAAGTATATAAACACCGAACTACTAAAATTCCTTGAAAAACACAGTCTAATCCACGACAGGCAGTATGGATTCCGTCAGCGCAGATCGACTGCCGACCTCCTTTCCTTTGTCACCCATTCTTGGAACAAGTCTATGAAACAACACGGTGAATCCCAGATTGTTGCTCTAGACATATCCAAAGCATTCGACCAGGTCTGGCACGCAGCGCTGCTTAATAAACTTCCGGCCTATGGCCTACCACCAAAACTTTGTACCTGGACAGCAAATTTCCTCTCCAACAGGAGCATATCTGTTGTTGTGGATGGCCATTCCTCTAAACTGTATCCAATTAATGCAGGAGTTCCTCAAGGTTCAGCTTTAGCCCCTACTTTGTTTCTTCTCCACATCAATGACCTCCTCTCTAGCACATCCAACCCAGTTCACAGTTACGCGGACGACAGCACCCTCCACTCAAACATACAATATTCTAAGCCTGTCTCTTTAGCCCAATTAGATGAGGATCGCAGACTCATGGAGGGTTCTGTCTCCGTAGACCTCCAAAAAATATTAGACTGGGGAAGTAGAAATCTTGTACAATTCAACCCCACCAAAACTAAGTCTTGCTTTCTTTCTCACAAGAGATACAGCAGCCCTAGACCCATCACAATGAACAACCAAGTTATTCAAAGTAATGAGTCCTTTTCTCTTGTTGGCATTTCTGTGGATCGAAATCTTAATTGGCACCAACATGTTACATCAATTGCAGAAGCGGCTGCTAAGAAATTGGGTTTCCTCTTCCGGGCTCGCAAATACTTTTCACCAACTAATCTCTATACCTTATACACTTCACAAATAAGGCCAAACCTCGAATACTGCTCCCACATCTGGGGTGCAGCAGCCGCTTCTACACTCGCTATCCTGGACTCCATTCAAAAGAGAGCTATACGTCTCATCGGTGACCCTACCCTCACCCAAAGGCTTCCATCCCTTGCCCACCGACGTGCCGTTGGTGACCTCTCTCTCTTTTATAGATATCTGCACGGGCACTGCTCAGAGGAGCTTTCCTCCATAATTCCCCCACCTGCTGCCCCCAGCAGATCTACCAGGGGAACAGAGCGAATGCACCCTTTTACTGTCCAGGTCACCAGACATAGAACATCTTGTTATGCCCGCTCTTTTGTCCCGAGGACTTCCAAGTTGTGGAATTCCTTGCCGGCACATGTTTTTCCTTCTCCTCCGAACCTCCAAACCTTCAAGTCCAGAATTAACAAGTTGCCTCTTTCCTCCTTGTCAACACCCACGGTACGATAGTATTTAGGCTGTAAGCCCTCGTGGTGTGTTGTTGACATAAAAAAAAAAAAAAAAAAAAAAATTGTTTATTGTTAACTTTAAATACTTGATATTTAAATTTCCGTACAGGTTAACGAAAATGCAGCAAACAAAAGGCTTTTCCTTTGCCTAAAGAATAACCATGTTATATGTTATATTTTCTAAATTTTATCGAATTATTGATCTATTGATGAAATTGTTTTCAATTTTTGATCATTTTAAATGTTTTACCTTGGAATATAAATTTTTGCAAATTAAATTTTATGCACCCCATAAAATCCCATCTAACAGGGGAGGAGTCTCATCCGACACGATAATATGTATTTTATAATACAAAATGCAAGGATGACATTTCCCACACATTACTTTATAGTCTCGGCTCCCATAATGCCTTTTTGTAGGGTGTCTTGGTTCCGAGATTATAAATATATCTACTTACATTATTTAACTGTTATAGTAGCCTCATAATAAACGTTTAGTTAACGCACATCGTCTAGTGGGCAGTATCCAACCTCCTTGCTCCGTAATTGCTTAAGAAACCCTTTGAGAAAATTCGGACATAAAATGTTTTCTAACCACAAGGTCATTTGATTAATGAGTACACCAACAAAACGTATTGTGCGCTCTGTCTAAAGAAAGCACTGGTAATTTAAAACTTACAACTATTTAGTCTGCCTAAGAAATGAAACTTGTTTTAAAAATTTTCTGCCAAAGTTTATTCTCAAAAAATATTCCGACCGAAATTTATAAATCGACATGGTGTCTAAATTAATAAGTCAGTCAAACTGATCCTGAACTATTTTCAGTAATTATAGTAGATGTTGGGGCGTAACGTACTTAAAGGGTTATTATTATTATTTTTTTAATTTTTCAACAACACACCACGAGGGCTTACATACTAAATACTATCGTGCCGTGGGTGTCGAGAAGGAGGAAAGAGGCAACTTGTTAATTCTGGACTTGAAGGTTTGGGGGTTCTGAGGAGAAGGAAAAACATGTGCCGTCAAGGAATTCCACAACTTGGAAGGCCTCGGGACAAAAGAGCGGGCATAACAAGATGTTCTATGTATGGTGACCTGAACAGTAAAACGGTGCATTCGCTCTGTTCTTGGTTTATCTGTTTGGGGCAGCAGGTGGAGGAACTATGGAAGAAAACTCATCTGAGCAGTGCCCGTGCAGATATCTATAAAAGAGAACGAGGTCACCAACGGCACGTCGATGGGCAAGGGATTGCAGCCTTTGGGTGATGGTAGTATCACCGATGAGACGTATAGCTCTCTTCTGAATGGAGTCCAGAATAGTGAGTGTAAAAGCGGCAGCGGCACCCCAGATGTGGGAGCAGTATTAGAGGTTTGGCCTTATTTGTAAAGTATATAAGGTATAGAGATTATCTGGTGAAAAGTATTTGCGAGCCCGGACGAGGAAACCTAATTTCTTAGCAGCCACTTCTGCAATTGATTTGTCATGTTGGTGCCAATTAAGATTTCGATCCACAAATATGCCAACAAGTGTAAAGGTCTCATTACTTTGAATAACTTGGTTGTTCATTGTGATGGGTCTAGGGCTGGTGCATCTCTTATGAGACAGAAAGCAAGACTGAGATTTGGTGGAGTTGAATTGTACAAGATTTCTACTTCCCCAGTATAATATTTTTTGAAGATCCACAGAGGCAGAACCCTCCATGAGTCTGCGTTCCTCATCTAATTGAGCTAAAGAGACAGGCTTAGAATATTGTATATTTGAGAGGAGGGTGCTGTCGTCTGCGTAACTGTGAACTGGGTTAGATGTGCTAGAGAGTAGGTGATTGATGTGGAGAAGAAACAAAGTAGGGGCTCAAGCTGAACCCTGAGGGACTTCTGCATTAATTTGATACAGATTAGGAGAATGGCCATCCACGACAACAGAAATGCTCCGGTTGGAGAGGAAATTTGCTGTCCAGGTACAGAGTTTTGGTGGTAGGCCATAGATCGGAGGTTTATTAAGCAGCGCTGCGTGCCAAACCTGGTCGAATGCTTTGGATATGTCTAGAGCGACAATCTGGCATTCACCGTGTAGTTTCATAGACTTGTTCCAAGAATGGGTGACAAAGGAAATGAGGTCGGCAGTTGACCTGCGCTGACGGAATCCATACTGCCTGTCGTGGATTAGACTGTGTTTTTCAAGAAATTTTAGTATTTCGGTGTTTATATACTTTTCCATCACTTTAGAGACGACTGAAAGGAGAGAAATAGGCCTGTAGTTGCTATGAAGCGCTTTGGATCCTTTCTTAGGGACGGGTTGTACTCGAGCAGTTTTCCAGTTACTAGGGAATATGCCTCTATTGTAAGACGTCTAAAACAGACAGATCAGGACAGGAGCAAGTTCTGGTGCACATCTTTTGAGGACAATTTCTGGGATCTCGTCAAGGCCAGAGGCTTTCCTGATATTAAGAGAAGAGAGCATCTTTCGTACCTTTTTTTTGTTTGTTTTGTAATATAGTATTTTGAATTAAAATTAATCCAACTCCTGCTTTTTTAGAATATAACACAAAAACTTAATTCGAAAATAGGACAAGGTGTATAATGACTGTTGTTTTATAAACTAACGAGATCTACTTTTAGTGCTATAGAGTTATATATTTTAGATTATTGTATCCAATTGTTGCAAAAGATATTTTACAATTATTATCAAAAAGCCTGAGTTATCCAGTGGTAGGAAAGTATGTCGCTGGATCCAAGGGTACTGGGTTCGATTTCCAGGGTTCCCCATTCATTTTTTCAGCCCCTACTGTAAAATTATCATTTAGTTGGAGCAGGTTGAATTTCTGCAGGTTCCGATTCACTGAGGAGTCGTGAAGTCGTTAGTCCCGTGTACCGTGCGAGGTTCTGCACGCTGAATATCCCTACCCTCCTAATAGGAAAAACGGGGTTCGGCCAAATTTAAAGGAAAGTGAGTTGAAAGTGCTTCCTGTCGTCGGTGATTGGCCATAGTCGCAGAAATACGTTACCGTTGAGGAAAAGACAAAAAAGATAAACAATTATCAGCATTATTACTGCCATATTACACAATGCATGTTGGTAACTTAGAATACATTCAGTTAATCAAATACACCTTTTTCAAATGCGCGAAAACGTCAATTAGTGGTTTTTAAGCTGTGATCTTTCTTTAATAATATGAAGTTGTCCCAAATTTGAGATATGACGTCGATAATTTGTTTAACCGACAATCCTACTGTTTTGTTGGCTATTTCTAAAGTACATGTCAAGTTATGCTAAACCACCAAGTTTATATTCCTTACCACAAAAATATACATTATATTATTTTAAAAACAGAAATAAAAAATAGATAATCCAAATCAATTTTCTTTAATAAATACTTAGGTTGTTGTCGATTGACTATTTGTTAGTAGTATAAACGGAATTGAAATTCGTTTTATACATTTCTGGTTATCTTGGGAAAATAAGTCAACATTCATTTCTTATTAGTGCTACTAATTCCTTTAGATATATAATAATAAATAAATAAAAATTTAAAATCTGCTGTTTTTTTCAAATTAATGTGTAGGTTAAACCTATTTAACAAAAACAAACTAGGGTAAGATTTTAAAAAAATATCGATGAGGTCGTACCTTAAATTTGGCACACACTGTATGATATCTATTTTATTTTTTGAAAAACCCGCAACATAAAATGTCTATCGACATGTCTGCCAATTATTGGAAGAAGATAGCCGTATCTGATTAACTGAATTTATTCCATGTTTTAAACTCGCGCTATATGTATATAGCTGTCAAAAAATTATACTGGCAGGTTTAGGCAAACAATGTACATATTTTTTATTATGAATAAAAAGTCGTAGCGGTATAAATAGTAGCATTGGTAAGTAAATAACTGAAAAGCTTTATTTTCTGGAAAGCCGCTGCATTTTAAGATTCACATAGTTGCATTTGCATCATGTTCGATGCAGCAGAGATAAGACATGTTTGCTGAATATAACTGGGATAAAGTTTGCGTGAAGTTATCCATAAATTTCGAGCCATAGATTTACACGTAGGGTCAGCAGAAAGCGGGATGGATCGTCGCGATCACAATATCAGTGAAGCGGATTCAACGTAGTAAATTTATGGCTAGCCATAGATGCCAGCCATATATTGCTATATGCTACTACACCTTACCGAAGAAAAAAGAATTTGTCTTAAGTGTTTTGCAATAACATAATAACACTAAACCAATCATTTATTATTAACATAGTCATAGAGGAAAACTAAATTTTAGTATGTATTATTTGTTATTTTGGTTACATGTACCCAAATGACAAATATTGGACAATAAAGCCAAGGTCCCAATATAAAAATAGACACAAAAACAAGTTACGAAAGACCTAGTGTATAGCAACCTAAGCATATTATTTTTTGTCACACTCTGGAAAATAAAAGAAAGTCATTTGAACATCGAGATACTTATTACTAAGTTTTTTCAAATGACTTATTTTTTGATATTTACAGTTAATGTGCAAAATCATAAAACCGCAAAACTATTACCAAAGCCCTAATGTATAATAACTCATGCAAATTTCTTTTTGGCACTTTTTGCTAAAGTTTAAAAAATACATATGAAGATCGAAATAGCTATTACCACGTTTATATTTTCGCATTTGCAGTAGATGTGCAAAAATCACAAAAACGAAGATCGGGATAGCAATTAAGACGTTTCCGAAATATGAATTAATTTTTGATATTTGCAGTAGATGTGCCAAAATAATATTAACACAAAATGACTACCAAGGCCCTAGTGTATAATAAGATTGCAAATTATATTTTGTCACCCTTTGCAAAAGTGAGAAAAATGCATATGAAGATCGGGATAACTATTAAGAAGTTTCGGTAATATGAATTATTTTTTGATATTTGCAGTAGATGAGCCAAAATCATAAAAACCAAAAATGATTACCAAGGCCCTAGTGTATAATAAGATATGAAAATTGTTTTTTGTCACCTTTTGAAAAAGTGAGAAAAATGCATATGGAGATCGGGATAGCAATTAAGAGGTTACCGAAATATGAATTATTTTTTGATATTTGCAGTAAATGTGCCAAAATCATAAAAACAAAAATGATTACCAAGGCCCTAGTGTATAATGACATATGCAAATTATTTTTTGTCACCCTTTGCAAAAGTGAGAAAAATGCATATGAAAATCGGGATAGCAATTAAGACGTTTTCCAAATATGTATTATTTTTTCGCATTGGCAGTTAATGTGCCAAAATCATTAAAACAAAAAATTATTACTAAGGCCCTTATGTATGAAAAACCATGCAAATAATTTTTTTGTCACCTTTTGCAAAAGTGAAAAAAACGCATAAGAAATTCCGGATAGCAATCAAAACGTTTCCGAAATATGTCATATTTTTTGATATTTGCAGTAAATGTGCCAAAATCATAAAAACACAAAATGATTACCAAGGCGCTAGTGTATAATAAGAGATGCAAACTATTTTTTGTAACCTTTTGCAAAAGTGAGAAAAATGCATATGAAAAACGGTATAGCAATTAAGACGTTTCCGAAATATGAATTATTTTTTGATAGTTGCAGTAGATGTGCCAAAATCATAAAAACCAAAAATGATTACCAAGGCCCTAGTGTATAATAAGATATGCAAATTGTTTTTTGTCACCTTTTGAAAAAGTGAGAAAAATGCATATGGAAATCGGGATAGCAATTAAGACGTTTCCGAAATATGAATTATTTTTTGATATTTGCAGTAGATGTGCCAAAATTATAAAAACAAAAAATGATTACCATGGCCCTAGTGTATAATAAGATATGCAAATTATTTTTTGTCGCCCTTTGCAAAAGTGAGAAAAATGCATATGAAAATCGGAATAGCAATAACGACGTTTTCCAAATATGTATTATTTTTTCGCATTTGCAGTTAATGTGCCAAATTCATAGAAACAAAAAATATCACTAAGGGCCTGACGCATAAAAGCTCATGTAAATAATTTTCTGTCGCCCTTTGGAAATATGAAAAAAATGCATTTGAACACCGGGATAGTTACTACCACGTTTTTCATTTCAACATTAATGATTCTGTGATACTTACTGTTAATGTGGTAAAATCACAAAACCAAAAATCATTACCAAAGCCCTATTATGTAATACTACACCAAATTTATTTTTTGTCACCCTTTGCAAAAGTAAGAAAAAAAAAGAATTTAAACATGGGGATAGCAGTTAAAAGGTTTTCCAAGAATGTTTTTTTTTCAGTCAATGTGCCACATGAAAGGCAACGGGAAACTACCTTATTTTAACCTATCGTTGCGACTACTAAGCAACTTTGCCTTCAGTCAGTGAGTGAGTGATACAAATTATTTTTATTATGTTTTGGAAAAATGATGAATTTAAATAAATTTAATAAACATGTTGTGTATACAAAGAAACTACCCCAATCTCGTTATAAGAATATGTTTATTATATAAATTTGCTATAAATTAGGTTTAAAGTGCAACTTATTTTTAGTGGCATAAATCTTGGTTACATAGCATAAGAAGACTGTTTCTTATGCTGTACTGCATACTTGAACAATGCAACATAAAAATTATGAGAATCTAATTAATGTTAGTCATTCTAGTATAGCAGTTAGTGGCTGGTCATATTCAAATATTAAACCTAGCGTTTTTTCTCAAATATTATGTATTTGTATATAAAAGCGTCGCATAGATAAAGAACGTTTGGGCTTTGATATACCGCTTTTACGAGGTTGATCCCAGAAAGTTTTACAGCTCTGTTTCTGTACCCTCCTTTTGTAAATTTCAAAGCTTTTACCTGACCTGTCAAACATATGTTTAGAAAAAATTAAAAAGTAACTGTAGCACAGCATAATCAATCAATTATTATGCTGTGACTGTATATTAGATTTTAGCGCGTTGAAAAATCTGCAACTTGAAAAATAGGAATAGAATCATATTCAATTCATTCTAAAACTGTCCGAGTTGAGAGTTGTGTATGCTGTAGTATTATACACTAGGGCTTTGGTAATAGTTTTGTGATTTTATGATTTTAAATGTAAATATAAAAAAAAGATTCCTGTTTAAAAAATTGCAAATGTCAAAAAATAATGCATATTGCGGAAACGTCTCAATTGCTATCCGGATCTGTTTATGAATTTTTTTTTTACTTTTGCAAAGGGTGACAAAAAATCATTTGCATATCTTATTATACACTAGAGCCTTGGAAGTCATTTTTGGTGTTTATGATTTTGACACATGCGAAAAAATAATACATATTTGCAAAACGTCTTAATTGCTATCCCGATTTTCATATGAATTTTTTTCACTTTTTCAAAAGGTGACAAAAATAATTTGAATATCTTATTATACACTAAGACCTTGGCAATCATTTTTTGTTTTTATGATTTTGGCACATCTGCTGCAAATATCAAAACAGAATTCACATTTCGGAAACGTCTTAATTGCTATCCCGATCTTCATATGCATTTTTTTCGCTTTTAAAAAAGATGACAAAAAATAATTTGCATGGTTTTTCATACATAAGGGCTTAAGTAATAATTTTTTGTTTTTATGATTTTGACACATTAACTGCAAATGCGATAAAATAATAAATATTTGGAAAACGTCTTAATTGCTATCCCGATCTTCATATGCATTTTTCTCACTTTTGTAAAGGGTGACAAAAAATAATTTGCGTATCTTATTATACACTAGGGCCTTGGTAATCATTTTTTGTTATGTTTTTATGACTTTGGCACATCTACTGCAAATATCAAAAAATAATTCATATTTCGTAAAGGTCTTAATTGCTATCCCGATCTTCATATGCATTTTTCTCACTTTTGCAAAGGGTGACAAAATATAATTTGCAATCTTATTATACACTAGGGCCTTAGTAATCATTTTGTGTTTTTATGATTTTGGCACATCGACTGCAAATATCAAAAAGTAATTCATTGTTTTTCTCTTCCAAAACATTATTTTTACAAACCACCTGTTGATTTTTTGCTATATTACATGAATAGTATTTTAATCCAGAAATTCGTAAGAAATATCCTGACGATATTATTATTAAATAAAGTCTTAAGTAACCTCATGCTTTTTGCGGTCTAGTGTATATAAAATTCACTAAAACATGTAAATATTTAAATAGAATTAATATTTTGAGCATTTGGCAACACCGCACAGGCGCATTAATTTTTACTTTTAATGTTCTCATGAAATAGGTCCAGCCAATAACGCATGTACATATTAATACCAGCATGTTAATAGCTGGACGTCCAGCTATTGCACGGTTGGTCCAGCTATTATACACTTGGTATACGAAATGGTCCAGCTACTTCCGCATAGGCATAAGTATATATATATATATATATATATATATATATATATATATATATATATATATATATATATATATATATATATATATACAGTGTGGAACAGCCAAATGGAATAAATTCGATAACGGATAAATAAGGGCGTGTTGGGAAAAACGCTTGGACACGTCGATTTGTATTTTTAACTGCGCATCTTTTTCAAGAAAAAAAAATTATATAGGGTGCGTCATGTGACAGTGGCCAATACCAACTTTCTTATTTTAAATACAAGCCCCTGTATATTATTAATTTTTTGGATTCTTCAGAAAATTCTAGACATAATTCATGTACAATGTTCTATACCTATCTTCAACTGTTTCGGAAATATTAAGTATTTTCAGATTTATTACAAAAATTAACATTAAAAATAGAAAATTATTTTATTTCACAAATTCGCTACATTGCATTCAATACTTATTTCCCATTCAGCTCTTGATAATGAGAAAGTAAACAAAAACCATTCCTGCGTTTCTTTTTACTGATATGAAATGAAACAAAAACAAAACAGTTTTCTTTCTGTTCGTATAAAACTCGTAGCCTTAGCAACTTGTTGTCTGCCTGCATGACAGTAGTGATTAGTGTCAGTGCTATTGTCGTTTGAATTTCGTTAACTGTACGTAATAATATCAGAAAAATGGTTCATTTAACAGAAATGCACAAAATAACCATTCTACAAATGATTGGTTATGGAGATAACACACGGACACAGATGGAAGTGTCTCGCTTATTTCACGAAAAATTTCCAAATTTGCCGCCTGTATCCCAAGGAACAATTAGCAAAATAGAAAAGCAGTTTCGCGAGCTTGGTCATGTGAGACAGATAAAAAAAGTAGCTGCCAATGCAGTAAGTGATGATACGAAATTGGATATTACGCTTGAGTTTCAAGAAAACCCACATACTTCTGGTCGACAAGCAGCCCAACTATTCAACGTTAGCCACACAGCAATTTTTCTAACATTAAAGGAAAGTAAAATGCATCCCTATAAAATGATACCAACTCAGGAGCTCATGGAGGACGATTTCGATAGGAGAACGTATTTTTGTGAACAAATGATGGCAATGTTAGATAACAATGTGATCCAATTAGAAGATGTTTTGTTTTCTGATGAGAGCACATTTACACTTCACGGTCATGTTAATCGTCAAAATTGCCGCTATTGGTCTAATGAGAATCCTCATTGGATGAGAGAGGAACATACGCAATATCCTGAAAAAGTTAATGTTTGGGCAGGAATTGTTGGAAATCATATCGTAGGTCCCTTTTTCATTGATGGCAACTTGAATGGGGATAAATATTTAGAACTGCTCCAAAATAATGTCGTGCCAACTTTGACAAACTTATATCCAGATCCAGCAAACCCACAAGTTCCTGCCAATAAAATATGGTTTCAGCAAGATGGAGCACCGCCCCATTACCAAATCAATGTCCGGCAGTACCTGAACCAAATTTTTCCAAATCGGTGGATAGGGAGGCGCGGATCGATAGAATGGCCAGCACGATCTCCTGATCTGTCGCTATTAGACTACTTTTTGTGGGGATATGTCAAAAGTATTGTATACAAAACTAAGCCCCTCAACTTAGATGACTTAAAAAGACGAATCACGCTTGCGATTAGATCAGTCACGCCTGAGATGTTGAGTAATGTTAGAAGACATTTCTATACCAGATTAGCATGTTGCTAAGATGTTCGTGGCGAGCATTTTGAACATTTACTACATTGACATTAATTTTTTTTTGTTTTTTTAAATTATTAAGAAATAATCAGTATTTCTTATTAGAATTTGTGAAATAAAATAATTTTCTATTTATAATGTTAATTTTTGTAATAAATCTGAAAATACTTAATATTTCCGAAACAGTTGAAGATAGGTATAGGACATTGTACATGAATTATGTCTAGAATTTTCTGAAGAATCCAAAAAATTAATAATATACAGGGGCTTGTATTTAAAATAAGAAAGTTGGTATTGGCCACTGTCACATGACGCACCCTATATAATTTTTTTTTCTCGAAAAATATGCGCAGTTAAAAATACAAATCGACGTGTCCAAGCGTTTTTCCCAACACGCCCTCATTTATCCGTTATCGAATTTATTCCATTTGGCTGTTCCACACTGTATATATATATATATATATATATATATATATATATATATATATATATATATATATATATATATATATATATATATATATATATATATATATATATATATATATATATATATATATATATATATATATATATATATATATATATATATATATATATATATAGATAATCTATAATCGATGAATCGATGTTCTATCAAAATCTTCACGTCATTTACCTCAGTGTCATCTAGTTTATTTTCGCATTACGGCAAGTTAAGTTCTGAAATTTGGGGGAGTTGAGCACTATTGCTAGCTACGTCCTTGCTTCCTATTATACATAATTACATTATTTATGATGAGGTAAACATATGCAGATATAAGTATTAATCTTCATTAAGAATACAAAAAAGAAAAATGTTTTGAGACTACCCAGTAGTAAGGTGAGTTAAAGATTTTTGAAACAATTTCCTGAAACAATATAACATTTAGTGAAAGGTTCAAGAATGTCACAGAAACTTTGTTGAAACGTTATATGTACTACGATATGGATACCTTGCAGGAAAACATTTAATTTTGTTTTTTAATTAATAAGGTAATTTTTAGGATTATGGCTCTTGCTTATAGTTTTTCTGAGCAAGTAGATATGCTTTTACTGTTAGTTTTATGCCAACATAACTTCAGCAAAAATGTCCAAGTATACAGGAAGAAATTTTCAAGTAGACAAACTCCTGATCGCAGAACATTTGCGTCTATCGAAAGACGGCTGAAGGAGACTGGAATGCTAAGTATGCACGGACCTAATGCTGGCCGTAATTCTAACGTCCGCCGTCTTCGTGAAGAAGAGCAAGTATTGTATATCGTAAGTGGGAATCCCAGCATTAGTACGAGGCTGTTGGAGCACCAAATTGGGATTCCAAAAACAGCAGTCAATCGTATACTGAAGCAACAACTACTGCGCCCATACCATTAATAACATGTTAAAGAACTGCTGCCTGGTGACCATGACGCACGCCTTTTATTTGCACGCCTTATGCGCAACAAAAGGCTAGATGCAAACTTTTACAAAAAGGTGCTTTTTACAAATGAGGCATGTTTCACGCAGCGAGGTGTTACAAATGGCACCATTATGCAGACGAACATCCTCACGCAATTCATGTAAGGCATTTTCAGCGCGAATTCAAAATTAATGTGTGAATAGGAATAATTGATTGTCATTTGATTGGACCCGTAAGGTTACCTAATAGGCTAACAGCAGAAGGCTACTTACACTTTTGGCAAGAAGCTTTGTCAGAATTTTTAGAAGATTTGCCGATCGCGTTACGTCGTATAATGTGGTACATGCATGACGGTGCACTACCCCATTTTGGACGCATGATGAGGGATTACCTTAGTGAGCAATTTCGCAATAAATGGATTGGCAGAGGTCACGGTGCTTCTGTTCCTTGGCCAGCAGGTTCACCAGATTTAAAGCCTTGCGACTTTTCACTATGGGGGCAGATCAAGACGTATGTTTACAAGGGGGGGATAAATACCGAGGAGCGATTGTGGGATAGAATTGAATAAGCTGTTGCCTCACTGCGGAATAGGGAAAATTTAGAACGTATAAGTTTTATTTTTTACGCAGACCAGAAGCTTTAAGGCGAGTGAATGGTTGCCATATTGAACAATTAATGAGATTTAATTTGTTTCAATTTAAACTTTACACTAATTTTACTTTTCTTATTGTTTCTATGGTTAATGAATAAATATTTTATGAATTATTGTATTACTCCATCAAACTTCAACTCAAAAGCTATTTTACACAAAAACTAAAAGAGTAAGCAAAATTTTACAAAAGCAACAAAAATTTGAAAACAGATTGGTCTTTGAAAAAAAAAGAACGTCTTGTTTATCGAACGGTCAGAGAGATAAATACGATAAAAAAGGGTTAGGGGTGGGGGTAGTTTACACGCTTGCAGAGGTGCAATTGCACCAGTTCTCATATCGACTAAACCACTTGCTCCTTTCAATATTTTTATGAAATTTGAATATGATCGGATTACCTGTTTAGGAAAAAATAAAAAAAAATTAATAACTTTGAAGCCCTCTGGCGGATAAACGTTGCAACTTTGTATAGAGGTGAGTTGATCTTAATCGACCTAATTTTGGCTGAAAAATCTGTGGTAGGTCAGTTGTACATTGAATTTCGGGACACCCCAACCATATACATATATAAGCACAGATCTTCTGATTAGTGAATTTCTCCTACAAAAATTTGCTAAAAGTACCGTGCCCTAATGAGCTCACCTGGAAGTAAGAACAGAGTGAGTAAAGATTGTGACCTATAATTAGCACCGATCTACAAAGAACACACTAGAAACATGTTTTTGTGACCTTAAAAGCAATATTTCATATTAAAATTCATTAAAGTATGAAAAGGAGAAATCCGGAAGTCGGTCCTAAATGCTTTGAGCTGAATTTTACACAACCCACGTACAAAACCACTGAAAGGAGAAACGCACAATTCCGAGATGAGATAATAGATTCCAGAAATACTTAAAAATTCACACCAAAAGGTCCAGTAGTAAATCACAGGATGTGCATAAGTGATGACCAAGCGTTCCATTGAGATCAAACCCGCATCCACAGATTATTCATTCATAAAAAAGAGACGAACCGTGGAGATAGCTCTGTGTTTGCTTGTATGTTTGCATGTGTGTTTATATATGTGTGTGTGTGTGTGTGTGTGTGTATGTGCATGCGTTCGAGTTCTCTTATTTGTTCTGGAGATGTTTAATTTGAGCATGGGGAGGAAGCACAGGTTATTAATTCAGACATGTGGGCTGGCGCTGGGTGGATATTTTAGTTTACTTAATTTGACTGTGAAATTCTAACGTCGAGCGATGCAAATCGCAGGGGCGATCCACTTTAATTAGGATAAATTATGATATATCAGCGCCATTTACCATGTAAATTAAACATGATTATTTATATCGCTTCAAATAGATCCTGAAAACAGCTAATTACGTGTCAAAAGTGCTCTAAACAATTCATTTTTCACAAGAGTTGAATCGCAAATGCTCGTTGTATAAAAAGAAGGGACGTTACGTGGTCTGTAAGTGATGCAGGAGGAGATACATAATTTAATTTTTGACAGGGATTATTAATGCTTCCGGTAAATGGTTTGATTCAATGTTTCCGTTAAAAATATTAGAGCTTGGAATAAGTTATTGACATATAAGATCGTAAAATTGAGTGCTTGTGTTGAACAACCTAACTTCATATTTTAGGGGATGTTTTAACCTTATCTGGATGTAAAACACTAACCTGTAGACAGTAAGGCGTTATTTATTGGAAATAATAAATAAAACGAATATCTAATCCCAACAATGCTTAATTGTTAAAAAGCAAGCTGTCAAAATTGTGAATCTATTTTCTTTCATAACCAAGAAAGGTCGATACTTCCATGTGAATAGTTCTTAGCGAATTTTTGGTGAAACGAAGATAACAGAGCTATGACAACCAAATTTGGCTTGTGCGCCTCTAATCAAACTTACCCTAAATGCCGAAATTCAGATCTCTAAGTTAAAAGAAAAAAAAGTCATAGGCAATTAAAGAAAAAAAAAATGGCGCCACTGGTGATCATAGGAAAGGACAAGAACGTTGTCGTTGTGTATTCGAATTACCGAATAGGGCAAGGACCTCAATCTTGGCCTCCCAGGTATCCAGATTCGAAGCCTTTGGGCTTTTGCATTTGGGGTCATTTCAAATCGGTGGTTTATACTAACTCTGTTGTACAAGTCGAAGACCTGCGCAATGAGATTACTGCGTCATGCAAAACTATCAGAACTATTATGCCTGGGATACTCGAACAGATTCGGGGGCCAATGAGATGGATATTGGAATCATCTATTATAGACAGAGGTGGTCATTTTCAATATCTTTTATTTAAGGCTAGATGCATTCTCACAACAATTAGAACCGTAGACAGGTTTCGCTCTAATTAGAGCTCCTCAGAACGGCATAATAATTGTAGCGAAAATATACCTATAAATAATATGGCTATGGTAGCCAGCCTTCCAACAATAAGTGAGTGGTAAAACACGAAGCAACGTGCCGCCATCTAGTTGCGGAACCAAGTAGTATGTTGTCACGCCAGCTCCAAATAACAGAAAGCGTTAAAAAATAGAGACTGTATACAACTAACTAACATTTAGCAAATTGTCAGTCCTGGCCCATTTCTACCCTAATATAGGGACAAAGTGTGTAGGGCTAGATGCATTCTCACAACAATTAAAACCGTAGCCTTACATACTTTGTCCTTATATTAGGGTAGAAATGGGACAGGGCTGACAATTTACTAAATTGTTAGTTGGTTGTATACAGTCTCTATTTTTAACACCTTGTGTTATTTGAAGCTGGTGTGACAACATACTGCTTGATTCCGCAACTAGGTGGCGGCACGTTGCTTCTTGTCTTACCACTCAGTGTTGGAAGGCTGGCTACCATAGCTGTATTACTTTATAGGTGTATTTTCGCTATAATTAGTATGCCGTACTGACAAGCTCTAATTAGAGCAAAACCGGTCTACGGTTCTAATTGTTGTGAGAATACATATAGCCTTACATACTTTGTCTCTATATTAGGGTAGAAATGGGCCAGGGCTGACAATTTACTAAATTGTTAGTTGGTTCTATACAGTCTCTATTTTTTAACACTTTGTGTTATTTGGAGCTGGCGTGACAACATACTACTTGGTTCCGCATCTAGGTGGCGGCACGTCGCTTCGTGTCTTACCTCTCACTTAATATTTTATTAATATCATCCCTTAAAGAACATCTTACTATCAACAGGCAATTTCTGTAGGTTCAGAAATCTGCTCAAAACCATCAGGTGCCTAAACGTATGATTTTTATGCGAAAATTTTGCGTCGTACGAAGTGACCAAATTTGATCAGAAATAAATGTGGATTAAAAAAAATGTGTTTAAATCAGAAGCAGTTGCGTAAAAACTTTTTTCCTGAAATATTCAGTACAGGTCCGGCACATTTGGCACTAGCAAAAATTTAAAAAAGAGTTATACAAGTAAAATATGTATGATGTTTTATGACTTTATGCCTTTTACAGAATTTACCAGGTCCAGCTTCTTACGAAACAATGCGTATGAAGGATACATCAAGAAGCATTAGCATAAAGCCAAGACCATTCATAATAGCACAAAAGCGATTTAGGTCATCTGAAAATGACAATCCTTCACCACTGGATTATGAGCCAATAGATATCAACATGGCAAAGCAAAACAACTGCCTCTCGGATGCACCATTCGGCGAGGAGTGTCCTAGATTTTCAAAAAAGAAAATTGCCGAAACACCAGGTAGTATAATTTTATTAACATATTTCTATTCTATTTAGTCTCTCGAGTCTTTGGTTATCAGATCTCATATCTGCTTTTTTTTAAAGTAAATTTTCGCAAAATCTGGTGACCTGAGCGGCCACTTCACAGGACCGTGGGTGCCTATTAACCGATTAAAAAACAAATTATCTTAATATGGGTACTGTTTGTGAGTTGTACGCTGGGACACCATCTTGTTGAAAAATATGTTATTCAAATGAGCCATGGAATATTATCACATAAATCACACAGTCCTTTTTCGAGCATTTCTCGCTACCTATATGCTTCCAAGCTGCCGTCGTAAATAACAAATTAAATTTTATTTTCTGAAATAAAACAATATTCACTAGAACCGAATCTTCTCAACATTCTCACCGCTCCTTTTCCATTGGATTCAATCTGTTCTTAAAATGTTTGTGCTAGCAGCTGTTATCACTTTTCCGGGTAGCATACTCCATTTATTAAAACTCTATTAAATATAAATGATCTAACAACAGTTGCGAATAGGTTCTTTTATCAACTTGAGTGAGTGACCACGTAATCGAGTATTGGAACATATGAGAGTGATCAACTCCAATGCGCCCATGAAGTGCTTTATATGTATAGACCAGATCACCCTTGGCTCGTCTCTCAGAAAAATTAGATAAATCACACAGCCTCAGCCTCTCATCATAGTTTGCACGCACAATGCGATAAGGCAGACGCGTGGCTTTACTCTGTTGAGGCTCCAATCAATACCACCGTTAGTAATATAGGTTGTATTGGTTGCTTCAACAAACCCTTGCCTCTATCCACACCACACAACCGCTGAATACTCTAGAACAGGCCGGACATAGTGAAAAGCCTATTAAACGTTTGAACTGAACAGGTTTTAAAAGCATTATGCATAAAGTACAATAGCTTATTGGTTTTAGATGTCACTTGTGCCATATGGGCAGAACATGACAAATTGTACGAAATATAATAGGCCCTAAATCTTTATAACTCTCTACTGGATTTATAGATTGCTGCATTATATGATATGAAAATTTTGGATCAAATGCAAAACAGAACATTCGTCGATGTTTAAAGGAAATAGCGAATCAGTAGCCCAATTCACAACAACCGATATATTATGCTTAATATCACTATAGTGAGTCCAATGATTCTGAAGCAACTTCAAATCATCCGCGTAGAGCGTACACTCGCATTTCAACAGGCGGGGTAAGTCTAAAGGATAAACTAAAAACAATATAGGACACAGCACAGATCCGTGTGGTACTCCACTAAGAACAAGACAAAACCAAAATATAGTGTGTGCAACTCTGACGAAATAGTGGCGATCGGGAAGAAAACTTTTGATCCTGCCCAGGACAGGGCCACGAATACCATATGTTCTAATTTTAGAAGTAGACGATTTTCCGGAACACATCGAATGATTTAGAAAAATCAAAATAGAGAACATCGACTGACTCTTTTTTACAAAGTGATCGCATCGACAAATCTACAAGAAAATTCACTAATAGAGAGGTATCGATGATGACATTTATGAAAAATTTCTTTAAATGAGCGCGAATTAGGGCCCCTAGGGCCCAAATCCAAGGTCAGTTGAAAAATTTATATATATATATATATATATATATATATATATATATATATATATATATATATATATATATATATATATATATATATAGTGTGGAACAGCCAAATGGAATAAATTCGATAACGGATAAATGAGGACGTGTTGGGAAAAACGCTTGGACACGTCGATTTGTATTTTTAACTGCGCATCTTTTTCAAGAAAAAAAAATTATTTAGGGTGCGTCATGTGACAGTGGCCAATACCAACTTTCTTATTTTAAATACAAGCCCCTGTATATTATTAATTTTTTGGATTCTTCAGAAAATTCTAGACATAATTCATGTACAATGTCCTATACCTATCTTCAACTGTTTCGGAAATATTAAGTATTTTCAGATTTATTACAAAAATTAACATTAAAAATAGAAAATTATTTTATTTCACAAATTCTAACAAGAAATACTGATTATTTCTTAATAATTTAAAAAAACAAAAAAAATAAATGTCAATGTAGTAAATGTTCAAAATGCTCGCCACGAACATCTTGGCAACATGCTAATCTGGTATAGAAATGTCTTCTAACATTACTCAACATCTCAGGCGTGACTGATCTAATCGCAAGCGTGATTCGTCTTTTTAAGTCATCTGAGTTGAGGGGCTTAGTTTTGTATACAATACTTTTGACATATCCCCACAAAAAGTAGTCTAATAGCGACAGATCAGGAGATCGTGCTGGCCATTCTATCGATTCGCGCCTTCCTATCCACCGATTTGGAAAAATTTGGTTCAGGTACTGCCGGACATTGATTTGGTAATGGGGCGGTGCTCCATCTTGCTGAAACCATATTTTATTGGCAGGAACTTGTGGGTTTGCTGGATCTGGATATAAGTTTGTCAAAGTTGGCACGACATTATTTTGGAGCAGTTCTAAATATTTATCCCCATTCAAGTTGCCATCAATGAAAAAGGGACCTACGATATGATTTCCAACAATTCCTGCCCAAACATTAACTTTTTCAGGATATTGCGTATGTTCCTCTCTCATCCAATGAGGATTCTCATTAGACCAATAGCGGCAATTTTGACGATTAACATGACCGTGAAGTGTAAATGTGCTCTCATCAGAAAACAAAACATCTTCTAATTGGATCACATTGTTATCTAACATTGCCATCATTTGTTCACAAAAATACGTTCTCCTATCGAAATCGTCCTCCATGAGCTCCTGAGTTGGTATCATTTTATAGGGATGCATTTTACTTTCCTTTAATGTTCGAAAAATTGCTGTGTGGCTAACGTTGAATAGTTGGGCTGCTTGTCGACCAGAAGTATGTGGGTTTTCTTGAAACTCAAGCGTAATATCCAATTTCGTATCATCACTTACTGCATTGGCAGCTACTTTTTTTATCTGTCTCACATGACCAAGCTCGCGAAACTGCTTTTCTATTTTGCTAATTGTTCCTTGGGATACAGGCGGCAAATTTGGAAATTTTTCGTGAAATAAGCGAGACACTTCCATCTGTGTCCGTGTGTTATCTCCATAACCAATCATTTGTAGAATGGTTATTTTGTGCATTTCTGTTAAATGAACCATTTTTCTGATATTATTACGTACAGTTAACGAAATTCAAACGACAATAGCACTGACACTAATCACTACTGTCATGCAGGCAGACAACAAGTTGCTAAGGCTACGAGTTTTATACGAACAGAAAGAAAACTGTTTTTGTTTTTGTTTCATTTCATATCAGTAAAAAGAAACGCAGGAATGGTTTTTGTTTACTTTCTCATTATCAAGAGCTGAATGGGAAATAAGTATTGAATGCAATGTAGCGAATTTGTGAAATAAAATAATTTTCTATTTTTAATGTTAATTTTTGTAATAAATCTGAAAATACTTAATATTTCCGAAACAGTTGAAGATAGGTATAGAACATTGTACATGAATTATGTCTAGAATTTTCTGAAGAATCCAAAAAATTAATAATATACAGGGGCTTGTATTTAAAATAAGAAAGTTGGTATTGGCCACTGTCACATGACGCACCCTATATAATTTTTTTTTCTTGAAAAAGATGCGCAGTTAAAAATACAAATCGACGTGTCCAAGCGTTTTTCCCAACACGCCCTCATTTATCCGTTATCCAATTTATTCCATTTGGCTGTTCCACACTGTATATATATATATATATATATATATATATATATATATATATATATATATATATATATATATATATATATATATATATATATATATATATATATATTGAAAAATACCTCACCAATCAAAATCAAATTTGACGATTCCCTTCATTTTGTTAATAGCTTGGATGGGTTCGTTAGACAAGTCATCTTCACCTCTCTAGTTTAATCTGCCAACACCACTATTTGTGATTTGTTAGCTGATGGGAGTCATGAGAGGAACGTGAACGTTCTACGCATAACCTCGTATTCGACTCCGCTAATACCTTAGAATTTCAGAATATAAAACAACTACCTATATTCAAAGGTTAATAGAAATAGTAGGTAAATAATAACCCAACTCCTAATTTTAACATAACTTTAACAAATGCCTTCGGGCGTCGACTGTGACTGTAGTATATTATGATTCTAACATCCAATCAAACAAATAAGAAAGGGGTTGTGTACATCAGATTCAGGTTCTTAATCAATGCATGTAGGTACTGAAACAAAATTATTCCAAGAAGAAATATTCCTACCTCAAACTAATATAAGTATAATACCTAGGTACTTATGGTTTCCTTACTCTTAGCTTTTACTCTTTATGGAACATTTAAAGTAAATAAAACTACATAATATCATAAAGCAGTTTAAATTATACCTGTATAATCAGATGTACAGTGTAAATTATTAAAATTATAATTTCAAAATTTTGTACTGTTTATATTTATTTCATTTTCAAAAAGTATGGATACAGTAATAGTAACTAAGTGTTAAAAAGAGTTTAGGTGCAGTAAGTGCGTTATGGTAGGGAATTTTTGTAAAAATATTTCAAATAGTGATAACTCAATTTCCCATTAAACTAGAATCTTCAGTTTTGATACATATTAAAACGCATATAAAGGCAGCGTGGGTACTAGATTTAAAAAATAACTACAAATTTCTTTTAAAAAACCTTTTTTGTTATTTGGTTTGCAGAAACTGGTTCGATTGAGTTGACTAAAATGGATCATCCAAGCGATTAATAAGAAAAAATACCTGCCACGTTTCTAATTTAGCAGGTACATCCCTAAACGTTCAGTAAATTTGCAGTTTAGCACACGGGCGACTTTTAGAAAAAAATCAGAAACATGCTTGGAACCCTTACTGGATGCATATACTACAAGAAAAATTTTGACGAAGCCGCGAACCAAGATTTTCAATTTATGTTTAAATTGTTACCTCATTTTATTTGTTTAAAATATTTTTCCAAAAATGAATTTGAGGTTGCCTTGTTTGTCAGTCTGACACAGAGAGACATACCATATTATATCATTTAAAAATGTATGTATACAGCAACAATTAATAAGCGATGAAGAGGGCCTGGGTGCAGCAAATACGTTGTGGTAGAAAATTTTCGTAAAAAGATTTCAAATCCCATAACTCAATTTCATATTAAGCTGTAATCCTCAATCTTGGGCCATAGTTAAACCTATGTAAAATACGTTTTTGGTTGTTTTGTTTGCAATTACTAGTTCGATTGGGTTGACTAAAATAAAACCATCCAAGCAATTATTAAGGAAAATTACCTGCCATATTGATTGGCACGTGCATTCTGTTTGTAAATAATTATTTTTTTTTCTGGAAAACTTTTGTAACTAATTAAGTTCGTAACACAATTTGCAAAAGCGACTTGCAGTATTTACATATACGTACCAAATTTTAATATTCTAGCTCCATAGAAAATAGAAATTTCTTCAAGTAGTCGCTTACTGGGACCTCTAAAACCAATCTCCAAGATCCATTTAAATTTAAAGAATTAGTTTTAATAATATGTCTTGTAACCTTCCTAAAAATAAATAAGAGCGTGGTAGAGTGATTGACCTCAAGTGGAACCAAATCCGGACGATAGTGAGGTCACCATCGCCTACTAAACCCTAACCTAAAAGTACCTATCTATCAGATTTATTATTAGCAAGATAAGGAACAAGACTAGATGCATTCTCGCAACAATTAGAACCGTAGACCGGTTTCGCTCTCATTAGAGCTCTTCAGTACGGCATACTAATTGTAGCAAAAATGCTCCAAAAATAACACAGCTATAGTATAGCCAGTCTTAAAACACTATTAAAAATAGAGACAGTATACAACTAACTAACAATTTAAAAAAATTGTTAGCCCTGGCCCATTTCTACCCCAATATAGGGACAAAGTATGTAAGACTAGATTAGTGTTTTAAGACTGGCTATACTATAGCCGTGTTATTTTTGGTGCATTTTTGCTACAATTAGTATGCCGTACTGAAGAGCTCTAATGAGAGCGAAACCGGTCTACGGTTCTAATTGTTGCGAGAATGCATCTAGTCCTACATACGTTGTCCCTATATTGGGGTAGAAATGGGCCAGGGCTAACAATTTTTTAAATTCTTAGTTAGTTGTATACTGTCTCTATTTTTAACACTCTGTGTTATTTGGAGCGGGCGTGACAACATAGTACTTGGTTCCGAACTAGGTGGCGACACGTTCACCACTCACTTAGTGTTTGAAGATAAGGAACACTTTGAAAGGTTGGAAGATCTTAAGATAATTTAATACTCACTCTGCTTTTAAGTTGTTCTGCCTGAAGTCCTAAATTTGTGAGATCTTCAGGTCAGAGCCTGGTTACTTAATTCTTTAATTTTCTCGATATCTAGGTAGTCGATATAAAGAATTCTGACTTACGTCGTCATCAAAGATAAAATATTTTAGGTAGGAATTATTGTTCAATTAAACAGATATTAAAAAGTAAATGTTTAAATTTATTAATATAAATTGTGCTGGGAGCAAATTAATTTAATGCTCCTGGTAAATTTTAAATAAATATTGCATTTCACTAAACAAAAGAAACTAAATATTAAATGTTCCAAGAAATAAATTAACTATTGCATATAACAGAATAAAAGGTGGATATTATGTTACAAAAAATATGAATAGTACATGTATAGTAGAAATAAATCAAATGTCATATATTACAAGAATAAAACTAAACATAAAATGGCAGAGTTATCGTTTTTCAATCAGATCTACTGATGCTCTCAAGATTTTAGATAAATTTGGATGGAATTCCTAAATATTAAACTGGCCAGTTTGGTTTTATTTCTTTGGGGAAAAGCCCTGAGTGAAGCTCAAAGAATATCAAGCCAAATTTCTATTTACTGATTATAAATAAAATACTCAAAACATTTGCAGGTTAGGTAATTTGTAAACAAACATTGATTAACTGGAAACTACACAGTGATATATCTGAATTTACGTTACTGACAAAATATTAAGAAATAGATACAAAATTACAGTTAATTTTAAAAACACAATCTCACTGACAAAAAGTCTAATTTAATTACGCGGAATGGAAGTTTCTATTGCAAATTATTTGAAAGTTAGGATGGCATATGAAAGTTTGAAAGTCACACACAGGTAAAACTCAAATAACTCACCAGAACTGGATTGTATGTGGGAGTTCAATGACTCCTCATGCACCTGTTGATTGGTTACGGATGTTTCACAGGTCGACACCTATTAGTGCCCACCACAGGCTCTTAATCTCTCACAAGAGAGAAAAAGTCGGGAAGAGGGAAAGGCATTTTCCATGAGTTATAGCCAGACAAGTTGTAGCATACCATTCTATTGCCAGACAAGATAGGCAAACCTGCAGTCTTACAAACAGCTGTTGTGATGACATCATCGACAGGTAATTTAATCGAAACGTTACGGCCAAAAATGTACTTGGAGGTATGCGGAATTTAAAAGCTTCACATGTGCACTTGAGACTAGGTTAGAGACATTTACTAAAGCGGAAAACAAAGGCTAACTGTTTGACCCACGTTACTTCAAAACGGATTATTAATTTTCACTTAAAGCAAGATCAAAACACTTATAGGACCCACCGATAACTATATTTAACGATAATAGCGGTAAAAAGTAAGATATTACACCCTTTTAGGGTAAAAAAGAGCCGCGATAGTTTCAATGATGTTCACAGCACGCCTGCCAAAAAGAGACTCTCTCGAAGCAGCGTCACACCAGAACTCTCTGCCAAATTTGCCGCGCTTTTGTAACGGTTGTTCGTGATCCTTTTCTAATTTCATGTGTGTGACAAGGAGATAATGCGCCAGATCCAGCTTTGTATGCGGAGGCTCCGCGGCGTATGCGGGCTCGTGTTTCTCAACGGTCACTGCCTGACGACAAGGCGATTACCTCATGATGATGTCAGCGGCACCTTTTCGAGAAGCTTCCAAACCAATACGGCGTTTTTCCTCAATAAAAATATTTTGCCTTTCGATATTTGAATTTTAACGGGCATAAAAGGTATACAGTACGGGCTTTAGGGTAGTTAAAGATATTAGCGAATTTTCAAGAAATAATTTTGAAACTAAAATTGGAAATCCTTTATAGAGATAAGGTTACCTGCTATTATTTAAGCTACCTGGGGGTTTTCTTTACTTCATGAAAGTAGTAACGATGCTAGATAAAAACGTAATCGTTACAACCCTTACTAATAGTGAACAATTCTTATGAAAATTCACTACTGCACTTGCCGCGTCCCTAACTTTTTATAATTTGGTGACAACTGAACGCCCAAAATGGAATCCGTATTGCTTGTCGGACAACATTTTGTTACTTAATAGAAAAGGAAAAAGCTTATTAATCAGTTGAAGACTTACAGGTCTGTAATTTGGGGGATCTAGCCTACCGCCTGTTTCAAATATAGCAGTAACTAACTTACTAAGATACAAGACTTTAACGTCGTTCTGATTAATTAATCACCAGAATATTTGTTAAAAATTGCAAACCATGCCACTTTTACGTAGTTTTTCATAAATATTTTAATGTGTTTAGTTTTAACATGCAACGACATACAATTTATGTGCTCTTATACAAATCCTCTTACTTGTGCACAGGACCTGCCACATACCCTATAAAAAGTCCTCTGCTTGAAAAAATCAGAAGTAAGAAGAATCCGTATTCACTTGTCGAGCCTCCGTTCAACAAGACAGCTAAGAGGGATCTCAACCCAGCAAAACCAGACGCCGCTTTCACACCCTCACCAGCAGATTATACTCTTAGGAAAGAGGTTGAAGAGCCCGCTGCAAAGAAAGCTTCAGTTTTCAAATCTGTAGTTGAACGCTTTCCACGAATGAAGGAAACGGTAAGTCTGTTTTAATATTTGATGTAAAAGTGAATGGCCTAGTGCCCTATAAGAACGTTTATTGATTTATTAATATAAGGGTGTAAAGAAAAACTACTAGATGTTTGGAAATAGACCAAGGACGAATTTATGATTCTTTTTTAAAACGCGCTTCTTAGCTCACCTTTTATGTCCGGTAGAAATCTTCCAATCAAACTTTCGACTAGATCTTTTTAAACTAGAGCTTTGAAATTTGTATAAGTCTGACAACAGTGCAAAATAGCTAATTTTCATTGTTCTAAATCGAATATGGCGAACACCTCAAAATTGTGGATTATTTTTTTATTCACAACCCCCCTGACATGGGTATCAAATGAAAGTGTTTGACGAGTAACATAAGATAAACTATGTGATGCCATTCCAAACCCAATATGGCGAACGCCTTAAGATGGCAGATTACCTTTATGTTCACAACCTGCTTGACATGGTTGTCAAATAAAAGGGTTTGGCGAGAAAAATACGATGTCATTATGTTATGTTTACTTGTTTTCACGGTGTTACAATGTTTTATTACCTAAAATTAGAAACATAAATAACGCAATACGATTTAAAAAAAATCAATTAATTCTTACTTACTGTTAAGGCGTCTCGTCTGTAAGATTAGACCTCTAAAATTTACATATTTCTTAGTAACCGTCTTTGTTATGATATCTACCATCTGTACACTGTAATTTTAAACATGATTAGGAATAACCCAACAAGGGTCATTTCTTGTTAACAATTGACGACAGGCATGCCAACCTATGTCAGGTAACTAGGTAGAAATATTCAATATTCATAAAAAGCAGTTATTCTGTAAACTCGACACAAGCATCACCCTTTAGCATATTCATTTAAAGCAGTTCTTCTGTAAACTCGACACGAGCATCACCCTTTAGCATATTCATTTAAAGCAGTTCTTCTGTAAACTCGACAGAATCAACATACTTTAGCATATTCATTTAAAGCAGTTCTTCTGTAAACTCGACACAAGCATCACCCTTTAGCATATTCATTTAAAGCAGTTCTTCTGTAAACTCGACAGAATCAACATACTTTAGCATATTCATTTAAAGCAGTTCTTCTATAAACTCGACACAAGCATCACGCTTGTGAGCATAATCACTAATCATTTTAGTAGTTCTTCTACAGACTCGAGACAAGCACCAGCTTGTCATAGCATAATCACTAATCATTTCGTAGAGTTCTCATGAACTCTAAAGCATACCATAATATTAGTAACTTTGTATAAGTTTAACAGTTTGTTATTAAATGTTAAGTGTTACAACATCAGCGTTTAATTTAACACAACATAATCAGGTCCTTCGAGCTATCAAGAAACAAAAACATATAGAATGTGGTACATCAGTACAAAACGTAATTAAACACTTACCGTGGATCGGGCGAAAATACATGATTTGTATTTGATGATATGATTTTGCTTTTAGTTTTGATTTAATTTTGAATTTGAGTTGTTTTATCCTAGTTTGTGTTTAACATTTATATCATTTGATTTAATTATAATGATTCGTTGGGTTGATTTGCCTTTAAATTCTTGTGTAACGTGCTATGAACTGAATTTGTTTTACTGGCGTGTATTTATTGGACATATAAGAATAATTGTAATCAGACCTAAATTATATCTGATAGGCCATCATAACTAGGAAGACAAGCATTGGCTTTTTCGAGTTATTTGATGGCAAAGAAAACACTGCACACTGTTTTATGGTTTATTGCATTGTATCGTGAGTAAAGTTAAAGTAAATTTTCTAAATGTTTTACGTTGTCATAAACTGCGAAATTTTTATTGTGTTATTTTTTATACAACTTTATTTGGGTACAATAAATCATTGTTATTATTATTATTATTATTATTATTATTATTATTCCGTCCACCATTTCCTCCAGGCTAACAGGCCCCAACTCCTGTTCCTCACCGAAACCCAAATCAGTGCCAAAACAGCCAATAATCACCTTAATTTCCCGGAGTATGAGCTCCTTACTTCCTTTAGATTGCATGGAGGCGTGTGCGCATACGTCCGTAGCTATCTACCCTGCACCAGACTCCCCAATTTAGAAGCTGGAAGAAAAGACATACTATGGATAAAACTCTCTCTCAGGGCTGCAACTAAATTCATCTGTTGCATTTACCGGTCACCTTCTGACAACAACTTTGTCCAGCTCTTTGACTACCTTTCTGAAAAAACCGACTATCTGATTTCTGAATATACTTCCTCCGAGGTCACTTTTATTGGTGACTTCAATGTCCATAATAAGGAATGGCTAGGATCTTCAAAAACCGATCCACAAGGGAGAGCAGCGGAGGCCTTTGCAATCAGCAATTCTTTAGCCAATATGGTTCAGCAACCTACTTACTTTCCTCGTATCCCAACACACAGCTCAAATCCCTTGGATCTCCTTCTTACTACAAAACCTGAGTGCTATAACATATCAGTCACCGCCCCCCTTGGTCGCTCAGACCACGGCATGGTCACTGCTTCCTGCGCAATGCAACACGAGGTCACACAGTCATCACACCCACGTATCGTTTGGCACTACAACTTCGCCAACTGGGACGAAATGCGGGATTACTTTTCCTCATTTCCATGGGCGTCTGTCTGCTTCTCTCATCCTGACCCCTCTGATATCTCACAAAACGTCACCGAAATTATCCAAGCTGGCATGGAATTATTTATTCCACGTACACAGAAAACCTCTTTAGCCACTCAAAAGCCCTGGTTCTCTAAATCCTGTGACAAGGCCAGACTTGAAAAGATCAAAGCTCACAAAACGCTTCTACACAATCCCAGTCAAGAAAATCGTCAAGCATTTAACGACGCAAGAGACGGCTATGTCCGCATTCTTTCTGAGGCAAAAAACTCGTTTAATAACCACATCAAAAACAAAGTCCTCTCAAGCTCCAACGGCAGCAAACCCTTCTGGACTCTTGCTAAATCTATTGGGAATAATTTCTGCAAAAGCACGTTCCCACCTCTTGTCTCAGGGGATGAAATTGTTTCTACCGCCCTAGGCAAGGCTGAACTTTTTGCTTCGTTGTTCGCCAGCAATTCTACTCTCAACCCACCTCCAAATGTTCAACCACCAACAGCCCCCAATGTCGCACATAAAATGACGGATATCATTTTCAAAACTAAAAAGGTACGAAAGATGCTCTCTTCTCTTAATACCAGGAAAGCCTCTGGCCTTGACGAGATCCCAGCAATTGTTCTCAAAAATTGCGCACCAGAACTTGCTCCTGTTCTGACTCGTCTGTTTCAGATATCTTACAATAAAGGCATATTCCCTAGTAACTGGAAAACTGCTCAAGTACAACCCATCCCCAAGAAAGGATCCAAAGCGCTTCCTAGCAACTACAGGCCTATTTCTCTCCTTTCAGTCGTCTCTAAAGTGATGGAAAAGTATATAAACACCGAATTACTGAAATTTCTTGAAAAACACAGTCTAATCCACGACATGCAGTATGGATTCCGTCAGCGCAGATCGACTGCCGACCTCCTTTCCTTTGTCACCCATTCTTGGAACAAGTCTATGGAACTACACGGTGAATCTCAGATTGTTGCTTTAGATATATCCAAAGCATTCGACCAGGTCTGGCACGCAGCGCTGCTTAATAAACTTCCGGCCTATGGCCTACCACCAAAACTTTGTACCTGGACAGCAAATTTCCTCTCCAACAGGAACATTTCTGTTGTTGTGGATGGCCATTCATCTAAACTGTATCCAATTAATGCAGGAGTTCCTCAAGGTTCAGCTTTAGCCCCTGCTTTGTTTCTTCTCCACATCAATGACCTCCTCTCTAGCACATCCAACCCAGTTCACAGTTACGCGGACGACAGCACCCTCCACTCAAATATACAATATTCTAAGCCTGTCTCTTTAGCCCAATTAGATGAGGATCGCAGACTCATGGAGGGTTCTGTCTCCGTGGATCTCCAAAAAATATTAGACTGGGGAAGTAGAAATCTTGTACAATTCAACCCCACCAAATCTTAGTCTTGTTTTCTTTCTCATAAGAGATACACCAGCCCTAGACGCATCACAATGAACAACCAAGTTATTCACAGTAATAAGTACTTTTCTCTTGTTGGCATTTCTGTGGATCGAAATCTTAACTGGCACCAACATGTCACATCAATTGCAGAAGCGGCTGCCAAGAAATTAGGTTTCCTCTTCCGGGCTCGCAAATACTTTTCACCAGCTAATCTCTATACCTTATATACTTCACAAATAAGGCCAAACCTCGAATAATGCTCCCACATCTGGGGTGCAGCTGCCGCTTCTACACTCGATATCCTGGACTCCATTCAAAAGAGAGCTATACGTCTCATAGGTGACCCTACCCTCACCCAAAGGCTGCCATCTCTTGCCCACCGACGTGCCGTTGGTGACCTCTCTCTCTCTTTTATAGATATCGGCACGGGCACTGCTCAGAGGAGCTTTCCTCCATAGTTCCCCACCTGCTGCCCCCAACAGATCTACCAGGGGAACAGAGCGAATGCACCCTTTTACTGTCCAGGTCACCAGACATAGAACATCTTGTTATGCCCGCTCTTTTGTCCCGAGGACTTCCAAGTTGTGGATTTCCTTGCCGGCACATGTTTTTCCTTCTGCTCCGAACCTCCAAACCTTCAAGTCCAGAATTAACAAGTTGCCTCTTTCCTCCTTGTCAACACCCACGGTACGATAGTATTTAGGCTGTAAGCCCTCGTGGTGTGTTGTTAAAATTAAAAAAATATTATTATTATTATTATTATTATTATTATTATTATTATTATTATTATTATTATTATTATTATTATTATTATTATTATTATTATTATTATTATTATTATTATTATTATTATTATTATTATTATTATTATTATTATTAGAAACCGAATACGGCGGATGGTCCAAAATGGCGAATTATTTTCTCTTCAAACTCCCCTTTATATCGGCATCAAATAAAATGATTTGACGAGCAGAATACGACAAGCGTTGTGATTCTTTAACAATTATTTTGGACGCCCCAAGATGACGGATTACCTTTTAATAACGCTTTTGTTAGTTCAGTTTTATTTGTCCGAGAGAAATCTTGCAACAAGTTTTCGGCTAGTTTTAATTAAGGTAAAGCTTTGAAATGTGGCAGCCGTATATAGTGCGGTGACAATGCAATATAGTATATCTAATATTGTTTTAGATCCAATATTGCGGACGCCTTTAGATGGAGTATTACCTTTTTCTTTACAACCCCATTGAATTGGGCATGAAGTGAGAGGGTTTGACGAGTAAAATACGATAAGTAGCGTGATGTCATTTTAAACCTAAAATGACGGATGCCCCATGATGACGGATTACCTTTTTCATCACAACTTCCTTGACATTTTTCCCCTAGGGCTCGTCAGCGTCTTTGCCGCCCCGATAGCACCGCAGCCTTTGGCTTATTGTGCATGCCCTTTGTCCTTTCCACTCCACCCATTCCAAAATCACTGTGCCTTGAACTAGTCTGCACAGCAATTGGTAGGATGAAGTTTCATATTGCTCTGTTTCCGGTCTAGGCTGTCCGTAGATCATTTGTTTTTTGCGGTACACTCGTATAATATGTGCTGGGATGATTCCTCCCAACGCCGCAGATTCTGCATGCCGGCCTCCCCTCGAACCGCCTCATTTTATGCAGGTGTTTCTTGACGGCCATGTGTCCCGTCAAAGGTCCTGTTATGTTCCTGAGCTGTCCTCTGCTAAGATTTAGCAGCTGCACAACTCTGTTTGCATTGGGTTCCTCAATTACTGACTTCCCATGTCTGAGCCTTGGGCAGTCTGCCCAGTACACCTTATGTTCGTGTCTGACCCAGGACTTAATGGATCCCCTGGAATTGCTCTTCGTCACGCCCAGGACCGGCTCTGGTCACATAGATGGTTCTGCTGACCCTCTCTTCGCGGACTGTCAGCTTCTTCATTGCCTTTGACCCCCCGAGTGACTCGGCACCCAGATGAGGGTGACCTCATTCTGCCCAGCCAGGTCGCTCGTCTCGTCTCGGAATTCACTTACCAGCCTAAAATTTACCCGTGGGCTACTTAGTGCCTTAAGGGATGCCTGGCTGTCTGTGGCTATAAGGATCCGCTTGTAGGTGTAGCCCCTCCTCATGTTCTTTCGCACGCAGTGCAAGTTGATGTACATGGCCTGAAAGACTATTGCATGAGCTCCGAGGGAAATACTATGACTTACCCTCGGTCTTTCTGAATAAACGCCTGCCCCCGTTCCACGCTCCCCGCCGGATCCGTCCGTGAACTAGACGAACGCGTCCCGTGGTAGGCCCGGCGTTTCCTCCAGCCATCCCTTGCGGTCGGGGAGTTCCACTGTAAAATTGTTTTCCCTGCAGATTCGCGGGCTCGCGAAATCTGACCTCATTTCAAGCATGGGCTCCTTCACGGTCTCCTGAATTTTCCAGTGACCCCTGCAACCCTTCAGTCTATTATTGCAGGCTAGTCTGTATAGCCCTAGCCTGGCCTCTCCCATGATAACGAGGTGTAGGGGGGGTAGGGTAGATTCAACAACACATCCATGGCTGCTGTTGGGGTTGAAGTCATGGCTTCTGTGATGCCCAGGCAAGCCATTCTTCGGATCTTGCCTAGTTTTTGTTTGGCACCTTAGTCAACGAGACCAGTGCTGCGTATGTTACAGATGGTGCGACGATACTAGGTCTTAGTCTCCACGTTTTTCCATATAGCCGCTTAGTGGCGGTTAGGGTCATAACTGCCTTACGCAGTATTTTTTCAACGTGACCATTCCAGGTTAGCTTAGAGTCCAATACGACCCCAAAGTATTTTACCTTCCTGGACATTGGGATGTTTCTACCGTATAGAGTGAGAGTTGTGTGGCTCTCCCACTTCCTCCTCCTCGTAAACGGTATGACGGTTGCTTTCTCGAGGCTCAACCAGAGGCCTTGGCCAACCGTCCACCTTTACACCACTTTCAGTACTGTCTGCATGCGCTCCCACACTGACTGTGTAACCTTTCCTCGGACTATGATGACAATGTCGTCCGCATGTCGTCCCCCTGTCAGGCCGTCCACGACTAGGCACCAAAGCATGGGAGATAAAACGCTCCCCTGCGGACACCCTGCCGTGACTCACGCCTACAGAGACCCTCCCACGGGTGAGGTGAACACCGCCTTGTCACTGAGCATGGAACCGATCCACCTGCAGCAGGTCTCTATTCCCCGCTCCCTGAGAGCTACCAGTACCGATCCGAATGAGGTGTTGCTGAAGGCCCCATCTATGTCTAGGAAGGCCCCCAGTGCCAGATCCCTGTTCTCCAGCGTATTCTCCAGTTTCAGCACCATCTGGTGCAGTGCTGTTTCTGTTGATACTCCTGCTCTGTATGCATATTGTCCGCAGTGTAGGGGATATGCGTCCAGTACATCGCCCTTAATGTGCCGGTCGAGCAGTTCTTCCTTGACATTGGTTCAAATAAAAGCATTTGACGAGAAAAATACAATAAACAATGTCAAATCAACCTTCAACTGATACTCTCAAAGAACCTTCTTATTTCTGACAGCATGTTACATAAAAATATAAGTATTATTTGCTTATTTTAATCTCTATTTCCATGGGTTGAAATTTCTGCGAAATGTTGATTAATAATTTCTTACATTTTTACAATTTTTAAAAATTTTAATGACAGGTTATAATATAAATTAATTTTATATGTTTTGTCAGTCAATTTTTGTGTAAAAACTATTTAGTTAGTTTTCGCAGCAATCGTTTTTTAGCTTTTTCGTAGCTTTTTGTCAAATCGTCAAAATTATTTTCGAAACAGAAATTGTTTGGACATTTTTGTGTAAAAAAATTTAGCACATTTTCGTAACAAAGATTTTTACTTAATTTTCGTGTAATACTACTTACGCCAATTATTCTAAAAAAAATTTTTCACTTTTGTGATCAAGACTTTTGTAAAAAATTATATCTTGGCAGGTGTAAGTTTTTGTGTAAATTTCTTGAGTAGGTTCGCTGGCCAGAAAAATCAGACCAATTTTCTCGGAAAGGTTTTGTAGTTTTTCAAACAATACAGTTACTTATATTGATGAAATATGGTACATGGTTTCTACTATAAATGTTGATATCCTTCCTTAAAAAAGACATATTTCACATAAAAAACATCTACCATAACGCACTTGCTGCATTCAGAATATTATAACTTAAAGCCAATATACATTTCTAGACGTCTTTACTTATCATCAACGCCTAACAAGAGCTAATTGTAAATTACAAATGAAGCACTCCTAACTTATGTAACGAGGTGAATAAATACACCTCGATACAATGTAATTAAACATATATACACCAAATAAATTTATAATTATTACTTTATTTTATGCAATTTTTTAAAGAACAAACATAACATACCGAGAAAAAGTGGTTTTAGATAAATGCAGATATGTATTAATAAGGTGACAATGTCCTATCAGCGTCTATCTACGTTTTCTCACCGACGGACGCATATATAAGGAGGCCGAGAATTGAGACCCTTCAAGTCATCCAGAATAAAATTCTGAGAATGGTTACCGGAGCGCCATGGTTTGTCAGAAACAGTCAGATTCACTCTGATCTGGAAATGCCTTCGATATATTTATATATTTATAACTGGACTATCCACCACTCAGTTCGCAAAAGCCGCTTCTCACCCAAATCTTCTCTGTAGTGCCATCGACTACGATGTGCAACTTCCACATAAGCATAAGCGTCCAAAGCTTATACTTAGCCGCTAACGTCCCCGCGGCAAATGGGAACATTCAAACCCAAACGTCATTGTGTGAAATATTTCCGACGGAGGTATGGACTAAGGTTCGGTACTCCTAGGGAGGGAGTTTTAGCGAGTACAGTCTCACAGTACCTCGATATCCCACGACACTACGGTGTCGTGAATGAGGTGTGCACGAGCATTTCTCCTGTAGCCAACAAAAAAAAAAGGAAAATCGGTTCACTTCGAGCAGCCACCGATACACCAACATAGCCAGTAAGCAGCAGTCCACGGTCCAGCCGAGTGTCTTCAGCCTTAGGTGAGTTTGCCCCGATATTATTCAGCAGTCTGGTAAATGATTCGCCGGCTATTAGAACAGATGTTCGCTCCTGGAGGTAATAGCATGGTACGATCTAGTTTGGTCTAAAACGCCTGCCCCAGTTGTTGATTCCTGCGAGTTAGCGTCTAAAGATCAAACCACACCGCCGCTTCTTTTCCCCTCTTTGTACTGACTGACCAGGCTGCCTATGAGCGGCGCTGATTCCCGATCGTAACCCGCTGGTCTGGCCAAAAAGCCAATGTTGTTTAGTACCTGATGCTGTGTCCTGCGTGCTACACGAGGGAAGCTTATTCCAGATACCCCTCCCCCCCCACACACCAAAATGGCAACTGAAAGCTCACCGTCGGCTAGCTAGGCTGTAACCTGAGAACTCTGAAAAGGAGTCCTGCCCGGAAGAAATATCCCAGTTCCCTTTCGCAGTAAGAAGAGCCGACCAGGCATTATATTTCGATATATATCAAGTGTAAATAATGTATATAATGTAAATACTTTATTATCTTTAGGAACTTGTAAATAAATAGATTTATTAGAAAACTTTCTTCACTGAGTTATCATGGCACTCAAGAAAACAACCTTACACTTAAATTATTTGGAACACCCTTGTAGATTATCAATTACACAAACAATTTCATGTCATCTTCCTCAACAAGTGGCTCTACTGCAAAAACTGTATAGTTTTGATGAAGACTGACAACTTTCCAAAACACTCGACTATATACTAAATTCACTGTCCCGTCAATTCTTCGCCTAATTAAAACAAACACACGAGCTTGCACGCACGCATGTACTTTTGTTGATAATGACGAGGGCTGTCACATGCACCACCTATATGAACGTCCAGGCCGTCGGCCCGCGTCGGTAAGGCAAGAGAGATGCAGCACGTGCCCTAAAAATGAACTACATTAACTGACCGTGCCAATTAATCCCGTAAGTTAATTGATGTGTGTCAAATATTTTAATTAATTGAATATCCGAGGGTTAAATAGATCATCTCCTCGCATCTGCAGCGGCCCACATTAGCTATTCAATCAATTAACGTTGAAAAATTTAAGCCTAATTCTGTAACGCGATAATACGATTTTGAACAGAGCACAAACAATTTAATTTTAGTGAATTTTCGTAGAAGAAATTCACTAATGGGAAGATCCCGACTTTTGAATTTAAAAAAATTTTTTGCAAATGAACGCGATCTAGGACCCCTATATATATATATATATATATATATATATATATATATATATATATATATATATATATATATATATATATATATATATATATATATATATATATATATATATATATATATATATATATATATATATACGTATCACACCGATAACTCAAAAAATAATAGGCCGATTTTGATAAAATTTGGCATGTACCTTTCTTTTGTAAGTGGCTTGGATAAGTTTGTTAGTCAGGAAAATCGGATGAGGTTTTTCGGCAAAATTTTGAGTTTTCATTCGAAAAAAATTCTTATCTCAAAAAGTAATAAGCCGATTTTAATAAAATTCGGCATGTACCTTCCTTTTGTAAATGGATTTGACAAGCTTGTTAGAGAAGAAAATCGGACGAGGTTTTCCGGAAAAATTTTGAGTTTTCATTCGAAAAAAATTTTTATCTCAAAGAATAATAAGTCGATTTTGATAAAATTTGGCATGTACCTTCCTTTTGTAAATGGCTTTAATAAGTTTGTTAATCAGAAAAATCGAACAAGGTTTTCCGAAAAAAATTTGAGTTTTCATTTGAAAATATTTTTTATCTTAAAAAATAAAAAATCTATGATAACCAAATTTGGTAGGTAGGTTTACGATATAAAAAGTAAACTATACACCAAAATGTAGATTTCTATCTTACAAGAAAAAAAAGTTATAATAAAATATTTTGTGCCAGATCATTTCTATGAAAATTCACTACCATAACACACTTGCTGCGTCCAGGCTTTTTTGTATTTTGTTTAAGCGAAGCTTAACATCTTATTTTATAAGCAAACTTCCTTGGGGGGTGGAACAAGACATTTTTCTTGGGGTTTGTGGATCCAGCGGGGGCCCTAGGCAGGTTTCTGAAAACAGTTTTTTGAAAAGCGTTCGGGAGTTAACTGCAAATTTACCGAAAATTCTCTACCAAAACGCACTTACTGCGTCCAGATTTTTTCTTACAAACGCATCATATTTCGATAAAACAAAATGCAAAAATGCATTAACGAATTTGTTCTACGAAAATTAGCTTAATTATAGACCGTTAAACCATAAACTTCACTAAACCTACAGCGAAAGCATCAACTTAACTAAACCGACAGCCAAAGCATCAGAGAAAGGGTCTATTTGAAATGAATTTTCTGTAAATATTTTAGTAAAATTAAGGGCAATGACGGTTGAATCTGAAACTTAAGGATTTGCAGAACACTCTTCTTGCAAAATTTTCTTTTCAAAATCCGTATTTGTTTCACGTTCTTTGCCTAAACATTGCCAAATTTGACGTTTAAAATTGCGAGTTTGACGTTTTGAGGAAAACTCCAAAATTTCTTTTTTTAACTGCCCATAACTTCTTTGTCTTTAAAGCTAGAGACCTCATTTTGGTGCAGAATTCACTATTTATAATGCAAACACGTGTATCAAATTTGGTTGTCCTTACTTTGTTACTTCCGGAGATATGATTTTTTTTTAGAAAGGAAACACAAAATTTTCCGGGAAAACCTAGTCTGATTTTCCTGAATAATGAACTTATCCAAGCCACTTGCAAAAGGAAGGTACTCACCAAATTTGATCAAGATTGGTCTATTATTTTTTGAGTTATCGGTCGGATATATATATATATATATATATATATATATATATATATATATATATATATATATATATATATATATATATATATATATATATATATATATATATATATATATATATATATATATATATATATATATATGAGACATGCTTGGTTCTCGGGTTAAACCGCGTCCAGAATTTATGGAAACTCGACGTTTCGGCTCCTGTTTCGTAAACTCCGTGGGATTCGTTTGGAATCGTATCCTTGGGAGTTTTTATAAGATTTGACAGTTTTTGGTCTGTTGTGAATACGGTTTTGATATTATGGATTCTGAAAATTCGGCTGATTTTGTCGGTGACACCTTATCTTAACGCCTAATCTCACCATCACCCATCGCAACTAAATTCCGTGGTTCGAACATTAGTAACACGATCCCTTAGACTAACGGACAACAACAAGAAACAGACAGAATTAAACTTTTTAAGGCAGACATTGCTAGAAAACGGATACGACAACAATCACATACTACAAAACATTAGAAACGCACAACAACAAACCACTGCACCACAACAAGAACAAACAGCGTCCACACAACAACACACAGCGTTTTTACCATACATTAAAGGTGTCACCGACAAAATCAGCAGAATTTTCAGTACCCATAATATCAAAACCGTATTCACAACAGACCAAAAACTGTCAAATCTTATAAAAACTCCCAAGGATACGATTCCAAACGAATCTCACGGAGTTTACGAATTTCCTTGTTCCGACTGTTCCCGAACTTACGTAGGACAAACAAACAGACGCATCCACAATCGAATATACGAACACACTCTCGCAGTTAGAAAATCCGACCCCTCATCGGCGGTGGCCATGCATCATATTCATACAGGGCACAAAATAGACTTCGATAATGCCAAAACAATAGCACCGGTTTACAATTTCAAAACGAGAATTATCCGCGAAGCAATCGAGATTGAAAAACGTCCAGATTGTTTAAATAAGAGAGATGATGGTCTTCGCCTTCCGACTACTTGGAAACCTATTATATCTTCTTTACAAACACACAAAAAGGAAATAAATTCCACAGACAATTTTATTGCATCATTATATGCCTCAACAAATGCCGGTGACCCTCTTAATCCTCCTCTAAATACCGTGACCAAAGCCCCCACTTAATTGATGGTGACCCCACTACTTTCACTGATGACGCAACAGGTACACGGAACGACATATATAAGACGAGATTTGCAACGAACTGCCAGATCTCTCTGAGGCCTAGGGTTGAACACACTGAGACCTCACAGACGATCTCCGGCGAGATTTGGGGAGTAGGCAGATTGACGCCCCGTGATCGAGATACAACAACCCAACCTACCTTTATCCACCGCTCTAAGGAGTAGGCAGATTGAGGCCTTAGAGTGTCCTTACATATTTCCTTTACCTACCTTTGTCCACCACTTTAAGGAGTAGGCAGATTGAGGCCTTAGAGTGTCCTTACATATTTCCTTTACCTACCTTTGTCCACCACTCTAAGGAGTAGGCAGATTGAGGCCTTAGAGTGTCCTTACATATTTCCTTTGCCCACCTTTTTCCACCACTCTAAGGAGTAGGCAGATTGAGGCCTTAGAGTGTCCTTACATATTTCCTTTACCTCTTGAAAATGGCTCCAAAACAGAAGCCGAAACGTCGAGTTTCAATAAATTCTGGACGCGGTTTAACCCGAGAACCAAGCATGTCTCACATTAAAGACCGCGGAAATCTTTCTGAACATATATATATATATATATATATATATATATATATATATATATATATATATATATATATATATATATATATATATATATATATATATACACAGATCTCCTCATTAGCGAATTAAAAAAAATTTGCTAAAATCAGCTCTGCTCGTGTTTTTGACCTAGCAATTTCTGCAATAGAGAATGACTTTTCATACGTATGTCCTATATAACCGTTAACACACTTTATGAAACTAAAATCAAATAAGATTAAAGCTTAACAATTTGCTGTCTTCAGCTCAACATTTTAGTGGAGGATTAAATCTCGAGACCCCCAAACGGGACAAAAACAGTACCCCGTAAGTGGTCAGAGTGTCTGAACCTATAAATCTGCATACACGCTTTCACAATTCTGCTGAAAAACAATCGTGGTGCGAGTGCTGAAACGGAATGGCAACTTATAGAGCGTGTAATCTGGGCCGTGGGGTTTCAGACAACGGGGTTTCCAACCGTAGTAAGAGGACACGAGAAGTAAGGAGGATATAAGGGTGACAAGAGAACAGGGTGTGTAAATAACAAACAAGTAGCTAAGTGACAGTGTCGGTGGTTGTGTCGACTGGCGGGGTAGTGCAACTTTGGTAGTAGTGGTGGAATTGCTATGCCGTTAATTGAAATATATTGTCTAGCTGCTGATTGTTTGGCGAGGAGCCGTTTTGATCAGCGTTTTAGCATGACGAATGATCCCTACCGACTTCTACTACCCCCTTTGACTGATCGTGTTTACAGTGTTACACCAGTTCGCGCCTTTGTACGTTTACATTAGTTCAGAAATGCTTCTGCTGATACTAATAACATACTGAGATGTTCTGTGGTTAGAGTAAATATAAATTTAGAATGAGGATGTGACAAATGGGATTTGATTATAAACAAAGCAATAAGTTTGATGATTGTGTTTGTACTTAATTTTAATGGAAATGGGTAAAGCAAATAAGTCCGCAATGCAAGAGGAAAGACTTTACATGTCAGTTTCCTAACACAGGCTGGCGCAATGAAAACGAAACAGACCGATTTGCGTCCAGAGAATTTTTTTTAAGAAACGCTGAAACACGTCACTTTTAATATTGAGGGGGGAATTTTTTGACATAAAACTCAACTTTGTCACATCAACCCCTTAAGGGTGGTGATAACAACTCTTATATTTTAAATAGGGAATATGGATCCAGTGTTATATCATTTGAAAGCTCTTTCTTTTCTGAATTCAGCACACAATTTTTTTTTGGAATTTTATCAACTCGTTTAAAAATTATTCACAGTTGGAGTTGCAAGAACGTATTTTATTCATTGTGATAAGAAATGCACTAATTAGTCAATTTTTCGTTAAAAAAAACTAAAAAACAAAACCAAACGTTCCAAAATGTTTATTCAGTTAAGTAAGTGTTCAAATTGTTGACCACCAGCTTCCATACAAAAGTACAAATTTTGTTCAAAACGAGCTCTGATATTCTGGAGCATTTGTGGAGTTATTAGATGGCAACTATGCGTCGTCGTAATTTTTCCAGAGACTCCAGTTCTGTTGCGAAAATTCTACTTTTTAAATGGCCCCATAGAAAGAAGTCTAAATGAGTTAAATCCGGTGATCTTGGGGGCCACTCAATAGCACCTCTACGTCCAATCCATTGCTCTGGAAACTTTCTGTTCAAAAACTCCCTAACACGTTGTGAAAAATACGGAGGACCTTCATCTTGTTGAAACACTAATTGATTTTCTTGATAGCGATAATCATTTTCAACAATGTCAATAATGTGAAAAATACGGAGGACCTTCATCTTGTTGAAACACTAATTGATTTTCTTGATAGCGATAATCATTTTCAACAATGTCAATTAGTAGAGGGTAAACGATATCTTCTAGTAACTCCAAATACGTTTCGCCACTTAAATTGCCATCAAGAAAAATTGGTCCGATTAAACGGTCTCCAAAAATGCCAGTCCAGACATTCAATTTCTGTGGAGTTTGAGTGTGGACTTCGTGAAGATTTCTTGGATTATTATCTGCCCAATAACGACAATTATGACTTCATTGATTGTTATTGCCCTTACTTGGTGAAACTTGTCCATACTGCATACAGACTTGGAGAATACTTATCTGGCTACACTGTTGGTTTTTGTAGGTGAAGGACGTAGCCAGCGCGTGAGCTAACTGTAGCAAGTGGCCCTTCGAATTCTGGAAGTTCTAGAATGTTCTTTTATGCTTCTGTGACTATAGTTTCGCTGCTTGTCTGAAAATGCTGTCCAGCAGCGAAACTATAGTCACAGAAGCATTGAAGAACATCCTAGAACTTCCAGATTTCGAAGGGCCACTTGCTCCAGTTAGCTCACGCGCTGGCTACGTCCTTCACCTACAAAAACCAACAGTGAAGCCAGAGAAGTATTCTCCAAGTCTCTAGACAATTATGACGATTGACTGTAGAGTTTAATAAAAACGTACACTCGTCTGAAAAACAGATATTGAACAGAAAGTTCCCGATATCAGCTATTCGTGCAGTCATAACTTCACAAAACTCCAGCCGCCGATCAAAATCATCTTCTTTCAGTTGTTGTACAATATCAATTTTATACGGGTGAAATTTATGATGCTTCAATATTCGCTGAATAGTTTTTCTTTTGTTGTTTGAAACAGTGGCCAATTTTGGTGCTCAAAGTTGGGTCTGCAGCAATTTGTCCTAAAACTTCAATCTCAGTAGTCTCATTTCTAACCGGAAATTCACGTTCAGGATCCCGGTTTTTGTTGGCTACTGAACCACTTTGTCGAAACTTTGCAACTAACTCCAAAATGTATTTTCTGTCAACATGTCTGTTCGGATGTCGTTCATTAAACAAATTTGCGGTACGGATGGCACAGTCATCGTTTTTGAAAAAAGAGTAATTATTTCAACTCTTTCTTCTATAGAATACACCATTGTGAAATTAATTTTCGGTAGTACTATCAAGTATCGAACCGACGAATAAACTGAAATAATAAACCGCATTTCCCTTATTCCGATAGAAAATATTCTGAAATGCGTTCTTGCATTTTCAACTGTGGATAATTTTTAAACAAGTTGATAAAACGTACAAAAAATGAGTGTGCTGAATTCAGAAAAGAAAGAGCTTTCAAACGGTGTAACACTCGACCCATGTTACCTATTTAAAATATAAGGATTGTTATCACCACCCTTAAGGGGTTGATGTACCAAGTTGAGTTTTATGTCAAAACATGTCCCCCTCGGTATTAAAATTGACGTGTTTCTGCGTTTCTTAAAAAAAATTCTCTAGACGCAAATCGGCCTGTTTCGTTTTCAATGCGCCACCCTATATTTAGAGTGTCCTACGTAGAATTTCCATTAGCTGTTTCTGGAGTACGGCTCAAAATTGAATGTTCAAAATTAACGCACGTGAGTTTCTCACAATTTTCAGTTCACTGAAAATATTGACGTTAGTATGGGACTTCAGGTTATACCAGAAGTAGACGTCAACTTTCTTATTTCAAATTTAAGATAGTGTTTTTGTTACGGATATAGATTGCTCGACAAATTTTATGTCGTATATATTATGTCATTTTTCTCAACCGTTTTCAAAATATTTGACTTTTTTCAAAAATTTCTTAAAAATAATTGTCACATTTACATACCTGTATCTCTTTTATTTTTCAACCTGAAGAGTTGATATTTTAAAGTGAAAATTCTAAGATGCCACAAAATATTTGGATTTTACTAAGGCTAGTACAAGTTAGACCGGGTGTCCGAAATAGACCGGTCAATCGTGACAACTTTAAAACCTAATAACTCTCTTATTTTAAATAGAACTCCCTATGTTTTATAACGTTTGTTCATGTATTTTTTATTGTTCTTTTGATTGGTATCAGCATTCCCTGTACCTTAAACATTATTTGCGATAAGAAATAGTTATTAGTCAGTTTATCAGATTGCCTAGAAAATGAAAATTTTAAACATCATCTTCCGACATAAGTAAAATATGCGACAACTTTTGAATATAAATTTATTTGCGAGGAGTATATTCGAATTATTAACAGAAGATTTCGTGTGGTTGCAAAGAGATTTCCACATAAACACAGATCAACTCGTTACATGATCAGAATACTACTAAGAAATTTCTAAGAATGGAGTGTTCCTCCCAAATTTCATAAGAGTAAAGCATTATTAGGAAACAAAGAGATTTGTATGTTATCACTTCACAATAAATGTTCGAAATTTACAACGTTTACCTCAAGGCATATTGGCGATAAGAAATAATTATCTACGGGGAGTGTGATCAAACTGCTGGCAGAACATGTTGTGTGTTTGCACAGAGATTTTTAGATAGACATAGACCAACTCCTGACATGATCAGAAGACTATCGAAAAATTGTTCTGAGAATGGAACGTTTAGTTCAGAAGGTAATAAGAATAAACACGAAGCTGCAGAAGTTTGGTATCAACAAGATTAAGCTCCACCACACAACTCACAGATAGTAGGCGACCTACCCCAGGAAACATTTGAAGACAGATGGATAGCTAACGGTGGTCCTCATCGTTGGCCGGCCCGCTCACCAGACTTGACTCCAGTAGATCTTAGTATCTGGGCGTGCATTAAGAACAAAGTTTACCAGGAACTACTTACTACAAAACAAGGTATGATAGCTAGAGTATTAGAGGCCTTTAGCGCAGTGGAGCAAGATTACCTTTCTCGAGCCGCGGGTACCATCATTAAAAAAGCCATAAAATGCCTCGAAGTGAGCGGCGCAAATTTCGAACATTTATTGTGAAGTGGTATCATACAAATCTCTTTGTTTCCTAATAATGCTTTACTCTTATGAAATTTCGGACGACACACTCCTTTCTTAGAATTTTTTACTAGTATTCTGATCATGTAACGAGTTGATCTGTGTTTATGTGGAAATCTCTTTGCAGCCACACGAAATCTTCTGTTAATAATTCAATTATACTGCTCGTAAATAAAAGTTATATTTAAAATGCGTCGCATATTTTATTTATGTCGTAAGATGACGTTTAAAATTTTCATCTCATAGGCAAGCTGATAAACTGACTAATAATTATTTCTTATCGCAAATAATGTTTAAATATCTTCAGATCGGTGGGACTTAGGTATAGGGAATGCTGATACAAATCGAAAGAACAATAAAAAGTACATAAACTAACGTTATAAAATATAGCGTGTTTTATTTAAAATAAGAGAGTTATTAGGTTTTAAAGTTGTCACGATTGACCGGTCTATTTCGGACACCCTGTCTAACTTGTACTGGCTTTAGTAAATTCCAAGTATTTTGTGATACTTTAGAATTTGCACTTTGAATTTGAACTTTTCAGGTTGAAAATAAGAGATATACAGGTGTGTAAATGTGACAATGTTTTTTAAGAAATTTAAAAAAAAGTCAAATATGTCGAAAATGGTTGAGAAAAATGACATAACATGTTAGTAGAACCTACCATTAAATTTGATGAGCAATCTAGATCCGTAATAAAAAACTTCATCTTCCATTTGAAATAAGAAAGTTGACGTCTACTTCCGGTATAACCGGAAGTTCCATACTAACGTCAACGGCTAATGGAAGGTCTACGTGGGACATCCGTACATACATTCACAAATTCGCATCTTATTCTAGTAAAATAAACATGGACTTAAAGATGAAGAAGCTGTCTCAGTATTGTTGTAATTTGTGATTACTCGAAGAACCTTGTCATTTGTAATTACTCGAAGAACTGTTGTCATTTAATAAATGAAATGCGTCACGAATAAACGTAACTTATTTATTTGAAACATAGTCGAATAAGGTATATTGGTGATATAGGTAATTTGGTAATTACACTTAAAAAATTGATCTCCGACTTAGCTTACTCATTTCAGAGCTCTAGTGCAGGCTGCTTGTTCCGCAAATTCATAAGAATTCGAATGACATACGGGTTGCGTAATGTTGAAGCCCGCTAGCTGCATTAGAGCAAACGATTTAAGATGCAGGGTTGTTATTACTCAATTTTCTTTTAAAAAAATCATTAACGAGGAGATCCCGACTCTTGAATTTTGAAAAAAATTCTTCAAATGAGCGCGAACTAGGCCCCTTAGAACCCATATCCAGGGTCAGTTTCAATATATATATATATATATATATATATATATATATATATATATATATATATATATATATATATATATATATATATATATATGGGTTGTTTGGAAATAATAGCAGTTAGAAAGACATTATGGAATGGCAGAGATTTATGGTAAATGAAGGTGATGGTTGACGTGTTAGAAGGTGCGAAATAGAAGAGCAAAATTAATGTAAATTTGGTACGTCAAAATTTGAAGTTTATGGAATTTGGTGTAGGACTGTGAAACTATTTAGGATTTAACCTTCTAAATTGTGTTATATGATACCGCACAAGTCGCATAAGACTTATTGTATTAACATAATGTATAATTTTTGCCAATAAATAATAATAATAATAATAATAATAATAATAATAATAATAATAATAATAATAATATATATATATATATATATATATATATATATATATATATATATATATATATATATATATATATATATATATATATATATAGTTTTAAGGTTTTGTGACGCTAATAGTGTTATTTACTCAAAAAATTGTGGAGAAGCCGTCAGTTGCAAAATAAAACTCTTTATTAAAAGCCGAGCTTTCGGAAAAGTTTATTCCATTCTCAAAGATATAACGTGAGCTTTACTATAACTAATTTTCAAATAACAAACATGAAGAAAACCTTTTTATAAATTTGAGGTTTTTTTCATGTTTGTTATTGAATAATCAGTTATAGTAAAACCCACGTTATATCCTTGAGAATGGAATAAACTTTTCCGAAAGCTCGGCTTTTAATAAAGAGTTTTATTTTGCAACTCACGGCTATCCCACAATTTTTTGAGTATATATATATATATATATATATATATATATATATATATATATATATATATATATATATATATATATATATATATATATATATAAGTATCACACCGATAACAAAAAATAATGGGCCTATTTTGATCAAATTTGGTACATACCTTTATTTTGCAAGTGGCTTGGACAAGTTCGTTGGTTAGGAAAATCGGCTTAGGTTTTCCCGGAAAATGTTGTGTTTTCTTTCGAAAAAAAAAGTATATCTCTGTAAATAACAAAGTAAGGACAACTAAATTTGGTACGCTGGTTTCTGTCATAAAGAGTATTCCACGTACCAAATTTTAGACCTCTACGTTAAAAGACAAAAAGTTAGATACATTAATTTTTAATTAATTAAATCTGATTCAAGAAAGTTAAAACGTCAAAATTGAGAATTATGGTAGGAGTACGAATATGAGTGAAAAATACGACAAGAAATGACTAACAACCTCCTAGATATGTGTCTAAGTTTATTTCGTTAAAATATGAGCAAAAAATTCCATTGTAAATCAAAATTGTTTCATGTAAATAGTAACGTTAGACGCTCAACATGTATTACGAGATATACCTGCTAGTTGCTTGTACATACATGTGGGGCGTAGCCCAGTTGGTTAAGCCGTGTACATCGGATAGTAAACTCCGACATGACGAGTTCTAGTCCCAGTTAGTCACTTTACTTTTTATAAAAAAAATTAAATCTCATTTCACTAAATCTAGAAAAAAATTCTTGAAATGAGCGCAAACTAGGCCCCCTAGAACCCATATCGAGGAGGGCCACTTTCAATTATATATATATATATATATATATATATATATATATATATATATATATATATATATATATATATATATAAAGGATGAACCATTTACCAAAATTTTGGTCTGTAAGTTTAAAGAAAAAAAATTGGGGTTTTCCTCAAAACGTAAAAAGTCGCGATTTGAAATGTCAAAATTGGCAACTTTTAGGCAAAGAGCCTGAAAGAAGTACGGATTATGTAAAGAGTGTTCTGCAAACCCTTAAGTTTCAGCTTCAACCATCATTTCCCTTCATTTTAATAAAATATTTCCAGAAAATTCATTTCAAATAGACACTTTCTCTGATGCTTTGGCAGTAGTTTTAGTTTCTCTCACTCTTGCACTCTCTCTACGTATGTGCGTGCGTGCGTGAAGTTTATGGTTTAACGGTCTACAATATTTAGCTAATTTTCGTAGAAAAAATTCTTTATTGAGGAGACCGCGGCTTTTGATTTATAAAGAGATTTCTTCAAATAAGCGAAAACTAGACTCCCTAGAATCCATATCCGGTTTACTTTTTGTTTAAATATATACAGGGTGACGCATTTCTACGGAAAAGCTAAATATATTTGTTATTATGCAAGATGCGAGAAAAAAATTGTATACGTTATTTATAGGGTGTCTTGAGGTGCATCTTATAAAATTATTTTCACAATCACAGGTGGCCCATAAGTCACTGGTGATACCTACTTTTTTTTGAACATATCTTATTGCATTTTTGCGTTTTTCATCGAAATATTATGTTTGTTTATAAAAAAAATAATCTAGGCGCAGTAAGTGCGTTGTGGTAGCGAATTTTCATTAAATGCTTCAAAATTAAATAACGCAATTTGCTATTAACCTAAGGTTCGTCAGCTAGCAAACGAGTTTTCTCGGAAATGTTTTAAGTTTATTTTCGGAAAATTTTTGTACATTTTCAAACAAGTTATTTTGATAAAATATGGTACATTGTTTCTACTATATAGGTTATACCGGTGACCAAATTGATGCCTGCTTGCATTAAAGAGACATATTTGTTATTAAAAACATTTTTAAAATTCACTTCAATAACGCACTTGCTGCGTCCAGACTTGTATAATTTGAAACAGGTGACGTTTTTAAGAGATTCTTTTCATGAGGTAAAATGTAACAGAACACATTTGCTTCTATATTTTTAGCAACTGATCAAACTGATAGTTAGGTCATGTATTTCAGCAGACTGTGTGACAAATGATCATACTTTCAGCAATAATTTTCATATAAATTGACCGTAATTTATGTAAATAACGTTCATTAGACGAATATCTTCATAACCGTCCGACATTACAGATATAAATGGCTACGTTAAATGAAGCGTCTGTAGTTCAAGCACGTTATCGATCAGCGTACAATAATTATATCGTTCCCGTATTAAAATGCAAATGTTCAATTATCATGAATATTAAAGTGAATAGCATATATTTATGTGCATGAATTTCAGAAAGTTTCATTACTGTGTCGGACGACCGGAGGACCGGTTGTCTCAAAGAAGACACGCCATTCATCTTCCTCTAGTTAAATTACTCTTAGATACTGTGTAAAACGAGCTGGATTTTCACCCAATACTATACTAATTAAGATTTATTGGCCTGCTCTTGCGAACTCATCTCGTCTGTTATTTGTAAAACCATAAATTAAATCATTGACTGTAATTAGAAATATTTTGTGGACATACTGAGTGAATAATGGATATAAAATGATAAGTATTGGCTTACCCAATTATTTTAAGCTAGCTGAAGGCGCTTCTGAGTTCATTAAATGACAGCGTAATGAGCTAACCTTGATAGTTATTATCTAGGTAACACTAAATACAGATTGGAAGACTCCTTTCTGGCTTTACAAGTGTTAGTTTTTTCTCTGTAACTGGTTTTGCTGCTTGACAGCATCATCCCCTGTCTGATTGTTGCCCCTGTTTGGTGAAACCGCTCCGTACTTACTAGAGACATAAAAGCTTTTTTTTGTTGGCTTTATACCGCGAATTCGATCTTACATATGACATTTAATTTTTGTCCCTCGGTTACGGAACACCTTGTATAGTTGAGCTTTAAACGAAAAGACATCATATAACATTGTAAAGAATTTAATCAAAATTATCTATACTCCCCTTATTTGAGAAAAATAATGTTTGTCCTAAGCAATCCACTATATATGCAGCATTGCTAACAATTTTTGGGTCATCGGTATTTAAAATGTGAATTATGTCTATTGCGTAAAATATACAGAGAGATCATTTGTAAATAATATAAAAATTTAGGGACGCACCAAGTGCGTTATAGTAGCGAATTTTCATAAGAATTGTATTCTATGATTATACGGCATATTAGTAAAGCTAATACTTTAAACATACACGGCCCTTGAATATCAATTTTAAAGGTCCTAGTACGCGCACATTTGAAGAATTGTTTCGAAAGTGTTACCACCGATATCTCTCTATTATCAAAAAAGTCTTGCAATCTAACCCCTTTTGAGAAAAATGCCCAAAACCCAATTTTACATGAAGCTAAAAAAACTACATTTTGATACATCTGTAGATAGTGTAAGTCTCTTAAAAAGAAACTAGTATTACAAATTTCATTTAAGTTATCCAGAAGATTTCCAGAACAAAACTTAATTTATATTTAAAAAAGTAAAGTATCTGCCAAATTCTAAACGTAGCAGTTACTTTTCCTTCTTAATCTCCAGTATGATTTTCTTTTAGTCAACCTAATCAAACCGGTTTTTTTCAATATGAATAATAACGAAATTATTTAGACTCAAAGGTGACAAACTTATTTAGGCGTTTTAAACAAAAGTGAGATCTTGTCCAAAACGTATAAATCTGTGCACTATTGTTCCTCCAAATGTCAAAATAAAACAATAAACATACATTCATCGAGATGGATTCGATCGCTTAAACTTCTGCTTATGAGGAAAGCACGACGCCTCTCAGCCATCTAGGTCTACGTCAATTAGCGTTTTGTTTACATGATACATTAGATCGGCTTCATGCCCGGGACATAATATTCAAAGTATACGTAACAATTAATTACAGAATTAGTAGAATTACCATTGAAACACATCACACGACTGTTTCGGTCTTATCTGACGCCTTATTGTAAAGTCTAAAGATAAAAGAAACTATTTTAGAATCATTTTTATAGATACTTGGCTTGATTTTGTTTACATTTCTACTATATTATGCGACAGCATAATATATCTATGCTACCCTAAAACTATATTTGGGGCTGTTCATAAAGCTACAAATATAGTGTCTTTTAATAATTGATGGAATCCCCCAGTTAAATAACAATCACTTGGCAAATTTTTAATTTCATGTCGTCTGTTATTATCCATAATTGCGGCCGAGATTTCCCGATTGTTGGTTCGGATAGTATGTTTTATGCTTGGTATATATTTAATTTGGTTACCGTTGATGTATCATTTATACCTGTTGTATGAATCAATATATGCGTGGCAGTTAACTACTCTCTCTGTCAGGCATTGGACTTTAACCACTAAGTCGTCCCAACGCATGCCTTTGGGATTGTATTTTTAATTTGGACAAAAATCTAAATATTGTGTACCAAATTACTTAAAATTCACAACATAGGTTTATTTGCACTATTTCTAGCCACACGTGAAATCTCATTCCAGTTACTCTGATACTTACAAAAATATAGCGTTTTAAAAAAGTTTTCCCCAATTTTCCACCCGAAAAACTTAAGCATAAAGGCCGATTAACGAACTCGACCTTGGTTTTCGCCCAAACAAGATTTTTTCCAAGTTTGATTGAAACCAGTTTAGTATTTTTTGAGTTATCGCTCGAAAAATACTAAACTGGTTTCAATCAAACTTGGAAAAAATCTTGTTTGGGCGAAAACTGAGTCCGAGTTCGGTCATGGGTGCCCACTACCTCCATCAATCTTGGAGGGTAAATTTCATCTAAATAATTTCGCACATCTCGGATGTAATGTGCTGGAGCACCATCATGCATGAACCAAGAGTCACTCCTTAAAGTTTAAATTATCTCTCAAAAACGAGAGATACGTTGCTTCGTTAAGTCTAGGTGGTAGTTCAAATGGTCGCACAATACAATTTCCAAGAATGTCACACCAAATGTTTATTGAATATTCATGTTGAAAATGATGTTCTCGGATAGCTTGAGGATTTTGAACCGCATAGGTATGGCTATTCCGCAAATTGAACATACCTCTTCTGGTGAATAAGGCTTCATCAGTAAATAACATTTTCTTGTAGAACATTGGATCCTCTAAATAGCGTTCTCTCATAACCTGGGAAAATTCAAGTCTTCTTGGTAAGTCCTGCGGTAAAAGCTGCTGTACTCGAGTGAAATGATACGGATGTAGCTTTTCTTTGCGTATGATTCTGAATATCGAATATTTGCTTATACCCGTTGCTGCACTAACACGTCTCGTGCTGGTTTTCGCGTCTTCTACAATACGAACTATGATTTCCTCTTTCATATCAGCATCAATTACACTCGGTCTTCCTGCATTTCTGTTTTTGGGAGTAAATGAGCGAGTTTCACCTAATGTATTGTACAGTGTGTTAAAAGCTTTATAGTTTGGTTGGCTTCTATCAGATTAAAGCTTAAAATAGCACTGTGCTGCTCTGCGGGAACAAAAATTTTCCTTGCGATAAAGACACACCATATCTTGCATTTGTGAATTTGAATGAGCATTATGACGCGGCGTTTTAACACAAGTAGCAAGAATAATGTGACAATTAAAGATACTTCTTTAATATCAGTCGATTTTGACAAGATATAGTAAACAAGTTCCTAGTTGCTGCTGTTTAGTTTTGCCGCGCAATTTTGTGTTGTAGGAGTGAAGTTCTGGACGTCACAAGAGTCTGACATAGCTACAGTGTGTTACGCGCATGTCCTACCTTGCTCAAAAAACGGTTACACCATCCAGTACAAATAAATTCTTACAATAAAAAAGAATGGATAACTAAATATAAAACGTGATTCTGAGGATAAGGAAATCGCGACTCACCTTGTACCCACGTGATGGATGCTCTCAGTTCTGGCATTGGGTTTCCAATCGAATTTTCTGATGAAGTGACTTCGTCTTCTGCTTGGGGTTGTCGCTATTAGCTATAACTACAATTGTGTTGAATAATCCGGCTCGAAGGACCAAATGTTAATGTGTGTCTGGTTTGTGGATTGTAATTATTGCAGTTACGTATTAAAGTGGACTGTATCGTGTTTTAAAAATAAAATCACTTGGAAACACTTAACTTAGTTATATATTTAAAGTAATATAAACTATATATTATTTATGTACATTAATATAGGCGGTACGTGCAATACTAAAACGCGGGATTGAATACGAATTATTATCGTTGCACTCGGTGCAAGCACTTGGAAACGAATAACGAATATGAATTGAAGCTCTTGGAAGCTAACGAATGAATAGGCTTAAGATACCTTAACTATAGCACTCGCGTTACGAATAAACGCGGGTCGAATACGAATTGTTATTGTTGCACTCGGTGCAAACGCCTGGGAGGCGGATAAATAATTAAGATGTCATGCTCTTTGAAGTTGACGAACGAATAGGATGGCGGGACATGCGCGCAACACACGGTAGTTATGTCAGACTCTTGTGACGTCAGGAACTGCACTCATACAACCCAAAATTGTGCAGCATAACTAAACAGCTATCATAACATACTTAGCAACAAAGCAAATACAGATTTTTGGTTTTCTTTGAAAAGGTACGTTCATTTTGAAAACGGTTTACATTTTCGACCTCAAAGAAGTATACTTTTTTTGGTGAAACAAAATGGGCTTTCTTTATTTTTGTTCGAAAATGTGCATACAGGGTGGACACAAAATTGTGATTATGTTAATGAACTAGTGTTGCTGTCGGTGGCGCCACCAAGTGGCAGTGGTGAAACTGATACCATCATCGTATTCCGCATGATGCCTAATAATACCATGCCATCTTTCATATTAATATGTTGAACCACTTTGAAGATATTTGAAAAAATAGTTTTAAGAAAAATTATTTAAACACTCTGTAAAACGAAAACGAGTAACCTTTTACCGAGGCGTGTTGAGCCCAATAGCTTTATTTTTGTGCCTGCTATCGCCCCTCAGCTAATGTCCAATTAATTATGAGGCACCCTGTATAATGCCAAGAATGTTACAAAGGAATCACTCACTCGAGATCTTAGAAGTTTTTTTTAACAGACGTTGATAACTTATGCGATCAGATGCCTTAGACAAATAAGTACTTATAGACTGTGTCGGCTTGATAGTGGTCATCGTTGTTTTTTTTTCCTTGTTTAACATGGTGTTAGTTAGGAACGCCGTTAGTGGGATTTACTTATTCATTATAAAAGTATACCTACCCAACGTAGCAGGTATTTTTAGGCGGGTATTTGCATAAAATTATGCGTATTCTATTGTTAAGGGTAGATTAATGAGTTTAAATGTTGTTACAGGACAAAGCAGGCCCAGGGAGTTATAATATAAGCGCGCAGTTCAACAAAAACAAGAACCGGAGCTCCCACTATGTCGGAAAAGTACCCTTCCTCATTGCCGGTCCTAGGAGCACCTTCGCACGGGTTAAATTTATTACACCCGGTAAGTATTGTACAGTTACTGTCTGAATTTGCGCATTTTCGGTGACTATCCTACCAAGTGTGTTCAATAAATGTGAGCTATTGGCCATATTGCTTTCAAATATTGCCTTAAGTTATAAGTACACTTGGAGAACCCAAATCACCACAACACATTTTAAAAGACCTTACGATCGTTTCACTGACAACGTCAGCGTCATCTGAAGATGAAAAATTCTAAAATTAAATCAACAGCTACAGTGTATTTATATCGCACCTAGGTAGACGAATTAATCCGAAGTAAAAACTGTAGTCGGCGACCCATCGTTTGTCTATTGTGTCAATATTGAACGGACGAGGTCGAAGAACTACTTTAATCTTCTGGTTGACAAATTTATGAGCTTTTTTTTTTAGGATAATGGGCTTAAAATGATAGGTACCGATTCATTTAAGGAAGCTCATGTTCTTATTTATTTGAAAATTTCACTATGTGAATATTGGCGCCCGTGAAGAGCGCCAGCAAGCACATTTGGCGAACAGACCAATAACAACCGTCCATCTTTTTCAAAAACAAAACGACTGTTTCCCTCACAATGTTAACTTTAACAAAGGGTAAATAATTCAACTAAACTTCTACATAAAGCAAAATATTTATATTGATTTCTTATTCTACGTAAAAACAAGTATTTATATTGAGTTCTTAGATACAAAGAAAACGAACGGGGATTTTTTAAGTCGAGAACTAAACGTAGAGCCTAGTATCTGTATAAACCGGCCGAGTTATTGACAATAATTTATTATTCTGCCAGACAGATAAAGAGTGTTTAGCTGGTCAAATGCAAAGTGAAAATAAAGGGCTTGAAATTAAACGTGCCGCACGATTCAATGACGTTTTGTTCTTAATCGACCTTGATATATAAACACATTCAAAAGCATCAAGCATAGTTTGATGTCTATCATTTTTGACAAGTTTCAAATTTTCTTTGTCAATGTGGTGATTATTATCCCATATATGTTGTGTCACACATGATTTGTCTACCGTACCATATCGTAAATGTGTGAGATGTTCACGAAATCTGGTGGCTATGTTTCTCTTAGTTTGACCCACGTATTTAAGATAACAATTTTTGCAACTTATCTCATAAATACCCGATATTTCAGTGGCTTTGTCTTTGTCTTTTGTATTACCCAATAGATTTTAAAATTATTTTTCGTCAAAAAAGTCTAATGTAAATCGGCTTTCTTAAAAATACTTTCCAAACTCTTTGTGATACGTGGTTCATAAGGTAGACATACACATTTTTTCTCTATTCTAGTTTTCGTAAATGTCATGCATTCAGATATCATTTTCTTTCTTCTGTGTTTGTTAATCAATTTGTCCACTAAATCATCTGAATAACCGTTATATCTCGCCACGTTTTTTATGTACTTTAATTTTATATTAAATATACTTTTAGTTAACGGAAAATTTATCAATCAGTTTACCAACAAATTTAAAGTAGCCGTTTTTTGTGAAAACGTATGATGTAATTTGTGAGGAATAAAACTAATAGGGCACTTTCCTTCCTGTAGACATCGAATTCAGGCGAGCCATTATTTTTATGTTTAATAACTAGTACATCTAGCAAAGGAAGTTTATTGTTGATTTCTATTTGGTGGGAAATTTTTATGAATCAAATTGACTATTTAGTTTTTCAGTAAATTCTTCAACCTTGCATACATTTGTGTGAAAGCCTGCAAAAATATCGTCGACATAACGAAACCAAACTCTAGCGAAATTCCCATTTTTATTTTTGTAATCCGTCTCAAATCTCTCAAATCTACTCATAAAAAGGTCTGCAATAAAAGGAGATAATGGATTGCCCATTGCCGTGCCTTCAGTTTGTTCAAAAAACTCATTGTTAAATTGGAAAATATTTTGTTTTATACAAAGGCTATTTAGAGTTAAATATTCTTTGCAGACGTCTTCACTTATATTGTTCAATTTTAACAATTGTTCCAAATACTATAGCGTTTGTTTTGTGGGTACACTAGGAAATAATGACGCCACGTCAAATGACATCAAAATCTCACCTTCAGTAATTTAACATCTTTAATTTTATTAATGAAATCAAGTGATTTTAGCACCGAACAACTTTTTGTTTAATAAGTACGCTTTTAAACTCGTTTGACAACCACTTTGCCAAATTATATGTTGGAGAATCTATAGCCGAAATAATAGGCCTTTGGCAAGCCACTTGCAAAAGGAAGGTACTCACCAAATTTAACAAAATCGGCCCATTATTTTTTGAGTCATCGGTTTGAAACATACATACATACATACACACACACACACAAATATATATATATATATATATATATATATATATATATATATATATATATATATATATATATATATATATATATATATATATATATGATTGACGTTTAATGTCAGTTTGGTCTTGTACAAAATTGATAATTTTGGAAACAATATGGTATGTGTAGATTGAGTTATAGTTGCGATGGTGTATTGAAGTGGTTCAGATCTATGATAAATAAAGGCAATGGGTGAAGCATTAGGTGGAAGAAATGAAAGTGAAGAGAATTATTTTTTCCTGGCTTGTCAAAATCTGAAGTTTGCCGAATTTGGTATATAATTGTCACATTCCTTTTGATGTAACTTTTAAAATTATGCAAATGTACACCACAAGTCCTAGACCAATTGTATTGGCATGCTGTATGATTTTTACCAATAAATAAATAAATAAATAAATAAATAAATAAATATATATATATATATATATATATATATATATATATATATATATATATATATATATATATAAACATATAAAAATTGAAATTTACCCCGGATATGTGTTCTAGGGGTTGAATAAATGTCTTCAAAATTCAAAAGTTGCGATCTCATTAGTTTAAAGAAAATTTCACGATCCAATTTTGTTAGCGTTACAATACTTTTTTTAAATTTTTTTAATTTCAACAACACACCACGAGGGGTTACAGCCTAAATACTATCGTACCGTGGGTGTTGACAAGGATGAAAGAGGCAGCTTGTTAATTCTGGACTTGAAGGTTTGGAGGTTCGGAGGAGAAGGAAAAACATGTGCCGGCAAGGAATTCCACAACTTGGAAGTCTTTGGGACAAAAGAGCGGGCATAACAAGATGTTCTATGTCTGGTGACCTGGACAGTAAAAGGGTGCATTCACTCTGTTTTCCTGGTGGAACTGTTGGAGGCAGCAGGTGGGGGAACTATGGAGGAAAGCTCCTCTGAGCAGTTCCCATGCAGATATCTATAAAAGAGAGAGAGGTCACCAACGGCACGTCTGTAGGCAAGGGATGGCAGCCTTTGGGTGAGGGTAGGGTCACCGATGAGACGTATAGCTCTCTTTTGAATGGAGTCCAGGATAGCGAGTGTAGAAGCGGCAGAGGCACCCCAGATGTGGAAGCAGTATTCGAGGTTTGGCCTTATTTGTGAAGTATATAAGGTATAGAGATTAGCTGGTGAAAAGTATTTGCGAGCCCGGAAGAGGAAACCTAATTTCTTAGCAGCCGCTTCTGCAATTGTTGTGACATGTTGGTGCCAATTAAGATTTCGATCCACAGAAATGCCAACAAGAGAAAAGGACTCATTACTTTCAATAACTTGGTTGTTCATTGTGATGGGTCTAGTGCTGGTGTATCTCTTGTGAGGAAGAAAGCAAGACTTAGTTTTGGTGAGGTTGAATTGTACAAGATTTCTACTTCCCCAGTCTAATATTTTTTGGAGATCCACGGAGACAGAACCCTTCATGAGTCTGCGATCCTCATCTAATTGGGCTAAAGAGACAGGCTTAGAATATTGTATATTTGAATGGAGGGTGCTGTCGTCCGCGTAGCTGTGAACTGGGTTGGATGTACTCGAGAGGAGGTCATTGATGTGGAGAAGAAACAAAGTAGGGGCTAAAGCTGAACCTTGAGGAACTCCTGCATAAATTGGATACAGTTTAGAGGAATGGCCATCCACAACAACAGATATGCTCCTGTTGGAGAGGAAATTTGCTGTCCACATACAGAGTTTTGGTGGTAGGCCATAGGCCGGAAGTTTATTAAGCAGCGCTGCGTGCCAGACCTGGTCGAATGCTTTGGATATGTCTAGAGCAACAATCTGGGATTCACCGTGTTGTTCCATAAACTTGTTCCAAGAATGGGTGACAAAGGAAAGGAGGTCGGCAGTCGATCTGCGCTGACGGAATCCATACTGCCTGTCGTGGATTAGACTGTGTTTTTCAAGAAATTTTAGTAATTCGGTGTTTATATACTTTTCCATCACTTTAGAGACGACTGAAAGGAGAGAAATGGGCCTGTAGTTGCTGGGAAGCACTTTGGATCTTTTCTTGGGGATGGGTTGTACTCGAGCAGTTTTCCAGTTACTAGGGAATATGCCTTTATTATAAGATATCTGAAACAGACGAGTCAGGACAGGAGCAAGCTCTGGTGCGCATTTTTTGAGAACAATTGCTGGGATCTCGTCAAGGCCAGAGGCTTTCCTGGTATTAAGAGAAGAGAGCATCTTTCGTACCTTTTTAGTTTTGAAAATGATATCCGTCATTTTATGCGCGACATTGGGGACTGTTGGTGGTTGAACATTTGGAGGTGGGTTGAGAGTAGAATTGCCGGCGAACAAAGAAGCAAAAAGTTCAGCCTTACCCAGGGCGGTAGAAACAATTTCATCCCATGAGACAAGAGGTGGGAACGTGCTTTTGCAGAAATTATTCCCAATAGATTTAGCAAGAGTCCAGAAGGGTTTGCCGCCGTTGGAGCTAAAGAGGACTTTTTTTTTGATGTGGTTATTAAACGAGTTTTTTGCCTCAGAAAGAATGCGGACATAGCGGTTTCTTGCGTCGTTAAATGCTTGACGATTTTCTTGACTGGGATTGTCTAGAAGCGTTTTGTGAGCTTTGACCTTTTCAAGTCTGGCCTTGTCACAGGATTTAGAGAACCAGGGCTTTTGAGTGGCTGAAGAGGTTTTCTGTGTACGTGGGATAAATAATTCCATGCCAGCTTGGATAATTTCGGTGACGTTTTGTGAGATATCAGAGGGGTCAGGATGAGAGAAGCAGACAGACGCCAATGGAAATGAGGAAAAGTAATCCCGCATTTCGTCCCAGTTTGCGGAGTTGTAGTGCCAAACGATACGTGGGTGTGATGACTGTGTGACCTCGTGTTGCATTGCTCAGGAAGCAGTGACCATGCCGTGGTCTGAGCGCTCAAGAGGGGCGGTGACTGATATCTTATAGCATTCAGGTTGTGTAGTAAGAAGGAGATCCAAGGGATTTGAGCTGTGTGTTGGGATACGAGGGAAGTAAGTAGGTTGCTGAACCATATTGGCTAAAGAATTGCTGACTGCAAAGGCCTCCGCTGCTCTCCCTTGTGGATCGGTTTTTGAAGATCCTAGCCATTCCTTATTATGGACATTGAAGTCACCAAGAATAGTGACCTCGAAGGAAGGATATTCTGCAATCAGATAGTCGGTTTTTTCAGAAAGGTAGTCAAAGAGCTGGACAAAGTTGTTGTCAGAAGGTGACCGGTAAATGCAACAGATGAATTTAGTTGCAGCCCTGAGAGAAAGTTTTATCCATAGTATGTCTTTTCTTCCAGCTTCTAAATTGGGGAGTCTGGTGCAGGGTAGATTGCTACGGACGTATGCGCACACGCCTCCATGCAATCTAAAGGAAGTAAGGAGCTCATACCCCGGGAAATTAAGGTGATTAGTGGCTGTTTTGGCACTGATTTGGGTTTTGGTGAGGAAGAGGAGTTGGGGCCTGTTAGACTGGAGGAAATGGTGGACGGAGTTCAGGTTAGAATTTAGGCCACATATATTCGAAAAGGATATGTTAAATCTTGATGTTGGCGCCCCCCTGTACACCCCTCTCCCGGAGATCCGAATGGAGGGGTATTTTGCCTCCGGAATATTTTGTACAAGGAGGAGCCATCATCATTTTTGTTTATAAGGGAAACCGACTCATACACCAGAACCGGAAACGCCTGTTTGGACTTCACCGGCCCCTTGATGTATGGGGTGGTACCTCATCGGGCGTGAAAAAATCCTTTACTATTACGTAAAGGAAAATTCTACTACCACCTGCTATGGATTGGATCAATGTCTACCCCTTTAAAAATAAGATTAATAAAGGGACTATCAATTGTCCAATATATATCAAATTTTGAATGAACTTTGGAGACGGGTCTCAAAGGCACTGTTGTTGCCTCTTTATAATCAAAATTTTCTTTTTTATAACCCGCAAAAAATGAAAATATAGGTAAAATATATGGAAAAATATGACATTGATAACTAAGTATTTACTCCCTGTATATTTCTCAATAAGGGTTACAGGTTCATGAGATTCCTTTAAGTATTCAGGGTAGTAATGTTAAGCAGTCCCGCTGTCCCTTATTTCAATTAATATCCTTGAACAACTGGAGAACATTAATTATTTCTAGATGAGCGTTTAACTAGTGTCTAGCTTAACGGCTTCCAGTCGACGTAATAAAATTATTATGACGGGTTGTAATATTATAGCTTAATTTGGTTGATTAATTTTCTAACACTTTAACTACCAAAAGTGTTAGATATCCTTTTGCTTGTTAGAAACAATATGTATCGCAGATGAATTTTGTAGCGTTATTATTAGCGAATTTAAAAAAATTCGCCAGTGAGGAGATCTGTGTTTATATATATATATATATATATATATATATATATATATATATATATATATATATATATATATATATATATATATATATATATATATATATATATATTCGACCGATAACTCAAAAAATAATGGACCGATCTTGATCAAATTTGGTGAGTACCTTCCTTTTGAAAGTGGCTTGGATAAGTTCGTTAGCCAGGGAAATCGGACCAGGTTTGGCACCCGTGTTTGTATTATAAAGAGTGAACTCTGTACCAAAATTTGCGTCTCTAGCTTTAAAGACAACGAAGTTATGGGCAGTTAAAGAAACAAATTTTGGAGTTTTCCTCAAAATGTCAAACTCGCAATTTTACACGTCAAAATTGGCAATGTTTAGGCAAAGAATGTGAAACAAATACCGATTGTGAAAAGAAAATGTTGCAAGAAGAGTGTTCTGCAAACCCTTAAGTTTCATATTCAACCGTCATTGCCCTTCATTTTACTAAAATATTTACAAAATATTCATTTTAAATAGACCCTTTCTTTGATGCTTTGGCTGTCAATTTAGTTAAGTTGATGCTTTCTTGGATATTTATTTGTAGGTTTAGTAAAGTTGAACGGTCTATAATTTTTTTAGCTGATTTTCGTAAAAAAAATTCGTTAACGCATTTTTGAATTTTTTATCGAAATATGATGCGTTTATAAGAAAAAAATCTGGACGCAGTAAGTGCGTTTTGGTAGCGAATTTTCGGTAAATTTGCAGATTAGCTCCCGAACGCTTTTCAAAAAACTGTTTTTAGAAGCTTGCCTACCCCCCCTGGACAAACCCCAAGAAAAATTTCTTTTTCACACCCCCAGGAAGTTACGGAAGCAGGAGTGACTAGGGGTGCTGGGCGGGGTAGGTAGTAAAAAAGAAATATGAGCAGAAAATGCGAATAAAACTGGCTTGAAAGCTGTCTTTTTCCTTTTTTATATCTTGAAGCCATATCCCCCTTAAACCCTGCCTACCCTGCACAGCACTCCTATTCCCCCAGGTGCCGTAATTTCCTTGGCGGGTATGAACAAGAAATTTTTCTTGTGGTTTATGCAACGAGAGTGGTTTTATGCACGCGAGGGGGGAAGGAAAATCCCCACGGCGAAGGAACTAGCCCCAACCCTACCAAGTCGATTGGAAAAGCCTGATTCGTCGTAGGCATTTTCCTTCCCCCTCGTGTAGGCGGGGTTTAATGGGGATATGGCTTCAAATAGACAGCTTTTAAGAAGTTTTCTTCGCTTTTTCTGTTCATATTTCCTTTTTACTACCTACCCCGCCCAGCACCCCTATTCACTCCCAGTCCCGTAACTTGTTTGGCGGGTGTGAACAAGAAATTTTTCTTGTGGTTTGTGCATTCAGGTGGGGTCCTAGTAATATTTCTCAAAACATTTTTTTGGAAAGCGTTCGTTGGGAAACCAACATTTAAGTTTATTTTCGGAAAATTTTTGTATATTTTCAAACCATAAGTAGTTTTGATAAAATATAGTACAGTGTTTTTACCACATAGGCTATACCGATTATCAGATTGATACCTGCTCGCATTTGCTATCAAAAACATTTTTATGGAAATTCACTTCCATAATACATTTGCTGCATCCAGACTTTTGAAAAATGTTTATATATTTTCAAACAATAAATTTATTTCGATGAAATATGATACATTGTTTCTACTATATAGGCAACCAAGTTTGATCAAAGAAAGACATTTGATATAAAAAATATTTTAAAGATAATTCGCTACCATAACGCACTTGCTGCGTCCAAAGATTTTTAAACATATTTACTGGCAACGAATTTAAGATCGAAATATAGTGTTAGTACTACACAACAAAATTTAAGCCATTAGTACCCAAAGTATATTTTATCCTTGTTTTTTTTGAATAAATGTCATAACTCTAAATAATGCAGATGTAATAGTTAAAATCTACGTCAATCTGATCCATTATATTGCCAGATTATATATTATTTAATGTTCATCCAAGGGGACGCTAAGCACTGTGGCTGCTTTAGGTACAGAAACAACATTTTCGTTAAAACAATTTTATTGTTGGAAATCAACCTAGTACAGGCAATAGAGGAGCCCGTTACTCTTGTCCATAATGCACTAAAATACAGGAGTTTTTTGTTTAAATACATAGGTTCAGAATGACGTACTGAATGTAAAAACACAAAATCCTTACAAATTAGGAGGGCGGAAGTGCCGCGATTTTGAGAAAAATCGCTTTGGCCTATATATCCGTTACCGTGCACTTTAGGCCGAAAATGTTGAAGACCTATATTGTAGATAATTTCATTTTTCATCTTTTTTGTTAAATAATTTTTTTATATCACCCACCGTTTACAACTTATACGACTATTAGGAATCATTTATTGACTTTTTTACCTATATCTTTGTTAATAATTGTTTAAACAATAAAATGCTTATAACTTAACTTTTCAATTGAGAAATTTCTTACAACTTTTACTTGAAACTTTTTTTATCTCCAATTAATAATTTCAAAGTTATAACGCGTTAAATGTTTCACTTTTCAATCGACAAATTTGCTACAACTTTTACTTAACACTTTTTTTATCTCCAATAAATAATTTCAAAGTTAAAACGCGTTAAATGGTGCACTAATAAATAATTTGCCTTCTTACCTGAAAAAAAAAAACAGCAAGTACCCGTTGATTTTTATTTTATTATTTATATAATATTTTATACAATAAATAGTACTCTACTTCGAAATGCCCCTGGATTTTTATCAAATAATCAATTATATACTGATGGCATAAGGTAATAAACGACAAAGAAAACGGGAAATTAATTTAATAAGACAAGTGCTGGTCGCAGTCACAATTTTAGTAGGTTTTTCCAAATAGAGTAATCAAAACTTATAAAGATGACATTGACTACTAAAATTTTGTCATACCAAATAGTTCATTTTTTTCCTTAAAAAATCTCTTTATCGTCAACAACCCCATTCTGTGCATTTACTTCCAATGTTCAAAAACCATTTAGTAACACTTTCTGCATTGAATAATTCTTTTTTGTCCTTGTTATTTGAGAAAACCCAAATACCAAGTTAGAGAAAATTTTAAATATACATTAACCGTTAGAGGCCTTTCAGGTCAATTCGAGAACCTTCTATAAGAAGAGCCTGTTTAATATATATATATATATATATATATATATATATATATATATATATATATATATATATATATATATATATATATATATATATATATATATATATATATATATATATATATATATATATATATATATATATATATATATATATATATATATATATATATGGCCAGATGTTGGATGACTCAGTGTTCATGTGAGGTCAACCGTCAAGGCACAGGATTTTTGACATTAACGCGTTATAACTTTGAAAATATTGATTTGAGAAAAAAAGTTTTCAGTAAAAGTTGTAGAAAATTTGTCGACTGAAAAGTTCAGCTCTAAGCATTTTATTGTATAAATAATTATTAACAAAGATATAGGTAAAAAAGTCGATAAATGAATTCTAATAGTCGTATAAGTTGTAAACGGCGAGTGATACAAAAAAAATATTTAATAAAAAAAGATGGGAAATGCAATTATCTACAATAAAGATCATTACCATTTTTGGCCTGAAGTGCACGGTAACGGAGATATAGGCCGAAACGGTTTTTCTCAAAATGGCGGCACTTCCGCTCTCATAATTTGTAAGGATTTTGTGTTTTTACATTCAGTAGGTCATTCTGAACCTATGTATCAGAAAAAAGCTCATGTAGTTTAATGCAGAAACAAATTCTCTATTGCCTGTATTATGCCAACGTATGTATTAACATGTATGATATGAATTGAAGCAAAACCTAGGATGAAGGGCTATGTTGCATTTTTCACAAATAAAGTTGCTTTTCTTGCTACAATAGGCACATCGCCGATCCGTCTCATTATATATTATTATGTGTCCTATATTGTCACATCGTACTTCTGATAATGGCCTTGCAATTTTGTTTTTGCCTTGTTGTGGCTGAACTCCATAAGAACCTAGTGCAATATATTTTGAAACGATAATAACGTTTGACTGAACTGGTGAGTATTCCCTAGTTTTCTGCAAAGCAACCACCCGTTCACAACAGATACATTTAATAAATGCAGGAATAAAGGCCAATACCACTTTCGCTGTCGAATTCTGGATCTGTATGCTGCAACTAGCGCATCCATCTTATCCACCTCGCCCATATATTTATTATAGTTTGCGATCATTTTTGGCTGCTGTACATTTTTTTAGAATGAGCAACGCGGTCCCAACGCTGAGTGCTAGTTACCTCATCACTTTCATAATTTGAGACAACATTACAACTTTATTGTCTTTCCACTCAACAAGGATGGTGGCATTATTCCTAAAAAAATTGAAGCTACCTCTGAGTAAATCATCCATGATTTTTTCGTTGAAAGTGGACACTGCTCTAAACGGTTTCCACGTATTGTTCCCGTTGCGCAATAGTTTTTTTTTAGCTAAATAGGCATATAACGGCAGACCAGTGAAATAGTTATCCATAAATATTTTATGTTCATTATTTGATGGTAGCTGAACCTGATTGAGTAGACAAAACCACATCTCCACCCAGGCTAAAGTACTTTTTATTATTCGCGTTTTTTCCTGTATAAATTTCGAAGCCGTACATGTATCCATTATTAGAGCATAACGCCCAGTTCTTGTAACCAAAACGAATGAGCTTTCCTTTTATAAATTGTTTAGCATACTGCTTGCCGTAATACGGAACCATGCTCTCATCGAATCAAACTCACTCATCAAAGCCAGCATGTCGTCTGAAATTCTTATTTAGTGTATCTATTAGTGGTCTCAATTTGTACAGTCTGTCTTCTTGAGGCAATTTCGAATTGTCATTTAAATGAAGATATTTTATAATTTTGTCAAATCTATTTCGACGTATGCTATTCTGGAGTATTTTTGGTACATCTTCATTGCTTGACCAGTAGAGTCTTCTATTAGGGTATTTACCATATTCACATAAAAGAATGTATCCCAAAATAACATACAATCCTTCTATGGTCAAAGAGAGATCAACATTTTTTTGGTGAGCATATGTGTTGCTTTGTTGAACTATGGAAAGAAGTAGATTGTTATCAAAAAACAGTTTTAAAAACCTACTGGGCTATTTGAATTTTTTTTGCTTCAAAAGATGGTTCTGTTGGAGTACAGTTGATAACCATATCGCTATTACTGGGTTCACCTGCATCATTTTCTCGCCAAACGGACCTTTGGTAAGGTCGGTGTGCTGGATCTGAATGGTCTTGAGATGGTTTTGCTTTTTCTTCCCGCAGTTTATTCTGAATAACCGATAAAGGTAATAAATATTCAGGATCATATTCCTCGGTATCGTTGACAAAAACCATTTCACATTGTTGTAGTAATATTCCACGAGGCAAGTGATTTAAATTTGCCTTGTGTTCGTCATCAGATTGATCACTGTCGGCTTCCGTATCGTTTCCATCGTCTGGCGGTAGAATGTATATATTTGATTATGGTATATCGTCGTCGTCTTCATTGAGACAATCGATCAGTTGAGCCAGTGACAACCTGCAACAAAGAACACGTGGTGCTCAGCGTCCCTTATAACGGACATAATATTCGAAATGCATTTTCTACTATTAATATTGCCTGAACGAATTTGTACTATTATGCTTGTATTGTAACAACTCTATTCTTACTATAAACAAGAATAAAATGTAAAAATTTAAATACTCAGGTAAGTAACATGTTAATACATACCCTCCTCTCCTTGTTGAATATAATGACGGATCCATAATCGCGTTATTTCACAAATAAACCGTCAAAAGCCACGAAACATGCACCAGACGCTTCGAGTCACATGTACAGAATGCAGTTTGTACAGGTTAGTTACAAATGCGCGCTATTTTAAAAATGGGCGCCAAATCCAACGTCTCTTTTAAGGGACGCTAGGCACTAATGAGTTAATGTCTTTGTTTGTGAGATTTTTTTAAAAGCCTGTAGCGATTTTTCTTTAAAGAGAGATAAGAAACGCATTGTTTTGTTTTTAGGTCCTGGTCAATATAGAGGCCCAAAAGAAGTAAATTCTAGAGGCTTCTATTTTAAGACTACTCCGAGGTTCGAGCCTGACATTGAACCAAAGCCTGGCCCCACAACGTACAAAGTAAGTTTTTTTATGATAAACCTGCTAATATTTTCAGCTAAAATAATATGTAAGAAAAATTACCTGGTTCTTTTATTTAATGTCTACAATATTTTATGTAATATTTGTGTCAAAAATAGAACCTAAAAAAGTTTCTGGACGCAGCAAGTGCGTTATAGTAGCAAATTTTCATAGAAATTGTACACTATTATTATACGGCATATTAGTAAAATTAATACTTTAAACTTACACAGACCTTGAAGATCGATTTTAGAGGTCCTAGTACGCGCAGATTTGAAGAATTCTTTCGAAAGTGTTACCATCGATATCTCTCTATTATCAAAAAAATCCGTTTTAACTCCTTCTGAGAAAAATGCGCAAAACTTAATTTTCTATTAAGGTAAAGAACCAAACTTTGCTATATCTGTAGATAGTGTAAGTCTCTTTCAAAGTAAGTTGTATTATAAATTTCATTAAATTTATACAGACGATTTCCAGAAGAAAACTTAATTCATATTTAGAAAAGTAAAGTACCTGCCAAATTACAAACGTAGCAGTTATTTTTCCTTAGTAAACTCCAGTATAATTTCGTTTTAGTCAACCTGATCAAACCGGTTTTTTCAATAGCAATTACAACAATAGCAAAATTCTAATTTTAGACTCAAAGGTGACAAACTTATTTAGGCGTTTTAAACAAAAATGAGACCTTGGTCAAAACGTATGAAATGTTTCTCAAAATGGGAAAATAAAACATACATTCAGCCAGCTGGATTCGATCGCGTAACCTTCTGCGTGGGATGCGAGCGCAATAAATTCAATTCAAATGGTTTATTTACTATAAGGTTGTTACAATATTTTACAATAAGTCAAATAATGTGCCTTAGTCTAACATACTCATTAGAGAAGAACTATTACATACCTATTGTTTGTAGTAAGATATAATAACAAATACATGGTCACTATCATATGATTTATCCATGGTCAATGTTGATTTAAACGATGTCTTAATTTAGGAATAGCCTTAGGGAGTTAATAGAATTTTATATATGTATAATTTTGGTTTATATTTAATGTACATATTTTGTGAACTATGGCAGAAAAAGCAGCTAAAAACCTGCCTCAAGTTATTCAGTGTCTTAGTATATTATGCTAGTAGGTATTTACAAATTGTTTACAATATATTTACAAACTATTTACATTTTACAATCTTACATATTTATATTATTTACAATTAGCGCGGTACCTGCTGCGCTATCTAACCACACGTCAACAAACGTTTTATTTGCGTCAGATTCATGCCCGGGATATTATACTCAAAGTATACATAATTAACTAATTACATAATTAGGTAGTACAGTTACCATTGAAACATATCCCACAACTGTTGCGGCCTTATATGAGGTCTTATATTTAAGTTTCAAGATCAAAGAAACTATTTTACAATCATTTAAATAGAAAATTGGCTTAATTTTGTTTAAATTTCTGCTACATTATTATGCGATAGCATAATATATCTATGCTGCGCTAAAACTGTATTTATGGCCGTTAATAAAGCTACAAATATAGTGTATCTTGCTGTATGGTTTATACCTGTTGTATGAATTAATCTGCGCGTGGCAGTTAACTATTATCTCTGCCAGGCATTCGAATTTCGAAGTCATTTCAACGAATGTCTTTAAGATTTATTTTTAATTTGGAAAAAACTCTAAATATTGTGGACCAAATTACTTAAAATTCACAAAATATGTTACCTTGCACTATTTCTAGCCATATGTAAAGTCTCATTCCAGTTACTCCGATACTTACAAAAATATAGGGTTTTCAAAAAGTTTTCCTCGATTTTCCACCGGAAAAACTTGAGTATAAAGGCTGATTAACGAACTCGACTTCGGTTTTTGCCCAAATAAGATTTTTGCCAAGTTTAATTGAAATCAGTTTATTATTTTTCTAGTTATCGCTCGGATACATACATACGTATATATACATATATATATATATATATATATATATATATATATATATATATATATATATATATATATATATATATATAATACTTATAAAATTTTTTACGGACCTTGGTTTTCGGTTCTAGGGACTCAAATTCGCGCTCTTCTAAAGAAATGTTTTCAAAAGCTTTTCATCGTGACCTCTCATTAGCGAATTTTTCGTAATGAAAATTAGCTAAAAATACAACTACCTCTTATAATGTTTTAATAACGGCAATAAACTACGCTAGTATGTCCTTTGCAGTTATTTATTGCATTGTGTGTACAATTTTACATTTTCTGGATCTATATTTAATACAATTGTTAAAACATGGTAGCGAACAAATGTCATATTAAAGAGTGTGGTATTTAATCTAAAACATAAACGATACAGCGTGAATATCTGCTTGTTCTAAATTACCGAATGCACACACATAATATGCCTTAGTTAATCATACCACGATCCACGACAGGCAGTATGGATTCCGTCAGCGCAGATCAACTGCCGACCTCCTTTGTCACCCATTCTTGGAACAAGTCTATGAAACTACACGGTGAATCCCAGATTGTCGCTCTAGACATATCCAAAGCATTCGACCAGGTCTGGCACGCAGCGGTGCTTAATAAGCTTCCGGCTTATGGCCTACCACCAAAACTCTGTACCGGGACAGCAAATTTCCTCTCCAACCGGAGCATTTCTGTTTTTGTGGATGGCTATTCCTCTAAACTGTATCCAATTAATGCAGGATTCCCTCAAGGTTCAGCTTTAGCGCCTACTTTGTTTTTTCTCCACATCAATGACCTCCTCTCTAGCACATCCAACGCAGTACACAGTTACGCGGACGACAGCACCCTCCACTCAAATATACAATATCCCAAGCCTTTGTCTTTAGCACAATTAGATGATGATCGCAGACTCATGGAGGGTTCTGTCTCTGTGTATCTGCAAAAAATATTAGACTGGGGAAGGGCAAATCTTGTACAATTCAACTCCACCAAATATCAGTCTTGCTTTCTATTTCATAAGAGATACACCAGCCCTAGACCCATCACGATGAACAACCAAGTTATTCAAAGTAATGAGTCCTTTTTACTTGTTGGCATTTCTGTTGATCGAAATCTCAATTGGCACCAACATGTCACATCAACTGCAGAAGCGGCAGCTAAGAAATTAGGTTTCGTGTTCCGGGTAAATACTTTTCACCAGCTAATCTCTATACCTTATATACTTCACAAATAAGGCCAAACCTTGAATACTGCTCCCACATCTGGGGTGCCGCTGCCGCTTCTACACTCGCTATCCTGGACTCTATTCAGAAGAGACCTATACATCTCATCGGTGACCCTACCCTCACCCTACGGCTGCCATCCCTTATCCACCGACGTGCCTTTGGTGACCCTTCTCTCTCTCTCTCTCTCTCTCTCTCTCTCTCTCTCTCTCTCTCTCTTACAGATATCTGCACCGGCCCTGCTCAGAGGAGCTTTCTTCCTTAGTTCCTCCACATGCTACCCCCAACAGATCTATCAGGGGAACAGAGTGAATGCACCCTTAACTGTCCAGGTCACCAGACATAGAACATCTTGTTATGCCTGCTCTTTTGTTCCGAGGATTCTAGGTTTACCAAGTTGCCTCTTTCCTCCTTGTCGATACTCACGGTACGATAGTATTTAGGCTGTGAGCCCCCGTGGTGTGTTAATGAAAAAAAAAATGATTAGGACGTAATAAATATTATAAAAATCTGGACCTAGCAAGTGCGTTATGATAGTGAATTTTCATAAGAATACTTTTAATGACAGATATGTCTTTTTTTTTCATGAAAACAGGCATCAAATTTGGCTAATTTTTTTTACATAAAATTTTGCTAAAAGAATACCTAAAATTCAAATTGTATACGTCATCTGTAATTAAAACTGAAAATTAAATAATTTGTTTGCACGAAAATCCACTAAAATCTTATTTTAGACGAATTTCGTTTAAAAAATATTCCATCAATCGTATAATTTTTCATAGAAAATTTCTAAAAAATTCATTAAACTCATTTATAAGAAAATTCGCTATTTAAAGAACATTCGCTAATAAAAATAAATTAAATAAATAAAAAAAAATGGTCCGATTTTGCTGGCCAACCAACTATTTCAAGTTATTTACCCACCTCCCAAAATATAATTTTTCACAAGAATTTTTTCGACGACCCAACAAAAAAAATCATGAAAATATGCAAACAATTTTTCAAGAAAATCTATAAACTTTTTTTTATAATAACTTATTAACCATTTATCGTAACAAAAAATGATTTCTACGAAGAACAAAAAAATTTCTGCGAAAACTGAAAGAAGAACACTTTTTCAGATTTTTGGCATGACAGTGTTGTATGCTAACATAATAATGAAGATACAGGCCGTCAAATGTGCCTCTGATGTTTAAGAAAAGTGGCCATAACTTTTGAACGACTCTGTATAGACCTCAACAACTATACACTGGATGAATCGGCAACACCAGAGGAATTTAAAAATGAAACAAGGTGTACCATTTAAAAAAAAAAGTAAAGTTTGGGTTGTATCTAACTTATGCAACACCCTGTATATGCAAAAATAATTTAAGTTTGTAGCTAACGTTTGTACCTGCAATTTTTGTCCCAATTTTTTTTATTATTGAATAATATATTTATATATTATATATTTTAATATTATTACACTTGCCTACGGCAGGGGCAATTGTCAGTTATGCTGACGACACAGCTATTATATACACTGCATCAGACTAGAAATCCCTGAAACAAAAAGCAGAGGTGAGTCTCAGATTCTTGAAAGCTTGGTTTGACCACAATATGTTAACAATAAACTGGAACAAAACAAAGTATGTACCATTTACATCGTATGCCAGTGGTTTACCAAATCTGGGTAATTTAAACATCGGCGGCAGTCCAGTAGCTGAAGCAAAGAATATATTATATCTGGGATTAAACATAGACTGTCATCTAAGATGGGATATACATGCGAGTCAAATTGTTTGGAAGTTGAGAAGCTTTCTGTTTAGATTTAGGAAACTAAAACAATTCATGGAGGAAACTCACCTCAGAACTGTATACCTTGCCCTTATTCAATCCCAATTGATGTATGGATTGCTCGCTTGGGGCAGCGCTTCTGAAATATATTTGAGAAAGGTGGGAACCACACAGAGATGAATACTGAAAATTATATGTGGTAAAAATATGACTTACCCCAGCGATCTGCTCTATTCTGAAAACAAAGTAATGGATATCCAAAAGTGGTACTGCCGTGCAATTTTATTGTACATACACAGAGAGAAGAACACCATAAGTTTCCTGGAGCACACCTACCAAACACGGTTTAAAAATGTGGTAACCGTAAAACAGAGAGCGAATAAAATGATTGGCCGAAAAAACTTTGTTTATATTGGTTTGAAAGCGTACGATGTGTTGCCACTGGATATAAGACAAGTGCATTCATATAGATTGTTTAGGAACAGGGTACAGTCCTGGCTACTTGAACCGAGAGATGTTATATACAGACTGGTTAATTTAGGTTAAGATTTTGGAGATGTAGTGCATCCAATCCTTTGTGTTTTTAAATCGGATGTACATTTGATTTAATGTGTGTTTGTATGCTACTTGTGTTGTATATTGGCTGCTTAACTTGCACAGATTTTTTATGGTTTTGACTATTATTTTGCGTCTGTGTATATTTCGTGAGCACATTCGTATGGTGTTTTATAGCTTTATATTTGTTGTTTTTATATATTCTAGTTTGTTTTTAGTACAGCTGTGCATGGTTTTAGAATGTTGGTGTTGTTTGGGGAGTGCTCGATTGGGGGGTGGTTTTATGTTGGTGGGAGGGAAGGATAAGAGGGAAGAATGAAACTGTTGTCGGATGCAATTGTTTTTTTTTTCTCTCTTTGTGTGCGCATTGTATCTGGGGTGTCCTCATTGACAAGCCATTTTGCTTCTATGGAGACACGCTGTGTAGAAGTTGGTGTGGGAGAGGGAAAGGAAGGAGGGAAAAATGTGTGGTGTTTTAGTGATCCAAATTGTTGGGCACATATGCTAGAAGCGGTTTTAATAATATGTGGCTTAGTTTTGTTTTTTCAGTTGAATCGCTTCACATTTGTTTTGGATTGTGTGCGCCAGGTATTTTTTGGGAAAGAATTTATATTGCTAGTATCACCAACAAGTCTCTGACTTAGGTGACTTTACATCTTATTGAACAATTAGCTCTAATGGATTTTATAAGTTATTTGTAATATTAAAAAAAAGTGTATATTGTTCAATAAACTATTATTAAACTATTATTATTAATAAGGGAGATACTGAACTTGAACAAACTGTTGGAACAGCCTGTATGTTACCATTGTGAATCTATCTAAGCTCACAAGTATTATTTGAACACTCGTTGTTAACGAAGTTTTCACAGAGTAATTTAACATTCTAAACTCTCAAAGACAGTTTCATCGTTGACTCAATAAAAACCAATACATGCAATCCCAAAAATAATAATATTAGGTTGATTAAGTGGAAGTGTATTTTGGGATAAGTAGTGCGGTATATGCAGATTGGGGTAAATGAGTTTAACTCGGCTGCAGGAGTTGATTGCGGCCGGTAAATCGGAAATGCAATTGATTTTATCGGTTCTGAAAGTGCACTTTATGGCCGCTCAAGTAGACCCGTTAAACTTTATCACTGCCAGACGCCGTATCAGCCACTTCACCACTACATACTGACCGTTCAATGTACAAAAACACTGCGTATGTCTGCTCGTGCAATCATGTGAAACTTTTAAAATTGTATCCACTTAAAACTTAACTGTTCAAATTTCAGTTGTTATTGTATTTGACGGAAAAGTCGTTTTGCTTTATAAAGTTTTAACCTCGCTGCCATATAAACTTCTAGTATCAGATAAGTACAATTTGGAAAACCCAATTCCTCACAATACAGTTTTTAGATCTGATGATCGTTTCGCTAACTAAGACTAGGACTACTACTTATATGTTAGTTGCCAAGCAGTTGCCAACAGCATCTTCTAGGAAGGTATATGTATAGACAGACCCTCACGGTTGAGTCTTAAATCCCTCTAATTAAAACTGCATACCTGCATTTTTAATGCAGTGTGTCCTTATCAAATATTCCTTCTTAAAAGGCTACTTATTGAGATAACAGTTGGAACAATGAACTACATAGAACCGGACTTACTCTATTCATCGAAATATTCTTGTTTAAATTTCTAACAATATATATATATATATATATATATATATATATATATATATATATATATATATATATATATATATATATATATATAACCATCATTCCAGTGGCTAGGCAGACCTGCAAACACGCTCAGATACTTAATAAGTCAACAATTCGAGTATTGCATGTTTATTCAGATTAAGTATGTACTTATAACAAATGCAAAGAAATCTTTGTGAATAAAATATTATTAAAACAATTAAAATTTCAATAACATAAAAATAAAATAAATAAAGATACAGTTCTTGGAGTTGCCAGAAAATTTAATAGCCAAATATAAAGTTTCCTAGATGAATATTGGGTTTCCCTCTGAAGTAACTTGAAGTTTGGATATATTTGGCTTGATCCTACAGGCTTTCAGTGTCGCGTTGGGATTGCATTACATAATAGTACTTATAGCTTTATAGAATGCAACTGAATTGGACAGAATATGCCAAAAAATCACACTCACTTGCACTTACAAAAAACTACAACTGAAAGCCAGCAATCAGACCTTTTCACCCTTCCCTTCTATGGTTGCTCTCTGTTCTGCTTCCACGGACTTGATTTTGACTTCTAAAGCTATTTCCATATCCCGATGCCCGATATATAGTGGCTACATACAACTGTAAACTCACGTTCAGATACTTATAATAGGTCAACAATTCGAATATAGCAGATTTATTTAGATTAATTAATATAACAAATGCAAAAAAACGTGTTGAATAAAATATTAATAACACAATTAAAATTTCAATAAGATAAAAATAAAATAAATAAAGATGAGGGTCTTCGAGTTGCCAAAAAATTTAATAGCCAAACACAAAATTTATGATATGAATACTCGAAGTTACCCCACTGAAGTAACTTGAAATTTGACCAGACTATTGATCCTACAGGCTTTCAGTGTGGTACTAAAGGAATTGCATTACACAATAGTACTTATACCTTTATATAATACAACGGAATTGGACAGAATATGCCACAAAATCACACTTACTTGCACTTACAGAAAACTACAACTGAAAGCCATCAATCAGACCATTTCACCCTTTCCCTTGTATGGTTGCTCCCTGCTCTGCTCCCGTGGACTTGATTTTGACTTCTAAAGAAGCTATTTCCATATCCCAATGCCCGATATTTGTCACCAACAGCTTGGATATTCTGGCTGTGGCAGCATACTTTGGAAAAGCGATTGCGTATCTAATAAATTGCAGGTTTTATTGTACACAACGCATCTTTCTACAATATGTTCAGGTCCGCATTTTCTGCACTTTATAATGATATTTTTTACAACACTAACTTCTTCCACATGAGTCAGAAGCCAGAGATGTTGTTTAGGCAATTCTATAGATTTGCAGTATTCTTGAACTTTTGCTCGCGTAATATCAGTCTCCCTAATAATCCGTTGTTGTATTTGCTTTACGTAAAGGACCAGAATTAATTTATATTTGATCGTTTTTTTTTAAATTTCAACAACACACCACGAGGGCTTACAGCCTAAATACTATCGTACCGTGGGTGTTGACAAGGAGGAAAGAGGCAGCTTGTTAATTCTGGACTTGAAGGTTTGGAGGTTCGGAGGAGAAGGAAAAACCTGTGCCGGCAAGGAATTCCACAACTTGGAAGTCCTCGGGACAAAAGAGCGGGCATAACAAGATGTTCTATGTCTGGTGACCTGGACAGTAAAAGGGTGCATTCGCTCTGTTCCCCTGGTGGATCTGTTGGGGGCAGCAGGTGGGGGAACTATGGAGGAAAGCTCCTCTGAGCAGTGCCCGTGCAGATATCTATAAAAGAGAGAGAGAGGTCACCAACGGCACGTCGGTGGGCAAGGGATGGCAGATGGTGAGGGTAGGGTCACCGATGAGACGTATAGCTCTCTTTTGAATGGAGTCCAGGATAGCGAGTGTAGAAGCGGCAGCGGCACCCCAGATGTGGGAGCAGTATTCAAGGTTTGGCCTTATCTGTGAAGTATATAAGGTATAGAGATTAGCTGGTGAAAAGTATTTGCGAGCCCGGAAGAGGAAACCTAATTTCTTAGCAGCCGCTTCTGCAATTGATGTGACATGTTGGTGCCAATTAAGATTTCGATCCACAGAAATGCCAACAAGAGAAAAGGACTCATTACTTTGAATAACTTGGTTGTTCATTGTGATGGGTCTAGTGCTGGTGTATCTCTTGTGAGAAAGAAAGCAAGACTTAGTTTTGCTGGGGTTGAATTGTACAAGATTTCTACTTCCCCAGTCTAATATTTTTTGGAGATCCACGGAGACAGAACCCTCCATGAGTCTGCGATCCTCATCTAATTGGGCTAAAGAGACAGGCTTAGAATATTGTATATTTGAATGGAGGGTGCTGTCGTCCGCGTAGCTGTGAACTGGGTTAGATGTGCTCGAGAGGAGGTCATTGATGTGGAGAAGAAACAAAGTAGGGGATAAAGCTGAACCTTGAGGAACTCCTGCATTAATTGGATACAGTTTAGAGGAATGGCCATCCACAACAACAGATATGCTCCTGTTAGAGAGGAAATTTGCTGTCCACATACAGAGTTTTGGTGTTAGGCCATAGGCCGGAAGTTTATTAAGCAGCGCTGCGTGCCAGACCTGGTCGAATGCTTTGGATATGTCTAGAGCAACAATCTGGGATTCACCGTGTTGTTCCATAGACTTGTTCCAAGAATGGGTGACAAAGGAAAGGAGGTCGGCAGTCGATCTGCGCTGACGGAATCCATACTGCCTGCCGTGGATTAGACTGTGTTTTTCAAGAAATTTTAGTAAGTCGGTATTTATATACTTTTCCATCACTTTAGAGACGACTGAAAGGAGAGAAATGGGCCTGTAGTTGCTGGGAAGCGCTTTGGATCCTTTCTTGGGGATGGGTTGTACTCGAGCAGTTTTCCAGTTACTAGGGAATATGCCTTTATTATAAGATATCTGAAACAGACGAGTCAGGACAGGAGCAAGCTTTGGTGCGCATTTTTTGAGAACAATTGCTGGGATCTCGTCAAGGCCAGAGGCTTTCCTGGTATTCAGAGAAGAGAGCATATTTCGTACCTTTTTAGTTTTGAAAATGATATCCGTCATTTTATGCGCGACATTGGGGACTGTTGGTGGTTGAACATTTGGAGGTGGGTTTAGAGTAGAATTGCCGGCGAACAACGAAGCAAAAAGTTCAGCCTTGCCCAGGGCGGTAGAAACAATTTCATCCCCTGAGAAAAGAGGTGGGAACGTGCTTTTGCAGAAATTATTCCCAATAGATTTAGCAAGAGTCCAGAAGGGTTTGCCGCCGTTGGAGCTTAAGAGGACTTTGTTTTTAATGTGGTTATTAAACGAGTTTTTTGCCTCAGAAAGAATGCGGACATAGCGGTTTCTTGCGTCGTTAAATGCTTGACGATTTTCTTGACTGGGATTGTGTAGAAGCGTTTTGTGAGCTTTGACCTTTTCAAGTCTGGCCTTGTCACAGGATTTAGAGAACCAGGGCTTTTGAGTGGCTGAAGAGGTTTTCTGTGTACGTGGGATAAATAATTCCATGCCAGCTTGGATAATTTCGGTGACGTTTTGTGAGATATCAGAGGGGTCAGGATGAGAGAAGCAGACACATGATTTTTTATAGTTATACAGATACAGCCCTAACTAGTAGGTTGCTTCTTATGTTCTCTTACAAAGGAGTAAATAATATGGTTTTCTTTTTGGTAGAAGTTATAACATTTTTAGGTTTCCATAGCAACCGAGAAAATTATCCAGCTTATTTGTCTTACCTACTGGAAAATTATTAAATCTATTTAACCCCACTTCAGTTACTGTTCTCCGTGTTCACGTCACATTATTATTTTTAATTAATTATGTTACAATATCACCTTATACAACATTGACATTACACCATTCATGTTGACGTTATTAATTTACATGTACGTCTATCGGACTATCGGCTATCTTCCCTTCGGCATGGACATGCACTCTATGCCTAAAGATCGAGGTGCCTAAATATACAAATTTCGGATGTATTTAACATAGAACAGGTAACAGAATTAAACTTGCAAAATGATTACTATTATAAGTCTCACCACTATATCGTAATCATAATCTATATTTTTCGTTAAATTTTAGAGTTATATAATATTATAAGGACATATGAAACACATTGTGAGCGAATATTCTGAATAATGATCTATTAAAATATTCTCAGTATATTGATGACGAAGTTTCTTAGAATGTGGTTGAATGAATATACTTAGAATATTCAAGATGCAGTTTGAAATTCCAAAAATGTTATTAGAACATTCCGAAAGAAATATTCCGGAAAAAGAATATTGTCACATTGTGAGAACATTCTGAGGATATATTCTGCTGTATGGGATCACAGGGAAATGGCCCATCCGGTACATGCAGTGACATAAGATAAAAAGTAATGGTTTACAGAAAAATTAAAAGCATAGAACTATAAAAGCTCTCAATTCGTGCACTCTTCTATTTTGTTTTACTAATATCAATGTTAGAAGTCTTGAAGATGCTAAATGCCGTTGGACACATAACAATTCCTAATAATATATATATATATATATATATATATATATATATATATATATATATATATATATATATATATATATATATATATGTATTATTAGGAATTGTTATGTGTCCAACGGCATTTAGCATCTTCAAGACTTCTAACATTGATATAAGTAAAACAAAATAGAAGAGTGCACGAATTGAGAGCTTTTATAGTTCGATGCTTTTAATTTTTCTGTAAACCATTACTTTTTATCTTATGTCACTGCATGTACCGGATGGGCCATTTTACCACAAATTATACTAAACACAAACAAAAACTTACCTTTGGTGTATGCAATCTTTATGCACATGTATGTATGTGTCAGAAAAAATAGGGCAATGGTAAAATTAGTTTATAAGGAGTGAAAGTTATATCAAAGACAGAATGGACTGCAGGAAGTGATATGACATATATAAAGTATCTATGTGTATAAAAACTTTTGAGAATGTAAATGTGTTGTATTTATTAGTGTTGTTTACTAGCTGTTATGTAATTTAAGATGTTATTGTTTGTTAGAATTAGGGATATTGTTTGCTAAAAGTAAGGATGTCATGTAATCTAGATATAAGATACAAAGACTATAATGCAAGATAATGGACAATACAAACTGTATAAGTAGTTTTTAGGTAGGTTAAGATGTTCATGTTTAGTAGAATTAGGGAATTTATGGTGTTATTGTTGTTAGCTTTAAGAATAGTAAGATGTCAAAATTTGAGTGATAAATTTAGGAATGTCATGTCATAACCTAGATGTAAGTCAGCTGTTTTTTATTTAGAACAAACGTCAAACTGACACTAAAATTATAGTTAGGTTAACTAATCTGTCAAGGATCAACAATGCTAAATCACATATCCGAGGAGATGAAAAAGCATTATTGTATAAAAATTGGTTATAATTTTGATTTGCAAGAAGGCAGATAGCAGTTTTTTAATTAGTTACGCTGGTTACGAGGAAAAATGATAAACAGAGGAAAAATTTTTGATAAAATCATCAGATTGAAAATTGTTATTAAAAATTGAGGCATGAGAAAATTTTAATTAAAATATAAGACGGGGAAATTTTGCTTAAAAGTTTTGATTGATTGAATTTTTGGTATTAGAAAGAGATTAAAAACAAAAAAATTTGGAAAGAAGTTTGAAAACAGTAGGATTATCTCTAGGTTGAAGTAAACAATCGACTGGAATCACGACACGGAAATTCAGAAACAGGCCGGGAAATAAACTGTGAGTAAAGTAAATAAAACATTTACACTTATAGTGAGACACGTCCACAGTTTTGAAAGGGGTGATAAATAATGTACAAAAAACTTTCGTAAATCAGGAGAAAATACAGCGGGTTCAGCGAGAAGGCAATCATTTTAGCTAGTAATTAAAATATCGAGACGTTTACAGGGCCATCTCTTGGGCTCTAACCAACAGTAAGCAGCTTGTGAAGGTCTCGTATATTGACTGTACGCCATAATACAGTGTAGTATAAATAACACTTATGCCAATAGGTGTCGTCTTGATCTAGGAAGTGCATGAAATTAAAGTATAAATACATATACAAGTCTTCGCTAATTTAAATAAATAGTATTGTTCAGTTTTTTCTTCTTGTGGGGGGGTTTCCTATTGTTTCAAAGAAGATAAAAAAAACAAAGCACTAAATTAAATAGTAAAAACCATATTATAAGTAGTAAATAAGGATTAGGTTTTGTTAGTTTCAATATTTCAATAAATATTCAATTTCTGTGAGTAAGATCATCACCAAGGTGTAAGTCAAATATATATATATATATATATATATATATATATATATATATATATATATATATATATATATATAATACACACACATTTACAACACACTTCACCAAACTTTGCAGGCAAATAAAACTTAAAAGCTAAGATACAAAAAAAATATAACTAAAAAATTACATCTATATCAATTCTATATACTAAATTAAATTTTAAACAACCACAGCATAAATTATCATTATATCAATTAGCGCCCAAAAACGTGGGACTTTAATCTTCCTAAATTATTCATTATATCAATATATATATATATATATATATATATATATATATATATATATATATATATATATATATATATATATATATATACACTGACATATTTTACTCCTCTCATCAACATTTTAATCCAACACCCTTTAATTAGGTTCATATTTTATTATAACAGAAAGTTTTGTGCAAGGAACTAATTGGAAGTACGGCTCCCGAAACTTCAACTGGAACTTGAATAGGACGTTCTAAGTAAAATGATAAGCAAATAATTGGTATGCAGTAATAACACAAGGAAGGACTGGCTGGGAAACAGCGTAGCTGTGGAATTACACTCTCCGTTCAGTGTTAGCCTTGGAGTTAGAAAGTCTCTGTTGACTTAACCGCTTAACTGGGTAGGAGTATGAACAACCGCTTTGCGGATGGAAGACACAACCGAACTAGAAGCTAATACAGAAGCGATTGTTTTTTTCTTGGTTCAGCAAATCTCAGCAGTTTACTAATGCTAATAAAAGCAGACCTGGAGATTCTGCTTATTTGCCAAAATTTAGTTTTATCACATAATAATAAGATAAATACACCACTCCATATAAAATTGAGTTTCTAATACAATAATTAGTATAGTTAGTTACCATCAAGCAAGCGGAAGACACTTCTTCCCATCGGATTACTACGTTGACCTAATAGTACAGGCAATGAAGAATTTTTTTCTGCATTAAACTACAGAAGTCATTTTTTTGATAGATAGGTTCAGAATTACGTACTGAATGTAAACACTTAAAATCCTTACAAATTAGGAGGGCGGAAGTGCCGCCATTTTGAGAAAAACCGTTTCGACCTATATCTCTGTAACCGTGCACTTCAGGCCAAAAATGGTAATGACCTTTATTGTAGGTAATTGCATTTGTCATCTTTTTTGTTAAACAATTTTTTTTGTATCACTCACCGTTTACAACTTATGCGACTATTAGCATTCATTTATTGACTTTTTTACCTAACTTTGTTAATAATTGTTTAAAACATAAAATGCTTATAACTTAACTTTTCAATCGACAAATTTTCTAGAAGTTTTACTTAAAACTTTTTTTTCTAAAATTATTATTAGTGCATTTTCTTTAAAAAAATTCACTAATGAGAAGACCCCGACTTTTGAATTATGAAAAAAAATTTGAAATAGGCGCTAATTATGCCCCTAGAAAGAACACATATCCGGGGTCATTTTCAATTTATATATATATATATATATATATATATATATATATATATATATATATATATATATATATATATATATATAAATTTATATATATATATATATATATATATATATATATATATATATATATATATATATATATATATATATATATATATATATATATATATATATATATATATATACACACTTTATTAGTTTGCTGTACGTATATTTAAGAGTGATTACAGTGTAGTGCAATATTCCTAAATATATATATATATATATATATATATATATATATATATATATATATATATATATATATATATATATATATATATATATATATATATATATATATATATTATATATATATATATAGGTATCACACCGATAACTCAAAAACTAATGGGCCGATTTTAATTAAATTTGGTGAATACCTTCCTCTTGTAAGTGGCTTGGATTAGTTCGTTAGCCAAGAAAATCTGCCCAGGTTTTCCCGGAAAATTTTGTGTTTTCTTTCGAAAAAAAAATCATATCTCCGAAAATAATAAAGGAAGGGCAACTAAATTTGGTACACGATTTTATGTCATAGGTAAATTATCTACCAAAATTTAGGTGTGTAGGTTCAAAGACAAAAAAGTTATAGGCAATTAAAGAAAAATAAATTGGGGTTTTCCTTAAAACGTCAAAGTCGCTAATTAAAACTTTAAAATTGGCAACATTTACGCAAAGAACCTAAAACTAATATAAGCTATAGAAAAAAAATATCTCAAGAAGAATGTTTCACAAAGCCTGAAGTCTTAGCTTCAACCGTCATTGTCCTTCATTTTACTAAAATATTTCCAGAAAAATTTGTCGATTGAAAAGTGTAACATTTAACTCGTTATAACTTTGAAAATATTGATTTTATAAAAAAAAGTTTTTTGTAAAAATTGTAGAAAATTTGTCTATTGAAAAGTTAAGTAATATGTATTTTATTTTTTAAACAATTATTAACAAACATATAAGTAAAAAAGTCAATAAATGAATGCTAATAGTCGTACAAGTTGTAAACGGTGAGTGATACAAAAAAAGATATTTAACAAAAAAGATGAGAAATGAAATTATCTATAATAAAGATCATTACCATTCTTGGCCTAAAGTGCACGGTTATGGAGATATAGTCCGAAACGATTTTTCTCAAAATGGCGGCACTTCCGCCCTTCTAATTTGTAAGGATTTTGTGTTTTTACATTTAGTTCTTAATTATGAACCTTTCTATCAAAAAAAAATAACTCCTGTAGTTTAGTGAATTATGGAAAAGAGTAACGGGCTCCTCTATTGCCTGTACTATAAGTATTTTTAATTTATGAGACCTTATGGTTTTTATTTTAGCCTAAACACTTAAATAAACTGAGGTTGTAGCCTAGGAACTAATAATGTCTCCAAAATTATTCTGGAACGCAACAACAAGAAATGCTCACATACCATCTATCGAACGGTCTACAGATAATCAAACAAATGCTTTTTGATCTTTTTAATTGATAACATCTTAAGTTCATCAAAACTAGTTTTTGCATTGAAAAAACGCATTGGGGTACAATTATTTCTTAAAAAATATCTATGAAATGATGGTACTGACGCCAACTAGTATTATTTTTCGATGTGGAATCAGTAATTTAGGTATAGCGGTCAACTTTTGGGACAGCCTATATATAGGTAAATTATTTTGCTTTCACATCGACAATGCGCGTATGTCAGCGGCGACAAGAATTTGAATATTTTTTTTCGCTTAAACGTCGCAAAAAGTGTCAAAATATATAGGGAACATGATTTTGGAACGAAAGTTTTTTGTGTCTGTCAGTCTGTCGGTCTGTTGGTCTGTCGGTCTGCCGATCTGTCGGTCTCGGTCTGTCGGTCTGTATGTATGTCGGGTTTTAGCCACGATATTACTATTTTACTTTTATTTTACTTATTTATCCGTTGACATTAATTTTCCAATACGCCATATTTATTTACGAGTCTCATTTTGATCAAACTTGGTACGCAGCTTCCTTTTGTTAAGAGCTTGAATGAATTTGTTAGCAAGTTGGGGCGTCACAAAGAAAATTCTCAAAAAAATTCGCGTCCGAAAATGACAAGCTTATTTAAACAAAAGTTAATACACATGTTGCCTGATAAAGAATTTATACATACTAAAATCAAAGTCCCTAGGATGATGACATATTGTCTTATTAAAATGGATAACTACAGTTTTAGCGCTGCATACACATATTATGCTGTCGCATAATATAGCAGAAATGTAAACAAAATCTAGCCTCTATAAAAATGATTTTAGAATGGTTTCTTTTATCTGTAAACTTAAACATAAAACGTCATATAAGACTGAAACAGTCGTACTAATTATGTAATTAATTGTTACGTATACTTTGAATATAATATCCCGGGCATGAAGGCGATCTACAGTATCACGCAAATAAAACGTTAGTTGACGTATGCCTAGATGGCGCAGAGGGCATCGCGCTTGCCTACTAAGCAGAGGGGTACGCGATAGACTCTAGCTCGATGAATGTATCTTTTTTTTGTCTTATTTTGGCATTTGGAGAAACAATAGTGCACAGATTTCATACGTTTTGAACAAGACCTCATTTTTGTTTAAAACGCATAAATCAGTTTGTCACATTAGAGTCTGAAATTATAATTTTGTCATTGTTGATATTGAAAAACCGGTTTGATTATGTTGACTAAAACGAAATCATAGTGGCGATTAATAAGGAAAAATAACTGCCAGGTTTATAATTTGGCAGATACTTTATTTTTCTAAATATGAATTAAGTTTCCTTCTGGGAATCTTCTGTATACCTTTAATGAAATTTTTAATACAAAGTTTCTTTTGAAGAGACTTACACTATCTACAGATATAACAAAAGTTAGTTCTTTAGCTTCATAGGAAATTGAGCTTTGAGCATTTTTCCCGAAAGGAGTCAGAACGCAAGATTTTTTTGATAATAGAGATATATCGATGGTAACACTTTCGAAAGAATTCTAGAAATGTGCACGTACTAGGACATCTAAAATCTATCTTCAAGGTCTGTGTAAGTTCAAAGTATTAACTTTACTAATATGCCGTATAATAATAGTGTACAATTCTTATGAAAATTCTCTACTATAACGCACTTGCTCCGCCCAGAAATGTTTTTATTCACTTTAACTAAGAGGGGGCGGGGGAGGGTATCGCTTTCGACTGAGGCGTAAGCCTCACTAATAAAGATTTAACTAAAAATGTTAGTAAATTTCGTTCCTCATCTCATTCCCATCGTATTATTGATTGACTTTTCGATGAAAACGTGCTTTGCACGTAACATAGCTTCATTTATAAATATTCAAAACGATGGGTGACATTTTTGATGTACGATCACCCCTAAATCGTTGAACCTTCTCAATCTGGCCTGTGCGTTGTTTCATTACGTAGTGCACGCACCTCGACCCAGATTAAATTAAATCCAGGTGATATTTAATAAAGCACCATATTGACATTTTCCCTAGTGCCTGTGGTAGTTCCGGGTTAGTGGAGAATCAGGCCAGAATAACTAATGGTTAATAAGCTCAGTCTCAGCCACCTACATCGCCTTCATCTTCTAATAAGGGTTCGTCAACACGTGCAAACGAGCTTTTGTGTAGTGCTCATGGAGATTTAATTGAGTCGATTTCCAGTTTTCTTGCTCTAAGATGGTGTTTGCCTCTTTATTAAATTGCCGAGATTCCGGAATTATTTATTTCGTTAACAAGGATATGAAACGAGCTTTAAAATTCAACTTGAAAAAATTATTATACTTCAAACATGATCAAAATGAAGTCTACAATAATCAAGATTAATTCTCGTAGACACAATTTTCGGACCATGATCTGCAGAACTTAGGCAGTATGGTTCATTTAAAAAACCATTGTTAATCAGAAATAAGCGTTGTGACAAAGTGACAGAAAAAAAAGTATTGTTAGCTGTAACTGAAAATCCTGAAATATATTAAATGCGTGGTGAGACACGACGCAACGTGCCGCCACCTAGTTGCGGAACCAAGTAGTATGTTGTCACGCCAGCTCCAAATAACACATAGTGTTAAAAATAGAGACTGTATACAACCAATTAACATTTTAGTAAATTGTCAGCCCTGGTCAATTTCTACCCTGATATAGGAACAAAGTATGTAAGGCTAGATGTATTCTCGCCACAATTAGAACCGCAGACCGGTTTTGCTCTAATTAGAGCTCTTCACAAATAAGGCCAAACCTCGAATATTTCTCCCACATCTGGGGTGCCGCTGCCGCTTCTACACTCGCTATCCTGGACTCCATTTAGAAGAGACCTATACGTTTCATCGGTGACCACGCCCTCACGCAAAGGCTGCCATCCCTTGCCCACCGACGTGCCGTTGATCACCTCTCTTTCTCTCTCTCTCTCTTTTATAGATAACTGCACGGGCACTGTTAAAAGGAGCCTTCTTCCATAGTTCCTCCACCTGCTGTCCCCAAAAGATCTACCAGGGGAACAGAGCGAATGCACCCTTTTACTGTCCAGGTCACCAGACATAGAACATCTTGTTATGTCCGCTCTTTTGTCCCGACGACTTCCAAGTTGTGAAATTCCTTGCCGGCATATGTTTTTCCTTCACGTCCGAACCTCCAAATCTTCAAGTCCAGAATTAACAAGTTGCCTCTTTCCTCCTTGTCACCCACGTACGATAGTATTTAGGTTGTGAGCCCTCGTGTTTTGAATTAATAAAAAAAGAAAAATTATTAAAGTCATTTATAAGAAAATTCGCTATTAAAAGAACATTTTGTACAATAAAATTAACTAATAGAAATAAAAATAAATTAAATAAATGAAAAAATATTCAAAATCTGATATAGAACTAGATACTTTTTCTGTGGCCTCACAGAGAAAATTCTTTTGCCTGTAGACGCTCTAAAAATTGAATCCGGTTATAGAGAAGAAAGCAACCTCTTCTCATGTCACAAATTACCAACTAACGGCAACAACATCTACTATTAAACTTGAATTAAAAGTGTTAAAAGTGCTGATCTTTCATTTTCAACAAAAGTCGCAAAAAATATGTAGTTATTAGTTGTAATATATAAGGTCTTTCGAGGAAGATTTTGCAGTTATGTTAACAAATGAGAACTGTAGCTTAAATTTAAAACATTCTAATATACATTTTATCCACTATTTACCGTTTATAAATGATAATGCTTATACTGATTGTCACGTTTAAAATCTCTAGTTTGGCATTCACAGGAGGAACAAAATGCTCTAAGTAACCTTTCTGGTATTTCCTGAACCTTTTGCACCATGAAACGATAAACGTTGCCTGTAAAATTTAATAGATTTTGTTTAACACATACAATATTTTGGTATTCCGTCTTCTTTGACTTATAGTGGCCCTAAAATTTTGCTTCATTAAGTCCCTATAACTTTTTTTTCTTTTAACATAGAGACCTTGATTTCGGTGCAGCGTTGAACCTTTATAACATAAACCAGCTAGCTAGGTGCGGTTGCCATAGCTTTATTATTTCTGAAGATATGAATGTTTTTCAAAAGGAAACCTGAAATTTTCCTGGAAAAACTAGTCCGATTTTCCTGGCTAACAAGCCTGTCCAAGCCACTTGCAAAGATAATTTACTCACCAAATATTATTAAAATCGGCCCATTATTTTTTGAGTTATTGGTGATATATATATATATATATATATATATATATATATATATATATATATATATATATATATATATATATATATATATAAAATAATATAATATAATTCTTACATAAAAGTTGAATAAAATCTATAGAACCCACAAAAGTCAGAGACTTGTACGTGGGTATTCTAAACTATATAACTAATAAATGTACATTCCTACAAAGCACAATGTTAGGATAGGAATTCTTGTAAAAAAAAATCCATAATCTAGTAGAGTGAAACATGAACAACACACACACAGACAGATTCATATTCATATACACACATACACATACATGCGTGCATACACACATGTACCCACATGTACCCACACATACACACATACATACACACACATATATACACACATACATACACATACATATATACACACATACATCCAGATATTCCCTCATTCCCACATACTCATCACAAAAGAACACAACATCTTTAGAATATATTAGCTGATCGTTTCATATATTAATCTACGTGCGCTTGTGGGTGACCATCTCAAAATCCAACTCTTGAGGTTTTTTTTAAAGAGTCTTTCATTGTCTGTGAATTTTATTTCCGCGGGAAGACAATTGAAAAGTCTCGGGCCCAGCTGAAGGTGAGAACGACGAGTTAGTACTTTGTGGAATCTTGACACAACATTGGCTGATACAGTAGAGCGTGTACTGTAGTTGTGGACTTTGCTGAATATGATCGTGTTATCTTAGGAGATACTTTGCTTGCAGGTTGTGAAGAAGATGGTACCTTTGATCTTGCAAGATTTTTACTGGACCTATCGGAGCGTTCCGTTTTCTTGACCTCACACACTTGTGCATCGTTTTCTTCTAAGCCAAGTTCTTCTAGTAATATTTTTTGCCTTCTCCGAGGATTGGGAGTAGATGGTGCACTATTTACTAGCCCTACCTGTTGAATCTCAGAATCTTCACTATCTGTTTTAACAAGATCTTCCACTCTGTATAATTCACCATTTACTACAAGTTTTTGGCCTCTTATATGTGCCTGATAACCTTTTTCTCTTGCACTCTTTAAATGCTTATTTAGTATCTTGTTTACTTGTCTATCTTCAAGGCAACGGTCGTGAGTAATCGTAATTTTTTTTCCTTTGAGTTTATGGCAGTTTTTGAGAATTGATAGCTTTTTCCGATACGATACAAACTCCACTAATATGGGAGATTTGATATTGCTTTTGCCTATCTTATAAATGTCGCTGATATCTGCATCCACTACAGCAACATTAAGTTCATGATTAAATAAATCTAAGACTGTTTCCAGTAATTCATTCTCATTTATATCGGCTTCAAAAATTACTATATTATTTTTTCTTGTATTTATTTGTAATCTTATCACCTGTTCTTGAAGGTTACGATTTTTATCTTCCAACTCCTTTACTTTCAGTCTATATGTTGCTATTGACTGGTTTATTTCAGCTTTAAAATTTTCTATCTGTGTAGTGAGATGATTTTTAATATCTGCTGTCTTTTCTTCAAATTGTTCTCTTAGACTTACAAACAAACTTTTCATGTATTCCTTTTGTGAGTTACTAAATTCTGTCATTATTTTGGATCAGACCATATATAAACAATAAAATAAAATAAGTGCCTGAGCGTATCACTTTAGTCCTATATCTACTATATTGACTGAGATAAAAACCTCATGTATTTCATAAAATTTACTCTATTTTCTCTATTTCTTTTGCCTTTAGAGACACTTGTTTTCTTAGAAAATATAATAGGCTGATTACTTACAGTTACTAGTGCCTTTCTATCATGTTTTTAAGATTTATTTTGCTCCAAAAACTGGCATTTTCTGACCATTTAAAGCACTCACTTGAAAACGTATTTACACTTCGCACATGTACTCTTCTGAATCTATCTATCTATCTATATATATATATATATATATATATATATATATATATATATATATATATATATATATATATATATATATATATATATATATATATATATATATATATATATATATATATGAGACATACTTGGTTCTCGGGTTAAACCGCGTCCAGAATTTATGGAAACTCGATGTTTCGGCTCCTGTTTTGGAGCCATTTTCAAAGGAAATATGTAAGGACACTCTAAGGCCTCAATCTGCATACTCCTTAGAGTGATGGACAAAGGTGGGTAAAGGAAATATGTATATATATATATATATATATATATATATATATATATATATATATATATATATATATATATATATATATATATATATATATATATATATTGTGTGTGTGTGTAAAAATATCAAAATTTCAAAATTAAAAAGTCTAAATCTCCTCATTAGTGAATTTTTGAGGAAAATTAACTAAAATACTTGCTATTTGTTTACTACGGTACCTAATAATAATGCTACAAATAAAAAGATTGGGATAGCAAGGCCATTGTACCAAACATGAAAGTTTATTACAAACTTAAAAGTGTGCGTGTTCGTTGTATGCTTAGTCTAATCTAAATTTGTAGTCATACGCAACTTAACACTTTCCCCTAAGACCTACCTAGCGTGCGAAGCACACTTTTGCTGCTCTGTTACTGAAAACTGGGAATTGAGAAAAATGAGTGCGATTTTTGCTTGTCCCGGTGTCGACAATTGCGGTAACTGGTATTGGCAGTCGCATTTGTCAGTCTGCTGCTCTCTCTCTCTCTTCCCGTGTCATGGAACATCTATGAATTATTAGCTTTTTACCCGCGCTACCATGGAGCGGCGCTTCCACCAAAATCCTCCACTCCACCACGTTCATGCATCGACCTGCCAATTGCATTGTTCTTTCACTAGAATTATGTTAATGGTGGCACTAAATCTCCCATTGTAGACGACGGGTACATGCGTTGCTCCGATTCGCCGATCAAACGCAATTCCAACATAAATTTTTACTCATCGATTAATTGTACGTTTTCGATTGGTCACTGGCAATTAATAAAGTGAAATATCGTGATGCTGATAGTGTATAATAGATGATTTATGTAAACATGTCAGTTGCAAAAATGTGTGTATGCAAATTAGTTTTTAATTACTTAATATAATAATTATCATCACAGTTCACCCGACCTTCCTTTAAAAGTAGTTCCCAACTTCAATCGCTTTAACCTGGCATCACCCAGCTGATCATTTTTTACGTCATCACCCAGGTGGGGCCTGGTGGGACCTAACTTTGAAATGATAAAAAAAGTTTTTGTTTTTGTTGTTTTTGCGCAAAAGAATCATATTTATACTTACAACTTATGAAAAAAAAAACACAAACTTGATAGAAACATTGTTATTGCCTGAATGGCTTAAATCAGAGAATATCGAGATTTATACACTTGACAAACATGCTTTTTTTTAAATTCACAAACAGAAAAATGATTCTTATAAATAGAAAATATTTTGGAAACAACAAAAAAAAGTTTAAGCTATACAATCTTTAAATGGTGTGGCAGACAAAAGAAACATAATAAAACTAGTCGTCACGTAATTGGCTGTAATTTTCGCATAAAAAATTGAGGTTCTCTAAACGCAGATATTTTTTGCACTGCTCACAGGAGTACATCGACTTTCTGTCTTTGTTTCTGGGTTTTTCTTCACATCTACCCCGTCCTGTTTTTTGTATTTTACGCCGAGGAGCATTTGTCTCGCCTAGCACACTGGCAATTTTGAATCGAAGTTTTCTTGTAAGTCGAGGGTTATCTTTTATTTGTTGTAGAGTTGGTTCTACCAAAGCTAGACCCAGACTTCCAAAAATATACGACGCTTTTTTGAATACTTGTTGGTGTTTGTGCTATAAATGACCTGGCTATTAATTCCTGCTGTATCCATTAGAAAGAAAAATATTCTCAGTGGCCATCTTCTGCAATTCCGAGCTACACTGTAACTTTCTGGAAAGTTATCAACAACTTCTACACCGCCTTTGGTAAAATTGTAAAAGCTTACAATTTTGGGTAGTTTTTCATCCCCCGCTAGATTAATCTATCTCGTCATCAGGATGAAGAGAGGAGAGCAAAATAACATTTCTACCCTTCTTTGGTATGGAATGGAAACATTGAACTCTTAGATGGTCTATTCTTTAGTTCTAGTAGCGCTAACGGTATCTCTCGTTTGTTTTTCCTCGTTTTTTCGAGAAGAGGACACCAGTGATAGACAAAGTTTAGCATTTGAACCTGATTTATTGGTTCCTAAATATTCAGTCCTTAAGCCAGTCAAAGTTTGATCATATGCCATACCCCTCCGAAAGGTTCCTCCGCAGCAGCTCGGAGTTAATGACATCCGACGTGGGAAGAGAATCTGTACTGTCAAAATCAAATTGTAGCTGTGTATCGTCAGCAAAGGCTTAAACCCGTGCTCAAGAGACCTCAGTATGCTATATCTATACTGATAATACTATTATATTATCAGTCTTAATGTATCTATTTTTTAGCCACCTTACTTCCGACATGCCAAGTAGTCTGCACCACTTTTAGTGAATTTTCGTAGCAAAAATTCACTAATGGGGAGATCTCGACTTTATAATTTTGGAAATTTTTTTGCTAATGAGCGCGAACTAGGACCCATATAACCCATATCCGGGGTCACTTTCAATTTTTATATGTTTATATATATATATATTATTGTATTCATAGATTTAACGAGGTTTTAGATAAAAATACGTATAAAAAACAAAACAAATACTTGTAAGCAAGTAATCCATGTTGTTGTCACAACTACATTCAAAATCAGGGGGTAAACTACAGACTATTATCCAACTGAACCTGAAATTTCAAGTTATTAACTATATGCATTTGCCAATGAATGGATCATGACATTTGTTAAAATTACCTGATAAGCCATAGAACTTTTGTATTGCACCTAACGAACAATTAAAGTGAATAATGAACTGCTTGAATATACAAAGTTTAAAAGTGAAATGAATCCCACAGACAAAACGTTATAGACAGATATAAAACAAGTCAGTGAATGGACAAGTTTAAATAAACTGTTTTCGACAAAGTATAAACTAGTGACTTTCAAGCAATTTGTTAAGTTGTAAGTTTGATGAAAATTCATTAATATGTATTTGAAAATTAATATAGGAACAAGTAAATTAGCAATTAAGGAAAGAATTTGTTGGTTATAAGCATAAATAGGTCAGGTTTGACATTTGATGAAAATTGTATAGGTTAGAAATTTGAACATACAGACTTTAAAATCCAATTATTCAATTAAATATGGTCACAAGGGGAGTAGCTTTCTCTTGACTCATTTTGTAAAATCTGTTATGCCATTGGACCCATCTGAAACAGAAGCATTGTTTCGTTGAAAAGCAATTTCAAACACTAATTAGCAGATTTAATTCGTCATATAAAACAAAAGAAACGAATTTCAATTTCCGGGAGGATGAAGACGACACTGTTAACGAGAACCTGATCGAAACAAGAAGCTAGTAGCGTGCAAATTAATAAAAAACGTTTAAAATTTTAGAAAAACACTACAATAAAAGTCAAAGTGAAATGGAAAAGTGGTACTTACCAGTATACAACGTTTAAAGCACTTCAAGCCAGATTATCAGTACGTATAGCGAAAAAACGGTCAATATTGTAAAATCTCAACAGACGCCGCAGTCAGGAATCCAGGTACTCCATCAAATATTAACAAAATAGCAGTGTAATACCAAACAAAATTGCAAACAGCCATTATTAGTATATTAACCTGTCAAATTGAAATGGAAATGACAGTTAGGAACAATTTTATCAAAGTATAATAATAAAATCCGAGATCAACTAAGAAGAAAAAAATATACCAAAAGAGGGCGCTACGCGGAAGTTCACGTAAGCTGATAAAATTCCTACCAACCATTTTAAGATCTAATCTTCTTGGTTACCAAACCTAGAAAATCAAGGTAACTATAATAACTGATATCATAAATTAAAATATAATTGGATTTGTCAATTCAAAGTAGAGTCAAATTATAAACATCACATTTAAATCATAAGAATCAAAATTTGTAACCACCATAATTAAGAGCTGTCCTAATTTTTATTAATAGGAAATCGAGCGGATCCCAAATAAGGCCAATAATTTTAAAGTAAATCTATTTTTTTAAAGATAATTCCATAAAAAAATAATAACTCAGAATAAATGTTTTCAAAGTTTTAATAGTATATTGTCTCTTTTACAACCGCTGCCACGTATATCCATTGACTAATAAATCATAAAATAAAGTAAATAGGTTCAGCAACAGCTCCGTAGATGCTGCAAGTGTGATAATTTTCGTCTATAGGAACCCAATTATAAAATATTCCCTGTATAAAGAAGGAGAGGCTCAACTAGCTAGCTGTGGTAAAATAAATCAATTAATAAAATCTCGGGACGCAGCAAGTGCGTTATGGTAGCGAATTTTATTTAAAATATTTTTAATAGCAAATGTCATTCTTTGATGAAAGCAGGCATCAAACTTGGTTGCCTATATAGTAGAAACAATGTATCATATTTCATTGAAACAAATTTATTGTTTGAAAATATATAAACATTTTTCAAAAGTCTAGATGCAGCAAATGTGTTATGGAAGTGATTTTCCATAAAAATGTTTTTAATAGCAAATGCGAGCAGGCATCAATCTAATTACCGGTATAGCCTATGTAGTAGAAACAATGTACTATATTTTATCAAAATTACTTATGGTTTGAAAATATACAAAAATTTTCCGAAAATAAACTTAAATGTTGGTTTTCTATCCAACAAAGCTTACGTTAATAGCAAATTGAGTTATTGAAATTTGAAGGATTTAATGAAACTTTGGTAAATTTGCAGATTAGCGCCCGAACGCTTTTCAACAAATTGTTTTCAGAGACATTACTAGGACCTCACCTGCAGGTTTCTGAACAGTTTTTTGAAAAACGTTCGGGAGCTAAACTGCAAATTTACCGAAAATTTGCTACCAAAACGCACTTACTGCGTCCAGATTTTTTTCTTACAAACGCATCATATTTTGATAAAAAATGCAAAAATGCATTAACGAATTTGTTCTACGAAAATTAGTTTAAAAAAATTATACACCCCTACTTACTCCTGGTCCCGTAACTTCCTTGGGGAGAGTGAACAAGAAATTTTTTTTGGGGTTTGTGGATCTAGAGGGGTGGGGGCCTAGGCAGGTTCCTGAAAACAGTTTTTTGAAAAGCGTTCGGGAGCTAAACTGCAAATTTATCGAAAATTCGCTACCAAAACGCACTTACTGCGTCCAGATTTTTTTCTTGCAAACGCATCATATTTCGACAAAAAATGGAAAAATGCATTCACGAATTTGTTCTACAAAAATTAGCTAAAAAAATTATGCACCCCTACTCACTCCTGGTCCCGTAACTTCCTTGGGGAATGTGAACAACAAATTTTTCTTGGGGTTTGTGGATCCAGGGGGGGCTCTAGGCAGGTTTCTGAAAACAGTGTTTTGAAAAGCGTTCGGGAGCTAAACTGCAAATTTACCGAAAATTCGCTACCAAAACGCACTTACTGCGTCCAGATTTTTTTCTTATAAACGCATCATATTTCGATAAAAAAATGCAAAATTACATTAACGAATTTGTTCTAAAAAAATTAGCTAAAAAATTATGCACCCCTACTCACTCCTGGTCCCGTAACTTCCTTGGGGAGTGTGAACAACAAATTTTTCTTGGGGTTTTTGGATCCAGGGGGGGCTCTAGGCAGGTTTCTGAAAACAGTGTTTTGAAAAGCGTTCGGGAGCTTAACTGCAAATTTACCGAAAATTCGCAACCAAAACGCACTTACTGCGTCCAGATTTTTTTTAAGATAAACGCATCATATTTCGATAAAAAATGCAAAAATGCATTAACAAATTTGTTCCACGATAATTAGCTAAAAAAATTATAGGCCGTTAAACCATAAATTTCACTAAACCTACAAATAAATATCCAAACAGCTACCAAACTTAACTAAACTGACAGCCAAAGCACCAGAGACAGGGTCTATTTGAAAGAATATTCTGTAAATATTTTAGTAAAATGAAGGGCAATGACGGTTGAATCTGAAACTTAAGGGTTTGCAGAACACTCTTCTTGCAACATTTTCTTTTCACAAATGGTATTTGTTTTACATTCTTTGCCTAAACATTGCCAATTTTGACGTTTAATATTGCGAGTTTGACGTTTTGAGGAAAACTCCTACATTTATTGCTTTAACTGCCCATAACTTCTTTGTCTTTAAAGCTATGGACTTAAATTTTGGTACAAAGTTCACTCTTTATAATACAAACACGCGTACCAAATTTGGTTGCCCTTACTTTGTTATTTCCGGAGATATGAATTTTTTTATAAAGAAAACACAAAATTTTCCGGGAAAACCTGGTCAGATTTTCCTGGCTAACGAACTTATCCAAGCCACTTGCAAAAGGAAGGTACTCTGCAAATTTTATCAAGATCGGTAAATTATTTTTTGAGTTATCGGTCGGATATATATATATATATATATATATATATATATATATATATATATATATATATATATATATATATATATATATATATATATATATATATATATATATAAACACAGATCTCCCCATAAGCGAATTTAAAAAAAAAAAAATTCGCTAAAAAAGGACCAGATAAATATTTATTCTATCACAATTTTTCTGGATAATATACATATATTTGAAATTTATACATCAAAGAATACCATAAAGGAAAGTCCATAGATTAAAAGATATAACAAGAATCTAATTTCACATTTAAGAGATATATTAGTATGCTGTAAAGGTATATGTAGCGAGTGTCCTAAAATAAATAGACCTTTTTGATAAAATAATATCACATTCATCTTGAGTAAAACAAAAGGCGCCCAACAATTATATACAAAAACAGTCAATTATTTACATAATTAAACACTAAAAATAAACAAACATTATATAATAAATACATTTATTCAAATCAATAAATAAAATTCATATATAATTACAATATTTACAAATAGATATAAAATAACAGACACCTATTTTCAACAATAATATATATATATATATATATATATATATATATATATATATATATATATATATATATATATATATATATATATATATATATATATATATATATATATGTGTGTGTGTGTGTGTGTATTACACCGATAACTCAAAAAATAATAGGCCGATTCTGATAAAATTTGGCATGAACCTTTTTTTTCCTCCCTCAGAGCTCGTTTGCGGCTTCGCCACCCCGATAACACTGCAACCTTTGGTTTATTGTGCATTGGTATGTACCTACCTTTTGTAAATGGCTTGGATAAGTTCGTTAGTCAGGAAAATCGGACGAAGTTTTCCGGGAAAATGTTGAATTTTCATTCGAAAAAAAAAATTATTTAAAAAAATAAAAAAGCTATAATAACTAAATTTGGTAGGTAGGTTTTTTCCATTACGTTTGTTGCTTCTTTGGTTTCTGCTGTCTTTAACAGGCTTCTAACATTTCATGTTCCTCTATTAGATGAGTTATCGATTTCTTTATTCTTTACACCGTTACTTATAATTTCCGCACCTGACGTTGTGATGATACAAAACAACACTAGAGTAACCCGGGAGAGATGTGGCAGTTTTTTATAATCGTCATAAAAACGTAACAAAACATTCCAGTTGTTTGAACAACAGAAAGTTAAATTATTTGGTCCATAAGGTACAAATATTCGTAAACCAGTTCGATAAAAGCTTGATGTGAAATGAAAGAAAAAATTTTTGGACAAAAAATCATATAAAACCATCTAACCCCAAAGTTGCGGTTGAGTTGGCGCAGTCTCTTTGGGTGAGATGGTGTAAGGAGTTTGGGATTACGTACTTATTGCTTTGCGTTTTTCTTCTCACTCTAGGTCTCTCTTGCACCAAAAACATATAATTCGGCATAGTCTGAACAAATTTTATAATACCATGATGAACAACGAATTCATTTCAGCCAATCAATCTTTTTCTTCTTCGATAATATATAAGGTTCGTTGGGTCCACGGCAATATTCGTCTTCGGACTCATCTGTTAGTAAATCGAATATGTTATCGCTCTCTGATTCTGAAGAACTGTCTGAACCCAGTGCCCGCTCTTGGATGTATACGGGTGGCTAAGTCCATACTTACACATTAAACTACGGGATAGATGATATTCAAACACCATCTATCCCGTAGTTTAATGTCGCCATCTTACCCGAAGTTGCTGGGTGAGATGGCTCACTGACTTACTAGAGCCAACAATTATGCACAGCCAATATTTTATGCTATCATGATAAAGGCATGCATTCAGGATACAGGAATGTTGACAGAAACAATTATATTTATACAATAACTTACCAAGCTTCAAAAGTCAACACTGCTGCGGCAATTTTTCACGTCGGAAAATAATATATTGGCAGTTTATAACTTTATTCACTCGATAAATCAAACGTCCTCAGGAGGACGCAGGTACACCTACTGACTATCACCGAATACACACACCTCATTACCAGAAGTATTGCCAACTGTCCGCGTTGCATCTCCCCCGAATTACCACATTTAAAAAAAATGGGGACGCAGCAAGTTAGTTATACTAGCAAATTTTCATAAGAATTGTACACTATTATTATACGGCATATTATTAAAGTTAATACTTTAAACTTACACAGACCTTGATGACCGATTTTAGAGGTCCTAGTACGCGCACATTATAATAATTTTTTCGTAGTGTTGCCATCGATATCTCTCTATTATCAAAAAAATCTTGTGTTCTAACTCCTTTTGAGAAAAATGTCCAAAACTCAATTTCTTATGAAGCTCAGGGGCTAAGTTTTGCTATATCTGTAGATAGTGTAAGTCTCTTTAAAAGAAACTTGTATTACAAATTTCATTAAAGTTATACAAAAGAAGGAAACTTAATTCATATTTAGAAAAGTAAAGTATGTGCCAAATTATAAACGTAGCAGTAATTTTTCCTTATTAATCGCCAGTATGCCGTCGTTTTAGTTAACCTAATCAAACCAGTTTTTAGTGAATTTTTATTAAAAAATAATTCACTAATAGAGAGGTATCGATGGTGAGACTTTGCAATTTTTTTTTCAAATGATCTATCCGATAACTCAAAAAATAATTAACCGATTCCCATGAAACTCGGCAGGTGCCTTTCTTTTATTAATAGCTTGGACGAGTTCGTTAGCCAGGAAAATCAGACAGGGTTTTCCAAGAAAATATTGAGTTTCCTTTCGAAAAATTTTTTTTTTACCGAAAAGTACAAAGCTGTTTCAATGAAATCGCCTACATATGTTGTCTTGGGAAAGACCTTACTAAGTACCAAAATTCAACTTTCTAAGTTTATAGAAAATGGAGTTATTTAAATGTTGAATTTTCTTTCGAAAAAAAATTTTTTCTCCGAATATTACAAAGTTATTTAAATGAAATCTGGTGGATATATTGCCTTAGGAAAGACCTTACTACAGGCCAAAATTGAACTTTCTAAGTTTATAGAAAATTATGTTATTAAAATTTAAATCATTTAATAAAAATTCACTACCATAACGCACTTGCTGCGTCCCGAACTTTTTTCAATATCAATAATAACAAAATGTCTGCTGAAAATTATAATTTCAGACTCAAAGGTGACAAACTTGTTGAGGCGTTTTAAACAAAAATGAGATCTTGTTCAAAACGTATGGAATTTGTGCACTATTGTTTCCCCAAATATCAATATAAAACATAAAAAACATACATTCATCGAGCTGGATTCGATCTTACAACCTTGTGCGTAGCAGTCCTGCACGCTTCCAATGCGATATCTGCTAATATGTCAACTAACGTTTTGTCTACATGATAGTTGACACAGGCTTCGTGCCAGGGGTAGTACGAGAAAAGTATACGTAACAATTAATTACAGAATTAATATAATTGCCATTTAAACACAGTCAATGATTTTTGGGGTCTTATATGACGTCTTATGTTTAAGTTTAAAGATAAAAGAAACTTTTTTAGTATAATTCTTATAGACTTGACTTGATTTTGTTTACATTTCTAATATATTATGCACAACATAATATATATATGCTGCGCTAAAACTGTATTCGGGGCAGTTATTATAGCTACAAATATAGTGTATTTTAATAATTGATTGAATCCCATAGTTAAATAACAATCACTTGGCAAATTTTTAATTTCATATCGTCTGTCATTTTCCATACTTGCGGCCGACATTTCACGATTGTTGGTTCAGGCAGTATGTTTTATGTCTGGTATATATTTAACTTAGTTACAGTTGATAATGTATGGTTTATACCTGTTGTATGAAGCAATCTACGCGTGGCAGTTAACTATTATGTCTGTCAGGCATTGTATGAAGCAATCTACGAGTGGCAGTTAACTAGTATGTCTGTCAGGCATTGGACTTTAACCACTATGTCGTTTCAACGCATCTCTTTGGGATTTTATTTTTAATTTGGAAAACACTCAAAATATTGTGTACCAAATTACCTAAAATTCAAAACATAGGTTTATTTGCACTATTTCTAGCCACGTGTAAAGTCTCTTTCCAGTTACTCTGATACTTACAAAAATATGGCCTTTTCAAGAAGTTTTGCCCAATTTTCCACCGGAAAAACTTGAGCATTAAGGCTGATTAACGAACTCGACCTCGGTTCTCGCCCAAACAAGATTTTTTCCAAGTTTGACTGAAATAAATGTATCATTTTTTGAGTTATCGCTCGGATCCATTATATAAACATATAAAAGTTTTAACGGACTTTGGTTTCGGGTTCTAGCGACCCAAACTCGCGTTCGTTTAAAGAAATTTCTTCAAAAGCTTTTCATCGTGACCTCTCTATTAGCGAATTTTTCTTAATGAAAATTCGCTAATAGAGGGTGTAGGTTGCTTTCGACATTCTCTAAATTGTTTGTGAGTCTTCATCAGCTTCACTATTAATTTTACCGGGTTATAAGTTATAAAATGCAGGCTGTAATAGGATTTTTAATTTAATATTCTTTTTCGGTTATTCGGTTCTATTGCGGTAGTCTGACAAAATATATCAAGAAACATGCATGAAAATACGCCGTCATGAAATTGACATTACCTGAATTTAAATACCAGGTATAAAATGTGAGTCCGGTCGATATTGTGCGTCTACCATATTAGGCGAACCTAGACTATTAACATTTCAATTACCCCTACGGCAGAGACATAATGAAGAGAATTAACCTGGAATGACGATATTATCCGTACCACAGAAGAGTCAGCCTCTAGCATCAAATTGCGCTAATGAACATTCCTACAGTCAAATAAAGACAACGTTGCTCGACAAATACCTAGTCTGAAGTGGTCTTGAAAAATAATATTTAGTTAAGTAACTTTTTATTTATATACGTTTTATAACTCAAATGATAATAACAAACAATAATGCTTTCAGCAAATTTTCGTGCAAAAATATTGCTTGTGACCTGATTACAGTTTCAAGAATTTCGAAAATTTCTTTACACGACTGCGAACTAGAATATGCACCGGCGCTGCTTTGGGCTCTGACTCTGACTGATTTTTGTTATTAAAATTTGTCAGAAGTTGTCATCATGAGTACCTGCAAATTATAGTACTTCCCTAAATGACAAGGATTGACAATAATTTTTTTGTAAACGATATTGCCTAAATAAAAAGTTATTTACGGCCAATGTCATCTGCTTTTAAAAATACTAATAGAAGAGGGTGTAGATATTAATTAAAACAAATTTTAACAACAAATTATTTTGATGATTTGAAAAATCGAATTTCCGAGGAAATACATGATATTAATACCAACAAGCAAGATTTTTTTTAAATTCATTGCATTCTTTTATGGGCAGATTAGGCCATTGTGTTGCAACAGAAGGCCAACAGTTCGAACATTTGGTATAACAATTATCTGATGCGATTGTTTCAAACTAACTAGAGATGATTTAGTTTTTTACATTTATGTATGTTTCCATGAAAATAAAAATTTTAAACTTAGTTTTTTGTTTTTATTCCCCAACAACTAATGTTTGCAGACAACAAATTTTTTTTTAAAAGTTAAAATATTTGGGGAAAATACGAATAGTTATTGTCCAGTTTGTTTCGTGTCTTACTTTACATTTAATTTTTTTTCTGTAATTTTTTCTTATGCAACCCCCATCTTGTGATACATTTCTAGAAGCAGAAAAGATTGTACTTTTAGAAATTAAAAATTACTGGCCCTGTTACCATTTGAAAAAAATGAAAAATGACCTACACGCTGTGTATTCTGTAATAACAGCGGTAAATACTTAGAAATCGCCTCATAATATGCGAAAATACGTCCCATATGCGCATATCAAATTTCAATTTTTTTGGCCGCTTACTTTAGATTTTATAAGTGACGGTTACATTTGGCGCGCACTGTATATATATATATATATATATATATATATATATATATATATATATATATATATATATATATATATATATATATATATATATATATATATATATATATATATATATATATATATATAAATATATATATATATATATATATATATATATATATATATATATATATATATATATATATATATATGTGTGTGTGTGTGTGTGTGTGTGTGTGTGTGTGTGTGTGTGTGTGTGTGTGTGTGTGTGTGTGTGTGTAGGTATCACAGCGATAACTCAAAAAATAATGGGCAGATTTTGATTAAATTTCGTAAGCACCTTCCTTTTGGTTGGACAAGTTCCTTAGCCAGGAAAATCGGCCCAGGTTTTGCCACAAAATTTTCTATTTTCTTTCGAAAAATATTATATGTCCGGAAGCAACAAAGTAAGGGCAGCCAAATTTGGTTCGCAAGTTTATATCATTATGGAACCTATCAAAATCTATGTTTGTAGGTTGAAAGACAAAACAGTTATGGGCATTTAAAGAAAAATAAATTTAGGGTTTCCTCAAAAGGTCAAAGTCGCGGTTTAAAACGTCAAAATTGGCAACATTTAGGCAAAGAACCTGAAGCTAATACGAGCTATGGAAAGAAAATGTCTCAAGAAGAATGTTTTACTAAGCCTGAAGTCTTAGCTTCAACCGTCATTGTCCTTCATTTTACTAAAATATTTCCAGAAAATTCATTTCAAATAGACCCTTTCTCTGATGTTTTGGCAGTAGTCTTAGCTATAGAGTTTATCGTTTAATGGTATATAATTTTTATCAAATTTTCGTAAAAAATCAATAAAGCTCAACATATCCGTTATTATACAAGATAGGAGAAAAATTTGTATACATTAATTATAGGGTGTCTTGAGCTACATCTTAAAAAGAAACCCGGGACGCAGCAAGTGCGTTATGGTAGAGAATTTTCCTTAAATGCTTCAAATTCGAATGGCTCAATTTGCTATTAACCTATAAGGTTGACCAAGAGACCAGATTTTCAGGAACGCTTTAAGTTTACTTTCGGAAATTTTTGTACATTTTCAAACAATAAAGTTATTGTGGTGAAACATGGAACCAACCTTGTTTCTACTATATTTGTTATACATTCCCTTTTTAAATAATTATTTTTTTTGAAAAACTTTTGTAACTTTAATGAAATTTGTAACACAATTTTTTTAAAGGTACCTGCAGTACTTACATATTGTATCTAAGACCAACTTTTTATTTTCAGCTCCATATAAAATATAAATTTTTTCAAATAATCGCTAACTGACACTCTAAAATCGATCTCCAAAGTCCATTTAAATTTAAAGAATTAGTTTTAATGATATATCTTACTAATAGTATACAATTGTTATGAAAATTCACTACTATAACGCACTTGCTGCTTCCCGAAATTTTTTATTTATAGCATAAATTAGCATGCTAAAATAAGCGCTTTTGACAGAAAACTTTGTCCTGGTATTAGGAAATAAATGGCCCAAGGCTGACATTACACAATTTTTAGTTGATTGTACAGCTCTATCTATAAAATTTTGTGTAAACTAGAGCAACATACTACCTGGTCCCAGACCGAGATAACGTCTGTCGTATCTCTCACAACGTTCTCCAGGCTGATAACCTGCGACAAATTCCATTGTTTACATTTGTATCTACGATCTATTTAAATAGCATAGCAGTACAGATAACCTCATCTGTCTTTGTCCAACATTGTAGATATTGCATTACAGAATCTGAAGTGATGTCGAGGATTATTTTATTAGTAATTTCGAATAACTTTATCTTCCTTTGATCAAATCACTGGAAAAGTGGTACACAACCACTTCTGTCTATGTTCATTTAAGCTGTAAATACTCGTTTCAATCACTTTGAAGATATTGCGTTTTAAAAAATATTTTTTAATTTTTTACTAAGAAAAATTGGCCGCTAATATATATATATATATATATATATATATATATATATATATATATATATATATATATATATATATATATACATATATATATATATATATATATATATATATATATATATATATATATATATATATATATATATATATATATATATATATATATATATATATATTCTTAATGAAAATTCACTAAAATTCAATTTTATTGTATATATAAACATATAAAAATTGAAACTGACCCCGGATATGGGTTCTAAGAGACCTAGTTCGCGCTCATTAGAAGAAATGTTTTCAAAATTGAAAAGTCGGGATCTCCCCATTAGGCAATTTTTTCTACGAAAATTCACTAAAAATGACCAACACCTTAGGTAGGTACACATTTGTAAGCAACAAAATGTGTGATGAAATACGCCACGAAAACCTTATATGTAAGTAAAGCAGTAATAAACTTTAACAACATTGGACATTATTTATGTGCGAGACAATATAGATTGGTCGCGTTCTTGTCTATTGTAGTTGGCTCTGTGTAAGCTCCAAATACCAGCACATGTGAGACATTTACAAGAATCGACACCTCCAGCGATTTAAAGCGGACGTTATTCACTTGGTCGACTTCAGGTCTGCGAACGTTTATGGTACGTACTATCGATGTAATTGATATGACTTTATTGATGGAACTGTGTTAAGTTGTTAACAGTCATGTCGAAATTGCTAACGCCTAGTGTCTCTGGTCAAACGACAATGAGGAATTATCGTTAAATTTAACTGTAACTGCCCATTCGTAGTTGGATTCTTGTTGGTCAGGATATTACATGTTACAGGATCATCGTCCCACGTCACTATAACAATGTAATGTGTTTTAGTTATAAATTAAACAAGAAATAAATCTGTGACTAAAAATTTATTGTGTAACGTGAAAACACAGGTTTTCATTTTAACTTTATCGCATTAGGAATTAAATATTAAAGGAAGAGTCGACAGAAAAACGTCTGCTGGATATATGTTCTGTAACACACGACAAGTCACAGATAGAGGGCGTCAGGATATATATTTTTTAAGTAAACAAACACATATTAATCAACACTCACCGCTTTAGTTGACAGCAGAGAAGGACGTGCTTGTAGTTTCTAAACATGTGCAATAAAAGATAAACCACTGTAAGTGTCCAGCTCAACCTTGTCTAATCTAAATCCCCCATTTAAATCAAGACATGTTCAGTATCCTAAATATCCCTTAAATATGGTACTAAAACAACTGTCTTTATATGTTTATAATTGCAACAACTCATTAATAAAGCATATCATGTCAGTATTAATACAAAAGGGTCCTGCTTTGCCCCCGCCATTACCTTGGGCCTAAGGTAGCGCGGCCTGGGTACAGCAGACCAGGCACGCTGTCCAAATGTACCTGCAACTTTACATACCCAGAGGTTATGGCACATTACAGACCAATCCAGGTCTTACATTCATGTGCCCCGCCCGGGGGTTCTCTACTTGACCCCTGCAGGCCAGACAAAGCAGATCCGAGACCCGATCACTATAACTACAGCACACTTGGCTCTTAATATAATTTCTTAACATCTAGCAATAATAATTACTGCTATCTGAATTATATTATTAGCTATGAACCAAGACACTTAGCGAGTAGGTACTCACCTGAACTGCGAAATTCAGTTATCACATAAACTAATATGCACTATATTAACTATAATTAATTTTTACTATAAAATGCACTACGAACAAGCCCTTCCTAACTGACTCTCTTTCAACTAGTAAATAGGTGAAACATCTCTAGTTTCAGATGCATTAAACGTTTCAGTTTCTTTACGTTATCTACGCATAAAGATTAGGTAGTTGATAGACGCTTAAAACACTTGAGTTCCCCTGCGTTCGCAGTGTCGTTAAGTATCATACAAAATATCAGATGGTACAGTTTCTACTAAAGAGTATGTTTAAAACTTAAGTTACTTTTTTAGCGATCCTGGTTCGCGTTCATCCGAAGATTTATTTGGTCAGAATTGAAAAGTCGCTATCTCCTCATTGGCAAATTTTCTCCACAAAAATTACTAAAAATAATAGACTATTTAATGACAAACTCTATAACTAAAACTACTTTTAAAGCATCAGACAAAGGGCCTATTTCAAATTAATTGTCTGCAAATATTTTAGTAAAATGAAGGACAATCGCGTTTTACGCAGAAACGTAAGACTTAACCAAACAAAATTTTCAACATATTTCTTCTACATAAGGTCTATTCATTTTGGAATCTCTGTTTAAAAATCGCCAGTTTAGACCTTTCGAATAACGAATTTGTCGTTTTTACAAGGAAAACCATAAAATTTTCAGAGTAATTTTTCTTGTATTTTTTTACCTTTTTGCGCCGAGAAATCCTAATCTTTGTCTATAAGATTCAATATATTTTGTTAGCCACACAAAATATCTTGGTCTTGTGCTTTTCTCTGGTCATCAGTGGCAACCAAGATTTTTGTTCTTTAAATGATCATAACTTTACTTCTTAACACTTTGAGAGTTTTATAATTGAACCTCGCGTACTAAATTTGGTGGCCCTATCCCTGTTATTTTTTGAGATACAGAAATTCTCCGAAAAAAAAAACCCAAAATTTTTGCGAAGATAATGATCCAATTATCATGAATAGAAAACGTATCTAAGCTAATTAAATTTCATTAAAATATGCCCATTATTTCTTGAGTTATCGTGGTGATTTCCCGAAAACGTATTATTATCAAATTTGGTATCCAGCCACAATCGAGTATTGCATGTCTAAATAAAATATTTCGAAAATGGTGGCACTTCTGGATATACCGGAAATCAGCTTCATATATATATATATATATATATATATATATATATATATATATATATATATATATATATATATATATATATATTTAATAAAAAGAGCCCATTTTTATTACACCTGAATTTTACATTAAATTCTGAGTTCAGAACGTCCAAGTTCATACATACCTGTTAAATAAAGATATAATCCTACTTATATATTTTGTTGTTAGATTAATTGATTTTTATTATCTGTGGTTAAGACATTTTAATCGTTTCTGTCACTATATTGCGCAATTTTGTGTACCTATGGAAACTGGGTGTTTTTTTCCGTTATATGCGTACTGATTTGTGTATATATATATTTGTATAACATTTTGTGGGTCTATTTTTATATTCTGATCATGGAAGGTGATAGAGTAACACATTTTTAGTATATCTAACGGATTTTAACAACATTTTTAAATTTGTGCGCATAGCTGGTATTTGTTTTGGTTTATTGATCTAAAGACAATTTAGGGTAGATATTTTGTAAGTTGTTTTTATGCGGAGTTTTGTGGGCGGTTTGTGACTTGTACTTGTGGCTTGCTGGTTGCATTCAAAGTTTCTTGTCTTGACTTTTTTGTTTCTGACTTTTGTGTTGGTTTGGGGTTCTGTTTTCGTTTTGTTTTGTTTCTCTTGTTGTATGTGTGTTGGGTGTGAGGAAAATACTTGTGGAGCTGCGGTTTTTGTGACGATGTGCGAGGAAAAGAGGAGAAACGAGGGATCTGCCATGGAAGAATATATAAGAGATTATGGTGCAATCATTGTGTGTACACAGTCTGTTGAAGATTTGAACGAATTGAATAGGCAAATATGCGGTGGAAGATTTGACCTGAGCATTTTTCACAATACCATTCGTAGCCTTGATAAGAATATCAATGAGTTGTCTATTATGCTTGCGAATATAAGTTGCAAATTTGATGTCATAATACTTACAGAAACGTGGCAAATTACAGATGTTAACGCATATAAGCTGCAGGATTACGGCATGGTTCACAACATTGGTGCTTTAAACCAAAATGATGGTGTGGTTATATAGGTTAGAGACACGTTGAAATACACTCATGGAAATATACCCATGGGGTGTACTAGCTTACAGAAAGTGCAAAAGCCAAACTGTGAGTATAAGGGGCTGTCACAAGTCACCAGCTACAACCGCCACCACTTTTGATTCGGATCTTTACGGATTTTTTTTGCACTGATCACTTAGGCAAACACAACATTAGTATGTTTGTGGGCGACCACAATATCGACATACTGGGATACTAATTAGGCCCCCTAGAACACATATCCGGGGTCAATTTCAATATATATATAAATATATATATATATATATATATATATATATATATATATATATATATATATATATATATATATATATATATATATATATTATTTATTTACCTATCACACCGATAACTCAAAAAATAATTGGCCGATTTTGTTTAATTTGGTGAATACCTTCTATTTGCAAGTAGGATAAGTTCCTTAGCCAGGAAAATCGGCCCAGGTTTTCCCGGAAGATTTTGTTTTCTTTTAAAAAAAAATGTATATCTCCGGAAATAACAAAGTAAGAGCAACCAAATTTGGTTCGCAATTTATATCATAATAAGCAAATTACCTACCAAAATGTAGCTCTGTAAGTACAAAGACAAAAAACTAATAGATATTTAAAGAAAAATAAATTGGAGTTTTCCTCAAAACGTCAAAGTCACGATTTAAAACGTCAAAATTGTCAACATTTAGGCAAAGAACCTGAAACTAATACGAGCTCTGGAAAGAAAATGTGTCAAGAAGAATGTTTTACAAAGAAGTCTTAGCTTCAATCGCCATTGTCCTTTATTTTACTAAAATATTTCCAGAAAATTCATTTCAAATAGACCCTTTCTCTAATGCTTTAGCAGTTGTCTTGGCTATAAAATTTATCGTTTAATGCTTTTCGTAAAAAATCAATGAAGCTAAACATATCCGTTATTATACAAGATACGACAAAAAAATATACATTAATAATAATTATCTTGAGCTACATCTTAAAAAAATATTTCTACAATTACAGGCTGGCCCATAAGTCGTTGGTGATACAAATTTTCTTTTTTTTTAATCGATCACGCCTTATGTTATTGCATTTTTGCATTTTCCATCGAAATAGAATGTATGTTTGTAGGAAATAAATTCGGGACGCAGCAAGTGCGTTATGGTAGCGGATTTTCATTAAATGCTTCAAATTTGAATAGCTCAATTTGATCTTAACCTATAAGGTTATCCAAGAAACCAGTTTTTTCGGGAACACCTTAAGTTTACTTTCGAAAATTTCTGTACATTTTCAAACAAAGTTATTTTGACGAAACATGGCACATTGTTTCTACTATATAGGTTATACTGGTAACCAAATTTGATGCCTGCTTTCTTAAAAAAAACATGTTTGCTATTAAAAACATTTTTTTAAATTCATTACCATAACGCACTTACTGCGTCCAGACTTTTTTTTTGAGATCAGTTCATATTTTTGCTGAATTTTGTTTGTTTTCCTTTGTTCAATATTTTTTTCATTAAACTTACGTTTCCCTTTTATAAAGGAAGTAATGCTATTTTTATAAATGTTATGTAAGGTACCAATTTTTTTCATGATCATTTAAGTAGTAAGCAGGTCTTTGGAAAAACAGCAAAAGACATGTTTGTCATTTAAAAAACTGATGATGACGTCACCATTCCGTCCGAACGGTTTTGTTGGAAAAACATATAAAATTTAAAATGCCCCCTAATATGGATTCTAGCAGCTTAGTTCGCTCTCATTAGTAGACATTTTTTCTACGAAAATTCGCTAAAAGAGGAAAAGCAAGCTTGTTTCCTTTTTACAAAAGTTTTGACAAGAGATGCGTCTTGATTTAGTCTATGTTTTAAATTCCGGGTTAGTAATCCACAATTCTGCATAATAATGGAAATTATCTAACATTAAGAACAGATCTGCTTGCAGAATTTCTTTGATCATCACTTTATTATTATTTGATGATTTTCTACCTTCTTATAAGCATTTATTTTAAAGCTATAAGAGACAGAAATCTATATTGCGATAAAATGGCTTTGAGGGTCGGACGCAAAAACATAAATCCAACCCCTAGGAATATTTTTTACATCAGTAATCATCGAATGTTTCGCTAAAAAAAGCATTAACGAAGTTCGTACCCGCGACTACGGCAATAAACAATCATTATTCAAATTTCAGAGCAATAAAACTGAAAACGCGTAACCGAAGTAAACAATAAAACATCTACAGCGTTCACGACAGACGTGACTCATCCTATTTCACCGTATTCTCTGTCGTGAATTGAGTCCGCAAAGCAGGATTTTACGACAAGATCGTTAAACAATTCTCTAACTATTCCTAGTCACTATAAATATATCCATAACAATAGGCGACCCTCGCTAATTTCTTTACGGAACTGCTCCCCTTCTCAGGCTCGAAGGACCAAAAGATGCGCGATCCCTCTAAGACGCTAAAAACAGTCCGAACTGTATGTTTATCGGCTGTAACAAATAGCTGAGGGGTGGTTAGACAATCGGACAGCCAGTTACTTGGTGCGAGCTCTATGGATTACGGTCAGAAATCGTCGGGGCTGGTCTGGAAGAAGTTTCTTGTAAAATATCGAGATAGCCCTGAATTCGTCTTCTAGACAAAATTGCGCTTAGACTTCAATTGAAATCCTGCCTGTTTCAGGATATACTGATGACTTTCCGTGCAGAAAAAATTATGTTTCACTACCGCTGTTAGCTGATGACTGGACATTTTATATCGTCTGCTTTTTGAATATAATAAAAATTTCGGGACTCAGCAAGTACCTTGTAGTAGCGAATTTTCATAAGAATTGTACACTATATTATAGGACGTATTAGTTAAGTTAATACTTTAAATTTACACATACCTTGAAGATCAATTTTAGAGGTCCTAGTGCGCGCACATTTGAAGAATACATTCATCGAGCTGGATTCGATCGCGTAACCTTCTGCTTAGGACGCAAGCACAATGCCCCCTACGCCGTCTAAGCACTCGTCAACTAACGTTTTATTTGCCTGATACTTTAGATCGGCTTTATGCCCGGGATATTATATTCAAAGTATACGTATCAATCAATTACAGAATCAGTAGAATTACCATTGGAACACATCCCACGACTGTTTCTGTCTTATTTGACGTCTTATGTTTAAGTTTAAAGACGAAAGAAACTATTTTAGAATCATTTTTATAGAGACTTCATTTTGTTTACATTTCTGCTATATTATGCGACAGTATAATATATCTATGCTGCGTTAAAACTGTATTTGGGGCCGTTAGTAAAGCTACAAATATAGTGTATTTTAATAATTGATTGAATCCCTTGTCAAATAACAATCACTTGGCAAATTTTTAACTTCATATCGTCTGTCGTTTTCCATAATTGCGGTCGAGATTTCACAATTGTGGGTTCGGGTAGTATGTTTTATGCCTGTTATATATTTAGTTTGCTTATCGTTGATATATGGTTTATACTTGTTGTATGAATCAATCTATAAATGGCAGTTAACTACTCTGTCTGTCAGGCATTGGACTATAACCACTAAGTCGTTTTAACGCATGTCTTTGGGATTTTATTTTTAATGTGAAAAAAACTCTAAATACTGTGTACCAAATTACTTAAAATTCACAACATAGGTTTATTTGTATTATTTCTATCCACACGTAAAGTCTCATTCTAGTTACTCTGATACGTACAAAAATATAGCGTTTTCAAAAAGTGTTCCCCGATTTTCCACTGGAAACACTTAAGAACTCGACCTCGATTGAAATCAGTTTAGTGTTTTTTGAGTTATCGCTCGGATACATACAGATAACACACACACACACACACACAGATATATATATATATATATATATATATATATATATATATATATATATATATATATATATATATATATATATATATATATATATATATATATATATATATATATATATTTATTTATTTATTTATTTATTTATTCAGTGTGGTGAGTGTCCCCATACCAGAATGGCATAAGTCAAGATAGTATGCACGTTTTAAGGTGGGGGTAGAGACTTGTGTTGAAAGACTCCGCAGGAGAAACATGCCACGGGATGCCCTCTGACTCGAATAGATGTAATGTGAGTCCCAAATTAGCTTGCTGTCGATCATAACTCCAAAGAATTTTACAGGCTCGGGGTGAGCACCATTGAAGAGGTTGTGCTTTAGCGTAAACAGTAAAGACTCAAATTTTAGGCTGCTCAAGCTAAGTTGATTTGATGAGAACCAATCCTGACAAACATCTTTAATTCTGCTAATGGTAGAGAGTATGTATTGATGTTTGAATCTGAGAAAACAAAAGTCGTATCATCAGCAAACAGAACAAAATTACCTATGTCTGTTGATTTTGGTAGGTTGTTGATGTATAGCAAGAATAAAATAGGCCCAAGGACCGAACTCTGTGGTACACCGTATTTTGGATCAATTGTAGGTGATTTTTTACCATTAGCTGACACAAACTGTAATCGGTCTTCCATGTATGATTTTAAAAAGTGACACTGTCTGTATTGAAGCCGCAGAACTGAAGCTTGTTAATCAAAATATCCTGAGAGACACATTCAAATGCCTTAGACAGGTCGAGAAACTGTGCATAGGTATGCTCACCTCTCTCGAAGCCCATACAAACATCATCCACCAGGCTACTTACTGCTGAAGATGTAGATCGATTTTTCCTAAAGCCAAATTGTAAGTGTGACAATAAGTTTTTATCCTCTAGATATGAACTAATTGTGTTGTACAAAGCAACTTCACATATTTTGTAAAAAAATGAAATTATACAAATTGGTCTAAAATTTTCCAATGACTCCCAATCTACCTTTGCGGAAATACTAACGACAATATTTTCAGTGAACTGGATATTTTGAGGAACCCACGTGCGTGAATTTTTCGAATTTGATTGTGAGCTGTACTCCAGAAACGGCTAATAGAACGTCTACGTGGGACACCCTATGTGTGTTTATATATATATATATATATATATATATATATATATATATATATATATATATATATATATATATATATATATATATATATATATATATATATATATATATATATATATATATATATATATATATATATATATATATATATATATATATATATATATATATACAGGGTGTCCGGAAAATACGTGTACAACGTTTCACAGCAGACTCCTGACGTCAAAATAGGTCGATCTAAGCCGACTTAGTTATATCCAAAATTGCTTCGTTTAGCCGGTAGAGGGCATCGTAAATTTGTAAAAATATTGGTTATTCCCCAATTACATGAAAACCTGCTAATCGATTTTAATGATTTTTACTATGTAAACTAATACTATAAAATGACGTTTTGTTGTAGTATAGCCACCGGCTGTAAATAAGTGGAAGTGTTATGAAAGTGATTAATACGTCAACATTTCTCCTGATTTTTTATATCTAACGGCGTTATGACAACCCAGATATTTTTGTCGAGTGACTGGATGTATTTGGAAGCTATTTTACCTCTTCAAGATTTTTCGTTTGATGAGCTGTTTTGCCAGAAAAAAATATTTACAATTGCCTGCATACATCAATTAACATTAGTAATAAAACAAAGTACAACAAAGTTGGAAATATGTATTAAAAATATTGTAAGAAACTAAGTAAAACAAAAACATTACTTAAGCAAATGTGTAAAATGACCGCCATCTTGGTGAATACACTCATTAACACTCCTTAAAAAATGATATTGGACCCTATTTAATGTCTCGGGGTTATTAAAATGGTTGCCTGCATTTAAAATCCGCGTCAATAAATCATGGCGTGTGTTTACCGGAGTCTTGTAAACTTCTGTTTTAATAGCGCCCCACAAAAAGAAGTCACACATATTTAACTCTGGAGAACGTGGTGGCCATTTTACTGGTGCATCATTGCCCCTTCCAATCCATCGATTGGGATATTGATGGTGTAAGTATTGCCGAACTACAACGGAAAAATGGGGCGGGGCACCATCATGCATATACCACATTTCCCTCCGAAGTAAAAGGGGCAAATTTTCCAGGAGCATTGGTAATGTGTCTTGCAAAAAAATTAAATAAATGTTTCCATCTAACCTGTCTGGAATAACAATAGGACCAATAAGGTAGCGATCAATAATGCCTGCCCAAATATTTAATTTAAATTGATGCTGATGATGTGCAACTTTAATGGCATGTGGATTTTCATCGGAATAAATGTGTTCGTTGTGCAGATTGGTTACTCCAGATCTTGTAAAGCACGCCTCGTCAGTAAACAATATTTTTCTACAAAAATTTGGATCACGGATTCTTTTGTTTCTAATAAATTGACAAAATGTAAGCCGCATTGGGGGATCAGTCGGTAAAAGTTCCTGGACTTTTTCTACGTGGTATGGATGTAACAACTGTTCGTTTAAAACCTCATTGACAATCGATTTAGGAACATGTAACTCACGTTCTAAGCGACGGGTACTGGTACTTGGGTCTTCTTCAACTCTTTCCAGAATGTTTTCTTCTGTTTCCACAGTTCGAGTTGTTCGCATACGACCCCTGCCTTCAAATTTTTTCTCAAAGCTGCCCGTTTCCCGAAGATGACGCTCGATGTTGGCAAATGTTTGGTGGTTTGGTATTCGACGGTTAGGAAATCTTTCCATGTAAACACTAACACTCTGACGCCCATTTCCTTGACAAAACCCGTATACCAGGAGCATGTCAACCTTCTCAGAGATCGTATAATTTTCCATGTTTAATAATAAAATGAACTTGTAATTCAAGAATGTTGATCGTATACTTTAGTCAATTTCATAGACTGGTGACAATTTGTCAATACTTGTCAAATTATTAAATGCCATAGCAACAAAGTCACTAAAGAAATTATTGTTACAGGTAATTTGATTTTAATTTTATTACTAATGTTAATAATTGATGTATGCAGGTAATTGTAAATATTTTTTTTTGGCAAAACAACCCAACCAACGAAAAATCTTGAAGAGGTAAAATAGCTTCCAAATACATCCAGTCACTCGACAAAAATATCTGGGTTGTCATAACGCCGTTGGATATAAAAAGCCTGGACGCAGCAAGTGCGTTATGGTAGTGAATTTTCATAGAAATGATCTGGCACAAAATATTTTATTATAACTTTTTTTTCTTGTAACATAGAAATCTAAATTTTCGTGTATAGTTTACTTTTTATATCGTAAACCTACCTACCAAATTTGGTTATCATAGATTTCTTATTTTTTAAGATAATTTTTTTTTTCCAATTAAAACTCAAAATTTTCCCGGAAAACCTCATCCAATTTTTTTGATTAACAAACTTGTCAAAGTCATTTACAAAAGGAAGGTACATGCCAAATTTTATCAAAATCGGCCCATTATTCTTTGAGATAAAAATTTTTTCGAATGAAAACTCAAAATTTTCCCGGAAAACCTCGTTTGATTTTCTTGACTAACAAACTTGTCAAAGCGATTTACAAAAGAAAGGTATATGCCAAATTTTATTAAAATCGGCTTATTACTTTTTGAGATAAGAATTTTTTTCGAATGAAAACTCAAAATTTTTCCGGAAAACCTCGTCCGATTTTCCTGGCTAACGAACTTATCCAAGCCATTTACAAAAGAAAGGTACATGCCAAATTTTATCAAAATCGGCCCATTATTTTTTGAGTTATCGGTGTGATACATATATATATATATATATATATATATATATATATATATATATATATATATATATATATATATATATATATATATATATATATATATATATATATAACATATAAAAATTGAAACTTACCCTGGATATGGGTTCTAGGGGTCCTAGATCGCGCTCATTTGAAGAAATTTTTTCAAAATTCAAAAGTCGAGATCTCCTCATTAGTGAATTTTTTCTAAGAAAATTCACTAAAAATCAGGAGAAATGTTGACGTATTAATCACTTTCATAACACTTCCACTTATTTACAGCCGGTGGCTATACTACAACAAAACGTCATTTTATAGTATTAGTCTACATAGTAAAAATCATTAAAATCGATTAGCAGGTTTTCATGTAATTGAGGAATAACCAATATTTTTACAAATTTACGATGCCCTCTACCGGCTAAACGAAGCAATTTTGGATATAACTAAGTCGGCTTAGATCGACCTATTTTGACGTCAGGAGTCTTCTGTCAAACGTTGTACACGTATTTTCCGGACACCCTGTATATATATATATATATATATATATATATATATATATATATATATATATATATATATATATATATATATATATATATATATATATATATATATATATATATATATATATATATATATAGTTCGCGCTCATTTGTAGAATTTGTTTTCTATGAAAATGCTATAATAGAAAAAAGTTGTAGAAAGTTAAAAAAGCTTAGTTAAACTTATTGTTCCAATCAATTTGCCTAAAATACACTAGTATTTTAAAAGTCCCACATTTCATTCCATCTACTTCCTCGCCACTAAAGTACGGCGTTAATAAATAAATTCGCAATCAGTATGCGAACATTTACTCATGGTCTAATAGCGCGGTATAGCACGTGTCGGCAGTAAAACCCCTTACGTCAGTCCAGTGGCTACACAACATGTAAAAAAGGCCGTATCCTTTGCCACAAATGCAGAGAGGAAGCGTGTAAAGCGAAGAGCGAGGTCGTGATTATATATTTATCAGTTTAATTCAGCCTATGGTTCGCATTTTCTGCCGTAGGAAGGCTGAGAGGTTGGAGCAAGCGAGACTAGCATCCAGCATAAGAGGTAGCTCATCAACATTTCAAGAAGCAACGTGATGGAAAAGTGCAGGCAAAGACATTATCCTGGGAGGCGTTTAGGATACAGTTCTGCCACTGCCGTCTTCCAGGTGGATAGGTATGACAGTTTGAAACAGGGGCGGCTGCAGCTAGGAGTTCTAGGTTCCTTAAAGTGTGTCTTCTTCCTCTTAAACATCTACTACTGTTTTATATCAGAGATATTCGGTAGGATATGAGTGACCTAGGCATTTCTTTCTCTTAATTCTGCTCAAAATATTATAAAATTAGTAAACAATTATTAGTAGGCATATCATTATTATTCCGTTAACTTTTTTAGCTATTTGTTTAAATGTTTTCCCTATCTATTTTTATTGTATTTTCAAACAATGCTTCCCTTGATTTCTTGAATAATAATGGTGATTGAAAGTTTAATTTTCCCCTATAACTGCTCGCTACTCGCGCCTAATTTAGTCACATTGTTGATCGCGTGGATTACGATTGTAATCCATATTTTATGTTTTATGGAAGAGCTATTTCTATCTTTTACGTTTAAATTGTTGTTTATATTTATATTTTATGTTATATTTATTAACCCTGTTCAACAAAACTAAAAAAAATCGCTATGAATTATTTTATGGCAGTTAATAATAAAAACACTGAGAATTTGGAGATCTTTTAACCCGCCTGGAAAAGACACAAAAACATTATTTCATGGCTCCTTGATTAAAAAATAATGACTTTAACAGTCATGACGCTCTAGATCGAAATTTCAAATATTATTATTTTTTAAGAGAAAATGTCAAAAGTTGACGTGTGAGGTGTCATTGTATTCATTTCTATCAAATAAACCAAAAAAAATAACGTAGGTTCAATTTAAAAATCAAAAGTTGCAGGCGTTTCCGGTGGAACCGGAAGGGACGGAGAAACCGAAAACAACTGCATACGTCAATCAATCTGGATTTATGTCATATATTAACATACCAAATTTCATTTCTTAATCTCAAAAAATTGAAAAGTTATTTGGAAGTGCCACTTTCGAAAAACACTCGGTATATATATATATATATATATATATATATATATATATATATATATATATATATATATATATATATATATATATATATATATATATATACATATATATATATATATATATATATATATATATATATATATATATATATATATGTATATATATATATATATATATATATATATATATATATATATATATATATATATATACATATACATATATGTTTGCCAATCAAGTTTCCTTCGGAGAGTAGAGAACAGGTTGATTAAGAGTATCTATATTTACACAGGGTGTGTCTTAATTGCGTGCAGAAAATCCAGGGACGTATTCTATGGGTAAAATTAGGGTACTGTTAACTTAACATAGGGACCCAAGGTCCTCGTTTCCGAAATATATGTTTTTCCACAAATGATAAAAGAATCAACTTGAAATTTATAACTTAATAAATTCATGACTTACAATGTTAAACTTATTATAATTGTTGAAAATGGCCACGTTCACATACAACACATGCTTCAGAACTTCTTCTTATAGAGTCTGGAACACGTGCAAAAATGCCAGAGGTGGCTCATATAGTGTCACAACCAAGTATGATTAGTTGTCGTAGTTGCTCTGCATTTTTAATAGGATCTTGGTAAACCAATGTTTTGAGAAACAAGTCTTGGGGATTTAAATCGGGTGATCTAGGAGGGACTGCTTGAAGATGTTGCAATAAGATCACGGAGGTGGTTTATGCATAACGGGGCGCCCTCCATTTTATTTTGACCGCTGGTGAATTTTTAAACCCACATTTTGCAAATAAGTGAATTGGACGAAATACTGAACACCCAAGTCAAACTTGGCTGCGTAGATCACCGAGTTTGAATCCTACACACTTACTTCTTCAGGGGCATCTCAAAACATTGGTTCACCAAGATCCTATTACAAATGAAGAGCAACTGCGAGAACAAATCATAGTTGGTTATGATACTATTAGAGCCCCCTCTGTCATTTTTGCACGTGCGCTAGATTACAAGAAGATGTGAGGCCTGTGTAGTGTGTGAATGTGGCCATTTCCAACAAGTATTATAAGTTTAACATTGTAAGTGAGGAGTTTATAAAATTATCAATTTTAAGTTGATTTTATTTTTATTTTTGTCTACCCTATATCTCGGAAACGACGGCCCTGGGACTTTATGTTTATTTTACAAAATGACCATAATTTCATGCGTAGAATACGGCACTGGATTTTTCGCATGCTATTAGGAAACACATTGTATAGATAAACATAAAAAGTGTTAAACTGACCTGGGCTACTGGTCACAGGCTGCCCACTTCGGGCTCGTTTAAAAAAATTGTTTTCAGACGCCGGGTTTACGCCTCGTTAGCGAACAATTTCTATAAAACTTTGCTCAAATAGACTTATGCAAGGAAGTACCCCAACTGCTACCCCATTTTACAATTTTGTCATAAATGCATGCCCTTAAATTATTCTGCTTAAATGGCAACTAATGTTTCTACTTGTTGCAGTGCTATCGGGCCGGCAAAGCCGCGGACGAGCCCTGAGGGAGAATTTTTTTTCTACTTACTCCTTTACAAAGATCCTGTGTAATGCTTTCCGCGTCTTTGTTTAAATATTTTAATCAGCTGCAGTGCGCTACCAACCTTGACGAGTCGCCCAGTTTTCCATTTCATGTAACACTAGTGTGGAAAAGACTTACAATCTTAGGTCGTTTCCTTCCACCTGACACAGTTTCTTAGCAGACAACTGGCGTTCTATATTTTTTTGGTGTATGATACAGAACATTTACATTCGTTATCTTCGCACGTTTGCGTAATTCAAAAGGAGTGTAGAAAATTTCATATCCTTGAGATCCTGCAAAGAATACGAATTTCATACTTTGTAGGAAAATGGGACAAAAAGTCTGAAATAAACAGGCATAAGACAGGGTCTTGAGTTTATTAAAGAAATAACGGTCTACACTTGTAGAATGTGTGGCGCAAAAAATTTGTAATATAGTGGTCCATTCCTAAATTTTAATTTAGGAGAGTTTAGGGCTACATTTATGATTAAAAATTTAATTTTGAACATAATTAGATATTCACTTTAGTTGGACTGTCGTTAATAAGGACTTATTGTAGAACCCGCCAATAGAGGCAAATAAAAGTGTCATTGAGTTTAAGGCTTTGTCGTGTAAACATCGTTCATCTCGGATCGTAGTTTTCGCGATATTACGAGTTATTTAAGCTCATTTCTTGGCAGTTTTTTAGTGCAAATTAATTCCATAGTGTCAGATAGTGACTATAGTAAATAATCTTATATTAAAAGTGCACTCTTGAACAATTAAGTGACAGATTACAAATTAACGGTAATATAAATCAAGTAAATATTTGCATATTTTTATCACTACACAGAGATAGTATTATCGCAAATATATTCTCATACATAAACTCCGTTCTTAAAAATAATAATTGGCAACCAGTTATACACTGATGGAGTGCGACTTGTGGCCTGCATATTAAGGCTACAAAATAAGCCTACAAAACGAGGCTGCCTCTATGTATAGGAGCAGCCAAACACCCAACAATGAAGAAATAGTTAACCAACCTACTGTATCCACAAATATAATGACCACTAGATCAGAAAACCCAAACGCTTCAACACTCAGATCCTATGCTCAGGCTATTGCATCACGTCCAGTTCAAGTAATACCCAAGAAAGAACAAGCTATTATCATTAATGCAGTTGACGGCCCAAAACTTATTGAGTATGTAAAAGCAGTCAGCAAAATTACTAGTGCGAGAAATATTTTATTTGCTTCTAGAATGTCACACAATCGTGTGTGCATCTATTTATCCACAACCACCTTAGTCGATTTAGTAATAAACGAGCATAGCACGATAAAAATAGGTGAACATGATACTAGTGTCAGACGTTTAGTTACACCAGCTAAACGAATTATAATATCAAACGCAAGCCCATATATACCGCCCGAAATCATTGCTGACGCACTTAGAGAGTGTGGGTTAAATTTAGTTAGCCAGCCATCTTTCTTGAGAGCGGGAATGGTCGGGGACGAGTTCGCGCACATCTTAAGCTTTAGAAGACAGGTTTATATAACACCGCTTCCAGCAGATCAAACCTTACCATCGACATTATGCATTGTTTTTGAGGGCATGGAGCACAGAATTTTTATAAATTCGGACGATATGGCCTGCTTTCTATGTAAACAGACAGACCATATTGCTGCTAATTGTAAAAACAGCGAAAAATTAAACACAAATCTGCCAACTCGTTTAGAAAACGACGGTATAGGAACTCGCGGTGCAAATGACAAAGCTATTCTTGAAAGCATATCACCTCCACTAGAAAACACAATCAGTTCCCAAGATCTTATGAGCGATGCTGATGCTCAAGAGGCACAACCTCTTGCATGTCCGGAAAATCAAATACAATCTGTTAAAAGACCAGCACCATCTAGTAGCACTGGTTCACTTATTGATCTTGCAGCATCTGTTGACTATCAGCCAGCAACTAAAGTAGTTGATACCGAATTTGTGATACCTAAGCAACCGGAAACTCAACCAAAGAAGAAAAAGAAGAAATCTAACATCGATCTGGACACTGCACTAAGCAACGTTAGAGAGATAATCGCATCCAACCAACCACAATACATTTTAAACTATGCTCAGCTGAAAAGTTTCCTGGAAAATACCTTCGGTTCTTGTGATCCCATAGAAGAGGCCCTTAGATTTGTAAGCAGATCTAATATACCTGCGCTACTACAAATGATGTACGAAATTTACCCAAACATAACAAACAAGGCGATCAAGAATCGAATATCTAGATTAAACACAAAGTTTCGTAAGCACCTTGAGCAAAACGCCGAAACAGAGAGTATCTCATCTATGGAAGTAGACGACTCCGACTCAAATAATTAATTTTACAGAATTCATAGATCAAATTAATATACTTCAATGGAACTGCTCTGGGTACTTTAAACGTCTTCCATTCTTACAAACACTGATTGCATACTCAAAACCACATATCATTTGCCTACAAGAGACCAATCTAAAAGACGAACAGTCAGTGAATTTGAAAAACTACAATTCCTTTCTATTTAATCGAAAATCGTCTCTTAGAGCCAGTGGAGGAACTGCTATATTTACCTCCACAGAGATTATGGTTATAAGCATAGCTTTGAACACCCACCTCGAAGCAGTTGCAGTAGAGGTATTGACTCCCACGAAGTTCTCTATATGCAGTATATATTGTCCAGATAGCCAACCACTAAATGAGCGTGACATTTATGAGCTTATAAAACAACTACCTTCGCCGTTTTACCTTTTAGGCGATTTTAACTCTAGAAGCAGTGCGTGGGGCAACATCAAAACGGATCAAAGAGGTAGAGAAATTGAGAAACTCCTACAATCCTCAAATCTAATACTTCTGAACACAGGCGAACCTACACATTTTTGTGCAAGATCTGGAAGTTTAACTTGCATTGACCTCAGTTTTTGCAGTCCTAGCTTGTCAATGTCCACAGAATGGAAACCCCACGATGACCTATATGACAGTGACCACTTTCCTATTTGCATTAAAAAGTCTGTTGCTGGTACCCAACCAACATTCCTCATCAGTAAATGGAATATTTTTTCAGCAAACTGGGTATGTTACAGAGAAGAAATAATGGAAAAGATGGAAGAATTCAACATCGATACGAATGCAGAGGCGTGTTTAAACCATTTCAACAACATAATCATTAGATCAGCAACCAATCACATAGGAAAGCGTACTACTAACAGCAGACGACCGCAAGTACCTTGGTGGAACAACAGTTGCAAAATTGCTGTCCAAGAAGCAAAACGAGCACTCAATAAGTTTAGAAAACACAGAACACAACACCATTTTCTGGACTTGAAGAGACTTAAGGCATTGGCTCGGAAAATAATTAGAGAAAGCAAACAAAAATCATGGGAAGAATATGTGGGAACTCTATCTATAAACACCCCTTCCTCTGCAGTATGGAACAAAATTAATAGGATTAAAGGAAAGAAAAATTTTCACCATATACCGGGTTTATATGATAGTCAAGACAACCTGGTCACTTCAAACGTCGATATGGCAAATCTAATGGCAAAAAGTTTTTACGACATCTCTGCCAATGAAAACTACTCTTCAGATTTTCTCAAAATAAAACAGGAAACTGAATCAAACATTCGTATAGATCCTGGTGATGATAACGCAGCTCCAATCAATTCACCCATTAGAATGGAAGAGCTTAGTGGAGTACTCGCCAACGCAAATAGCTCGGCAGCAGGTCCAGACGATATTCCTATGGTATTTTTAAAAGAATTACCGTTAATTGCGTTAAGTAAACTACTTGATATTTACAACCTGATTTGGGCGAGTCATCAATTTCCCTCCATCTGGCAAGAAGCTGATGTGCTACCGCTTCACAAAATAGGCAAGTCAAAAGATAGAACCTCTGGATATAGATCAATATCTCTCACATGCACTTCCTGCAAGGTTCTAGAAAAAATAATTAATAACAGATTAATTTGGACTCTCGAGAGCAAAAGTATGTTAAGCCAACATCAAAATGGATTTAGACCAAACAGGTCTACCATGGATAGCTTGATAACACTAAACTTCGAAATAACAGAAGCATTTGCATGCAAACAAGAAGTACTTGCAGTATTCTTAGATATAAACAGAGCGTTCGATACAACGTGGAGACACAAGGTTGTTCGTGATCTACACGATAATTATATAAAGGGAAACATTCTTCACTTTATACAACACTTCCTAGAAAATAGGCGATTTAGAGTCAAATTGAACGGAGCCATCTCATCCCAGTATGAACTAGAGAATGGAGTTCCTCAAGGTTCTGTATTGAGTACCACTCTTTTCCTAATAGCCATAAACAGTGTCACTAAATACATAGCACAACCAGTTAAGATATCCCTTTTTGCCGACGACATAGTACTTTTTTGTAGAGGAAATAATGCAGATTCAACCAGAATACTACTACAAGATTCCATACTCTCAATTCAGAAATGCTCAGAAGAACTTGGTTTTACCTTTTCCGTAGAGAAATCAGAAGTGATGCTCTTCTCTCAAAGAAGGCACGTCAGCACCATCACTCCTCTACAACTATACAACAGTGATTTAGCCATGAAAGATGAACATAGATTCCTTGGGATGATATTAGATACCAAAGTAACATGGAAATCTCATATTAATTATATTAAAATGGAATGTCTTAAGAAAATTAATATCCTAAAAGTACTGGCAAATCAAAATTGGGGAGCTAGCGAAACTGTGCTCCTTACAATATACCGATGCCTTATTAGATCAAGACTTGACTATGGTTCTATTTTATATTCATCAGCTAGTAAGTCAACTCTTAAGCAACTAAATGTTATCCAAAATACAGCATTAAGACTAGCAACAGGAGCCTTTAGGACCAGTCCTACTTTAAGTATGCTAAGGGAAACTGGAGAGATACCTTTGTGGCTAAGGAGGAAACATTTATCGCTGTCATATGCTGCGAAGATTACATCGGATACATGCAACCCTGCACACTCGATTGTTATGAACAGGGTATTTCAAAACTATTCACGCCTAGCTAACATATATTTAGATATACACAATAATTTAAGCTCAAGAGATATCCACTACGTCAGAAAGAATGTTGTCCAAGATCCTCCATGGTTGGAAAACCACCTCATTATCAACACAACCTTGAGTATTTACAACAAACGAACAACACCTGCCCCCTCTCTAAGAGCAGATTTCTATGGGGTTCTCAGCCAGTACCCATATGACGCAATATATTACACTGATGCATCTAGATGCGGCTTCACCACTGGTTGCTCCGTTTTCGGAGCGGATATAAAACTGAGTCTACGACTCTCGGATGTTTGCAGTGTGTATACAGCAGAGCTCACAGCCGTACACTTCTGTCTAGAAACTTTCCTTAAATCTTCCCATACCAGATCGATTATTTGCTGCGACTCATTATCAGCTGTCAATGCCATAGGAACACTTTACAACAAACATCCTATTGTTGCAGACATACATAAAACGGCAAGGGAAATATCCCAGTGTGGAAAATCGACAGTAATAATATGGGTGCCATCTCACTCTGGTATAGGAGGCAACATAAAGGCAGACAACTTAGCTAAGAAGGCTTGTGGAAAAATTAATCCAGATCATGAGTTTATTATACATACAGACCTTCAAACTCACTTAAAACACACTGTTCACGAGGAATGGCAACATTTATGGTTTAGTACTCAAACTAAACTCAGAAACATAGAATCCACCACTCAGATAACAAAAATAACAAACCTAAACAGACGAGAACTTATCATTATCAGAAGGTTAAGGATTGGTCATACTATGCTTACACACAAACACCTACTAGAAAAAAGTGAACCTCCTTTATGCAGCCATTGTAGTACTCAACTTACAGTAAACCACATTTTGACTGAGTGCCCGGGATATAGTGAACAACGGTCGTATCTGGATCTTAAGGAAAACATCAGTGATATCCTCAGTTTCTCCGGAACCAATGATCTATCGAAACTAATTTATTTCTTGAAAACTACTAATGTTTACAACACATTGTAACTTAAGATTCCACATTTATGTTATACTAAGTTAGACGAGTGTTTATGTTTATAACTTCTGTTTCAGATTTATTTTTAATTTTTGTCTGTGCCAATGGCTTTTATTGTCGAGGCACCTATTATTAATAAAAAAAAAGTGTCATTTTAGATACATAATAAGACCATACAACATAATCCAGTTTAGTACGGTAGAAATGTCAAAATTATTGTGCTGGAGAATTATACTTTTTGGGGGATTTAGCTACAATTAATATTAAGATATAAATAAAAAGCCTGGACGCAGCAAGTGCGTTATGGTAGTGAATTTTCATAGAAATGATCTGGCACAAAATATTTTATTATAACTTTATTTTCTTGTAACATAGAAATCTAAATTTTGGTGTATAGTTTACTTTTTATATCGTAAACCTACCTACCAAATTTGGTTATCATAGATTTTATATTTTTTAAGATAAAAATATTTTTCAAATTAAAACTCAAAATTTTCCCGGAAAACCTCGTCCAATTTTTATAAATAACGAACTTGTCAAAGCCATTTACAAAAGGAAGGTACATGCCAAATTTTATTAAAATCGGCTTATTACTTTTTGAGATATGAATTTTTTTCAAATGAAAACTCAAAATTTTCCCGGAAAACCTCGTCCGATTTTCTTTACTAACAAACTTGTCAAAGCCATTTACAAAAGGAAGGTACATGCTAAATTTTATTAAAATCGGCTTATTACTTTTTGAGATATGAATTTTTTTCAAATGAAAACTCAAAATTTTCACGGAAAACCTCGTCCGATTTTCTTGACTAACAAATATGTCAAAGCCATTTACAAAAGGAAGGTATGTGCCAAATTTTATTAAAATCGGCTTATTACTTTTTGAGATATGAATTTTTTTCGAATGGAAACTCAAAATTTTCCCGGAAAACCTCGTCTGATTTTCCTGACTAACAAACATGTCAAAGCCATTTACAAAAGGAAGGTATGTGCGAAATTTTATTAAAATCGGCTTATTACTTTATGAGATATGAATTTTTTTCGAATGAAAACTCAAAATTTTCCCGGAAAACCTCGTCCGATTTTCCTGACTAACGAACTTATCCAAGCTATTAACAAAAGAAAGGTACATGCCAAATTTTATCAAAATCGGCCCATTATTTTTTGAGTTATCGGTGTGATACATATATATATATATATATATATATATATATATATATATATATATATATATATATATATATAAATATATATATATATATATATATATATATATATATATATATATATATATATATATATATATATATATATATATATATATATATATATATATATATATATATATATAAACATATAAAAATTGAAACTGACCCCGGATATGGGTTCTAGGGGTCCTAGTTCGCGCTCATTTGCAAAAAATTTTTCAAAATTCAAAAGTCGGGATCTCCCCATTAGTGAATTTTTTCTACGAAAATTCACTAAAATAAATAGGAATATCTATCGCTACTGTGGAAGCGTTGGTGGGAGCCGCTATAGCAGAAGAAGCAAATTTAAGAACAAAATCAAAAATAAGTTTTGGTGATAGAAGAAGTCTGGGAGGATGCTGAAAGAAATTTTGTCACTACAACAACAAGCATAGCTTATTTGTAAGATGCGATGTATAATTCTAATTACAAATAAATAAGTATAAGTATAAGTATAAGTTGCGAAAAAATATCTGCCATATAACGCCATCTGATACTCGCAAAGAAGAACTGCTGACATTTTAAAGGATTTCTGTTTATCTAATTTTTAACATATTATTAATTAAACACCATTAATTTCACGATTTGATGAGTGAAGATTGAAACCAGCAATGATCACTGATAGCTATTTTGATGAACTTCAATGGACATGTTGCCTTGGGAAAGGCCTTACTACATATCAAAATTCAACTTTCTAGGTTTATACAAAATTAAGTTATTTAAATTTGAAGAATTTGATGACAATTCGCTACCATAACGCACTTGCTGCGTCCCGAACTTTTATTAACTAACGAAACAGCAATATGAGCTGGGATGTTCCTTAAGAGAAATAAATAATCTAAAACTGAATTCCGTCAGCGCAGATCAACTGCCGACCTCCTTCCCTTTGTCACCCATTCTTAGAACAAGTCTATGGAACTACAAGGTGAATCCCAGATTGTCGCTCTAGACATATCCAAAGCCTTCGACCAGGTCTGGTACGCATCGCTGCTTAATAGACTTCCGGCCTATGGCCTACCACCAAAACTCTGTACCTGGATAGCAAATTTCCTCTCCAACCGGAGCATTACTGTTGTCGTGGATGACCATTCCTCCAAACTGTATCCAATTAATGCAGGAGTCCCTCAAGGTTCAGCTTTAGCCCCTACTTTATTTCTTCTCTACATCAGTGACCTTCTCTCTAGCACATTCAACCCAGTTCACCGTTACGCGGATGACAGCACCCTCCACTCAAATATACAATATTCTAAGCCTGTCTCTTTAGCCCAATTAGATGAGGATCGCAGACTCATGGAGGGTTCTGTCTCTGTGGATCTCCAAAAAATATTAGACTGGGGAAGTAGAAATCTTGTACAATTCAACACCACCAAATTTCAGTCTTGCTTTCTATCTCATTAGAGATACACCAGCCCTTGACCCATCACAACGAACAACCCAGTTATTCAAAGTAATGAGTCCTTTTCACTTGTTGGCATTTCTGAGGATCGAAATCTCAATTGACACCAACATGTCACATAAATTGCAGAAGCGGCTGCTAAGAAATTAGGTTTTCACCTCCGGGCTCGCAAATGCTTTTCACCAGCTAATCTCTATACCATATATACTTCACAAATAAGGCTAAACCTCGAATACTGCTCCCACATCTGGGGTGCCGCTGCCGCTTCTACACTCGCTATCCTGGACTCCATTCAGAAGAGAGCTATACTTCTCATCGGTGACCATACCCTCACCCAAAGGCTTCCATCCCTTGGCCACCAACGTGTCGTTGGTGACCTCTCTCTCTCTCTTTTATAGATGTCTGCACGGACACTGCTCAGAGGAGCTTTCTTCCATAGTGTCACCACCTGTTGCCCCCAACAGATCTACCAGGGGAACAGAGCGAATGCACCCTTTTACTGTCCAGGTCATCAGACATAGAACATCTTGTTATGCCCACTCTTTTGTCCCGAGGAATTCCTTGCCGGCATATGTTTTTCCTTCTCCTCCGAACCTCCAAACCATCAAGTCCAAAATTAACAAGTTGCCTCTTTCCTCCTTGTCGACACCCACTGTACGATAGTATTTAGGCTGTGAGCCCTCGTGGTGTGTTGTTGAAATAAAAAAAAATACTTGTAATTTCGTATTTCATTAACACTTTTAGAGTTAAATGTTTTACAAGCAACATGAAGAAACTAACAATTTATTTACTATTTAACTAGTTTAAATGTGGATACATACAATTTTAAATATAATACGAACTACTGATGAAAATGTTGGGGGTAAAAGATGGGCTGTGCATGCTTCTCTTTAATTTACAATCCAAATTTAACTCATTTTCCGAGGTCATGCAATGATGACAGAGCGACGTGGGTTGTCCCACAATAAAGTATTTCACTGTTACTTTAATATACATGGTGTCCATTGTAAAAAGTTGCAATAGCTTTTTCCCGAGAACTGCTGAGATTTTGCTTGCGAGGGAGAGACCTTTTTGAACACTTACATAGTTTTCAGCATTCAACCACTACCAGGGGCGTCTTTCACCCCATCAATTAAAATAGGAAATGTTGGTCGAGCGGCACCTTTTTGAAAATATTTTCTGATCCTCTGTTTAAAGCAATTTTAAAATCTACCAGGTAGTTTTTTACTTATTTGCTTTCAAGTAAATAGCTAAAGAAATAATCTGTAGATCTTAAAATTGCAGATTATGGAAGGTACGTTAAGTGGCACCTTTTTGGTAAGCCTTTTTAAATTTTCTCTATTCAAAGCAATTTTAAATTCTACTACTCAATATTTTAGATATTTGCTTTCAAGTAAGTAACTAAAGAATTAATCAGTAGATCTTAAAATTGCAGCTTAAGTTTTGAAATCCGATGTTTTAAAAATTAATCGATATATTTTAGAATTGAAGCTTTGAACAGAGACTCAAACGAGCTATCCAAAAAGGTGTTACTCGACTTACTTTTTATACAAAGGTAAAGGGTTAACTGCAAGACTACCCTCAACAAATTTTGCAGCTGCAATGAGGTATCGCTGGTTTGGATACCGAGTCACTCAGACCTTAATGGCAATGTAGGGCCGATACTTTTGCCAGGAGTGGTACCAGGAAGGACTTTCTCTGACCATAACTTCCGCTGGTGCTGATAACAAAGCAGGGCAGTGTTTATCAACTAATTTTAGGTTATGCAGAGCTGGCCTATATATGACACCCCTCATTTTTTCTCGATCTGTCACACAGAAGGCAGCATATTCCGTCCTCACAGGGTTAGGACACACTCTAAATTCTTTTCACAACAAGGCCAACATCAAACATAAAACTAATCTTGATCGATTGGATCATAGATAGATTGTACACATACAAATAATTGAAATATTAATTAACGCCAAAAATGACTCCTTAACTGAAGTAGATGCAACAATCCAAATATCCTCCATACATTTTTAAAAATTGCATAGCTTGTTGGAACAGAGATCTAAGCAATGAGACCAAAATACGAATGCTGAGGTATTACATATTCACCATTACTTAATACGGAATAGAAGCTGCAACCCTTACTAAACAGACATTGAAAAGAAAAGAGACATTTTAGATGTAGTTGTACAGAAGAATCCTCACAATATCTTACAAGGACAGAGTTACCAACGAGAAAGTCCTACAAAGGTTATCTGAATTGAGCACGAAAGTGAAGGTTTAAAAGCCATTTTATGAGATGAGAGAGATACCACATACTGCGCATAGTAATTCAAGCCAAAATCATTGGGTCATGCAGGGTAGGAGAAAAATAATTTTGTGGCTTCATAATCTAAGACTGGTCCAACGTACTGTTAAACAAGATTCTTACTCTGGTGGGTCTGTATACAGGACACTGCCGCTTGAGTCACCACAGGGCACGGACAAGGAACCCAGTGCCGGCTGTGTATGGATAGGGACAAACCAGCAGAGCACCTGTTATGTTTGTGTTCAGCTGCGAACAGGGGAAGACACCTTATTTTTGGGAAAACGCAACTTGCACCAGAAGATCTGTATAAACATTCGCCTACAAAAATTATCGACCTCTGTAATCGGCTGGACTTATTGGGTAGAATATAAGACATTTAGGCGTGCGCCACAATAGACCTTAAGGTATCAGTACTGAGACTCTAATGTAACACTCACAATATAGCCTAACCTAACCTAAGAATATAAATGCTACAACTTTTGTTAAGCACCCCCTCGTGTGCACAATCGACGTCTTTTAGAGTTTTGAAAAATTCTCAGCAGTTCTCGGGAAAGCGTTGGTGCAACGTTTTACAATAGACAACCTGTATCTATTTGATCAATGTCCACTTTTAAATTGACATATATATGCTTTGTTTCAGATTCATCCTGCCTTTGAAAGATGCATTTTCAAAGCCTTTAAAACGCACAATCTAAGGCTCCAGGAGAACGTACTAAGGGGCAAATTACCAAGCGAGTCAAAAGATGGAACCACTATTGAAGATATGTTTAACAGAATGAATACCAGGAAAAAGATGCGATGCTTTTATGAAAGATTCTATACACATTGTGTATGTTAAATTAACTTATGGGTATGGCTACCTATTAAATACTACCAAATTGATAGTTGATTATTTTTTTCTTTGATGAATAAGTCCACATAGTTGTGTGTAAGTTCTGGTTATTGGCAATGATAAAATCGTTAAAATAGCGCTAAAAGTAAATGTAACCCATGCGGTTTGCTTCAATTCAGATCCTGCGCGAAGAGACTAAATGTTTTGATTAAAATTACGAGTAGATCCGGCCCGATAGCACAAATGGTTTGTTCAGATTGGCTGGTCACGACCAACATGTTTGATTTAAATTAAAATGAGTGCATTAGATTAATTAGTTTTGAGAAACTAGGATGGTGGTTCAAATTCCTGAGTTTACATAACTTAAAAAGGACCAGAGGAATTGTTCTTTGGGGGTGCAGAATTATAATAAACACACGGAGCACAAATAGCAACAATTCAATAATAATTAATGAAGGAAAAGTGACTTACAGGGTAGGTTGCCGTAACCAGCACGTTGTAAATGTCGCTGCTATCTGTGAACGTTGTCCACGTGTCCAGGTGACAAACGTGGATTTCGATGTATTGATGCCGCTTGCACGCGTTCGAAGTAGTTGATATAGGCAATAATAAACACATGGTGGATTTATCGTCACGAATCAGTTGCTCGCCGGAAGACTGGCTCTTGCTACAGCGAGGCTCACTGACCGCTAAATGGCAAAGAAAATGGTGTGAAATTCTGAGCACTTGTCACGGGTCAGTTGGTCTTGCTACGACGCTTACTGACCGCTGGATGAAGATGAAGTGAGAGAGTCTTGGATTTAATGTAGCTACTTCTTTGTGTTGTTGTCGCTTGAAGACACTGGCACCACTGTCGGTTACCTTGCCCTTCTGGCGGCTGTTATATGAGTTAAGGCAGGGTTCAGGGGAATAAAATACAGAGTTGAACGCAGGGATGTTAGACGTCTATATTAAAAATATTGAGACACAACACATGCCTTGTCAGATGTTTTTTTTTGATTAAAGCATTCAAGTTATAAGTATGAGTAGATTAGGACAAATCAGACGAACCACTGCTATAAATAACGTTTTTATGGTCAACTACTAAATCGATAACTTTTTTATAACATTAACACAAATTTAAGTGTTTTTTATAAATATACTTTTATAGGTTAGCTAATATAAACATTTCACCGGAATATATATTTTTATATAAAGGCAGTACTGCTAAAAGTGCATTTAATAAAATTAGAAGGGTTGATTGCTTTAAACGATGGTATTATTTTTGGACAGAGTGTATATACAAATGTGAAATGAAAAAACCAATACTGATAACTGATTCCCATATTATTAATATTGTAACCCAGTACTAAGTGATTCATAAGCTGAATCGTATGGCCAGGAGAAATTAAAAGAAGGTCTCAGCATTTTTTTGTGACTCACCGTTTTAAACGGACCAAAATAGAATTTCCATTAGATAGTATTTTATTGTAAATTTATATTTTTGACTAGTTATACAGTCAAATATTTATCTTGTGTCCAAATTTATGATTTCTGATTTCTGAATATCCTTCCTCCGAGGTCACTATTCTTGGTGACTTCATAGTCCATAATAAGGAAGGGCTAGGATATTCAAAAACCGATCCACAAGGCAGAGCAGCGGAGGCCTTTCCAGTCAGCAACTCTTTAGCCAATATGGTTCAGCAACCTACTTACTTTCCTCGCATCTAAACACACAGCTCAAATCCCTTGGATCTCCTTCTTACTACAAAACCTGAAGACTATAAGACATCAGTCACCGCCTCCCTTGGTCGCTCAGACAACGGCATGGTCACTGCTTCCTGCACAAGGCAACCCGAGGTCACACAGTCATCACACCTACGTATCGTTTGGCACTACAACTCCGCGAACTGGGGCGAAATGCGGGATTACTTTTCCTCATTTCCATGCGCGTCTGTCTGCTTTTCTCATCCTGGCCCTTCTGATATCTCACAAAACGTCACCGAAATTATACAAGCTGGTATGGAATTATTTATTCCACGTATACAGAAAACATCTTCAGCAACTCAAAAGCCCTGGTTCTCTAAATCCTGTGACAAGGCCAGACTTGAAAGAGTCAAAGCTCACAAAACGCGTCTACACAATCTCAGTCAAGAAAACCGTCAAGCATTTAACGACGCAAGAAACCGCTATGTCCGCATTCTTTCTGGGGCAAAAACTCCTTTAATAACCACATTAAAAACAAAGTCCTCTCAAGCTCAAACGGCAGCGAACCCTTCCCACCTCTTGTTTCAGGGGATAAAATTGTTTCTACCATCCTGGGCAAGGGTGAACTTTTTGCTGTTCGCCGGCAGTTCTACTCTCAACCCACCTCCAAATGTTCAACCACCAACAGTCCCCAATGTCGCGCATAAAATGACGGATATCATTTTCAAAACTAAAAAGGTACGGAAGATGCTCTCTTCTCTTAATACCAGTAAAGCATCTAGCCTTGACGAAATTCCAGCAATTGTTCTCAAAAAATGCGCACCAGAACTTGCTCCTGTTATGACTCGTCTGTTTCAGACATCATCAAGAGAGGCATATTCCCTAGTAACTGGAAAACTGCTCGAGTACAACCCGTCCCCAAGAAATGATCCAAACCGCTTCCTGGCAACTACAGGCCTATTTTTCTCCTTCCAGTCGTCTCTAAAGTGATCGAAAAGTATATAAACACCGAATTACTAAAGTTTCTTGAACACACAGCGTAATACACGACAGGCAGTATGGATTCCGTCAGCGCAGATCAACTGCCGACCTCCTTTCCTTTGTCACCCATTCTTGGAACAAGTATATGGAACTACACGGGGAATACCAGATTGTCGCTCTAGACATATCCAAAGCATTCGACCAGGTCTGGCACGCAGCGCTGCTTAATAAACTTCCAGCATATGGCCTACCACCAAAACTCTGTACATGGACAGCAAATTTCCTCTCCAACCGGAGCATTTCTGTTGTCGTGGATGACCATTCTTCTAAACTGTATCCAATTAATGCAGGAGTCCCTCGAGGTTCAGCTTTAGCCCCTACTTTGTTCCTTCTCCACATCACTGACCTCCTCTCTAGCATATCCAACCCAGTTCACAGTTGCGCAGACGACAGCACTCTCCTCTCAAAAATACAATATTCTAAGCCTGTATTTTTTGCCCAATTAGATGAGGATCGCAGACTCATGGACGGTTCTGTCTCTGTGGATCTCCAAAAAATATTAGACTGGGAAAGTATAAATCTTGCACAATTAAACTCCACCAAATCTTAGTCTTGCTTCCTATCTCATTAGAGATACACCAGCCATAGACCGACCACGATAAACAACCAGCTTATTCAAAGTAATGAGTCCTTTTCACTTGTTGGCATTTCTGTGGATCGAAATTTCAATTGTCACCAACATGTCATATCAATTGCAGAAGCGGCTGCTAAAAAAAGTAGGTTTTCTCTTCCGAGTTCGGAAATACTTTTCACCAGCTAATCTCTATACCTTATATACTTCACAAATAAGGCCAAACCTCGAATACTGCTCACACATCTGGGGTGCCGCTGCTGCTTCTACACTCGCTATCCTGTACTCCATTCAGAAGAGAGCTATATGTCTCATAGGTGACCTTACCATCACCCAAATGCTGCCATCCCTTGCCCACCGACGTGCCGTTGGTGACCTCTCTCTTTTTTATAGATTGACGGGCACGGGCACTGCTCAGAGGAGATTTCTTCCATAATTCCTCCACCTGCTGCCCCCAACAAATCTACCAGGGGATCAGAGCGAATGCACCCTTTTACTGTCAGGTCACTAGACATAAAACATCTTGTTATGTCCGCTCTTTTGTCCCGAGGACTTCGAAGTTGTGGAATTCCTGCCGGCACATGTTTTTCCTTCTCCGGACTTTCAAACCTTTAAGTCCAGAATTAACAAGTTGCCTCTTTTCTCCTTATCGACACCCACGGTACGATAGTATTTAGGCTGTAAGCCCTCGTGGTGTGTTGTTGAAATATAAAAAACACGTTGTTTAACTCTAAAGTGTCGGACTCCGAATGAAGCTCACTGGATTTGCTTGCATCGGCAACAGGTCGGTATTGGAATATCAGTCGCTTTGCTAGCATCCTGGTTGGTGCCTGTGTCTTGTACATATGGTTTAGGATGGAAATTTCCACGTTTAAACAAGGAGTGTTTCAACAGTTTTGTGAATACCGGGAAGTACTACCGGCGTAGCATGCCTTCATATCGTTAGATGTTAGGATACTTCTTTGTACTTACGCAATTCTATTTAAACTGCCACTGAGACAAAATTACAGTTTAGAAAATATTTCCATTACTAGCATGATCGAAATAGTTTGTAGCTAAACTTTTCATTATTATTTCAGCCTTGAGCAATATTTACTGAGAGAATTAGAGATTTACTAAAATAATTATACTGTGTATTCGTACTGACTTCAGCTAGACATTGCGTACGAAATTACGATAATTTGTTTAATATACAGAGCGTTGCAAAAGTAGAGCATCAATGCTGTTTGTTCCATTGTAAAATTACATATTTTGTTTAAATTGCAAATAAACATTTCTTCAATATGAAATAAACATTTAGCCATGTATCAATAGAACATTGTAAGATGTAGGTAGGGGTCGCCATCTCGGTGCGGAACCAGGTAGTATGTTGTCACGGCCGCTCCAAGTAACACAAAAAGTTATAAAATGGAGACTGCGTACAACCAACTAACAATTTTGTAAATTGTCAGCACTGGCCCATTTCTTCCTCAATATAGGGACATTGTATGTAAGGCTAGATGTATTCTCACCATAATTAGAACCGCAGACCGGTTTCTCTCTAACTAGAGCTCATCAGTACGTTATAGTAATTACAGCGAGAACACACCTATAAAGTTATACGGCTATGGTAGCCAGCCTCCTAGAACATTGTGAGATGTTCGACAAGGTCGCCATCTCGGTGCGAAACCACGTAGTATGTTGTCACGGCAGCTCCAAACAACACAAAATATGTCTGCGGTTCTAATGAGGAATCTGCACATTTTTTCAATCTCCTCATATTCAATTCCCCACATTTTATAAAATCAATTGCCATACAAACTCTAAATTTTTAACTAATTGTTTTCCTGTAAAAAAATATAGAAAATCAAAATAATTGTCTCCGCCCCAAAACGCAGCCGTAAATAAAGACGGCCTACTGTGACGTCACGATCCGGTATCGGCCAAAATGAGTTTCGCTTACTTACACAGAGATCCTCATCTCACCATTTGTGTTTTTGCGACTTACGTGTGCCGGATAGTTATTGCTATCAACTTATATTATTGTTAATATCTATATACTCGTATTAATTATTTTAAAAACTGTACAGTCTTATAGTATGGCTACAGAAGTTGGATTTGTCCACGGACAATCTGATATTTTACCAAAAACTTATGTACTAGCAATGTTTGCGTTTTTAGGAAACAACCCGAATTTCATCGGTGCTAAGCTAAAAGGGTGAAAGCTGGGAGGCATGTGCCTGATATGAATCTTATTTTATCCTGCAAATACCTTTCTTGGATTTTATGTAGTTTTTTTTAAATAAAATATAATGTATAATTTATGGGGTTACTAGGTTTCTCTATTTGAATTTCCAAACAATCGATAATCAAAACTACTTTTCCATACCTCGCTCTAAATCAAATAGGTAAATGGCGTCGAATAAGTAGTTTTGATATCTGGCCAATAAATTAACTGTTGAAGGAATTCCGATAGGATCACAACACTTTTAGCAAATATCCTGCTTAAGTTACTTACAAACATGCCAATACCGATCACTAAGATAGCGAATGAATCATTTAAATGTATCTTCTTCAAGGATATGAATATATGTTTCACTGGCAATGGAGCTGTTGCAGCCGACATTTTTATTAGATGATAACTTTGTACTGGTAAACCTAGAAACAGTTTAGGGTCACGTTCTATGCTCCATATCAGTCCTTTCAACATGTGTTCCTTAAATTTAGTGTCCTCAAATTCTTTTGAAAACTCCATGCTACTTGAAGGACTACTATCAGTTAAGTTATAATCACATTCTTCGGTTTTGACTGACCTCGCAGAAGAAACTGTACCCTCAGCAAAATACACCGTTTTCACTATATTGTGGGGTTTTAACTGAAAGGTTCCAACTGAAAAAACTGGTACTTTGATTGGTGATAAACCATATTTGTTCTGTCTTAGTTGCCTTACTTCGAAACTTTGGTCGCAAGTTCACTTGTATGGTTTTATTTATAGTCGAGGTTACCAATTCAATAATACCAGCGGCAACTTGTGCTGCAGTAGGTTCTTCACCAAGAGCTTCCTCCACTTTATCGTCCTTATTTTCAGCAGACAAGGATGGTGGGGCAGCTTCTATTTCTAGTTCCATTAAAAGTTCACGACGTCTTCTTTTTTCAGGAAGATGTCTTTTTTGATGTTCCTTTATTGTTTTCTGGCACATAAATATATGTGGAATCACTCCTGTCTTCAATTTCAAATTTTTAACTTGCTGGCCCCTTTATTGATACTGCACGTAATTTTCCATGTCTTGCACCAACTGAAATAAAAATAATAATAAAACGTGTATTGGCAGTGCTAACGGTAGAATATGAAAGAAACTATATATGTTCAACTATACGAAAGAAATTTAGATTTCAAAAAATGCTACTCCATATTTATGACCATATAATTTCATAAGCATTTACTTACGTTAAAATGATCATCACATATGTGCAAAGTAGATTTTACACTAACTGGACTTTTCAGGTCCCTCTTCATAGCTAAACACCATTTCTTCCTGATTTTCTCATCCTTAGGTACATTAAAGAATAATTTGTTGGGGGTAGTTATTGTTGTGGAAATACATTTGGGCACTATACAGCACTTATTTATGTCCAGGCACAGTTATGTCTTTAGCATTCTCATATTGTGATTCTGAATCTGCTGAAGCCATCACACAGTCACGCACTAAACTAGATTAAACACAACTTACTACCTTTGAACCTATATTATACACTAAAAACCAAAACTACTTAAAATTATGATAAAACTGTTCATAATTCGATGCAAACAGAAACGAAAACAAGACAAGGTTAAATGGCGATGCCCGCCTATCACGCAGGTGTACCGGATCCTGACGTCACAAACCTCTTCACCAATCAGATCGCGTTTTCGCGCATCCTGTCTTTTTGAATTATATCGAATATTTCAATAAGTATTTTGCTGTACTTTAAATACGTTTTTCATCAAAAGTAAATTATATGCAACTTTCTCATTATGGTGAGAATACATCGAGCCTTACACGCATCAATATTTAAACGAAATAATGACGTCAGACATGATATACGAAATTATTAATTTGAAATTTGATAAGGTAAGAAACAACCCCTTATTAGTGAATTTTTATTAAAAAAAATCACTAATAGAGAGGTATCGATGGTGAGACTTTGCAAAAATTCTTTCAAATGAGCGCGAATTAGGGCCCCTAGAACCCATATCCGGGGTCAGTTTGAATTTTTATATGTTTATATATATATATATATATATATATATATATATATATATATATATATATATATATATATATATATATATATATATATATATATATATATATATATATATATATATATATATATATATATATATATCCGTCTGATAACTCAAAAAATAATTAACCGATTTAGATGAAACTCGGCAAGTGCCTTTCTTTTTTATTATCCATATATTATTCCTATGAATTATACAATGTAACTTTGACCTACATACCTCTGCTTACCTGAGACTTTGCAAAAATTCTTTCAAATGAGCGCGAATTAGGGCCCCTAGAACCCATAATATATATATATATATATATATATATATATATATATATATATATATATATATATATATATATATATATATATATATATATATATATATATATATATATATGTATCCGTCTGATAACTCAAAAAATAATTAACCGATTTAGATGAAACTCGGCAAGTGCCTTTCTTTTATTAATGGCTTGGATAAGTTCGTTGGCTAGGAAAATCGGACGGGGTTTTCCGGAAAAATTTTGAGTTTTCTTTCAAAAAAAAATTTTTTTTCGAAAATTTCGATATAATTTGGTCTACATATTGCTTTGGGAAATACCTAACTATGTGCCAAAATTCAGCATTCTAGGATTACAGAAAATTGAGCTATTTAAATTTGAAACATTTATGTTTAAATCATAAGTATGTGGTTGCTGTTGGTTAGTCAATGCTTTTCTTATTGACTCATGAAATTCATTTGTAAGTTTCCGAGAAATGTCAATAATACTGAATTCACTGATTGTTAATCATTGGAAGCATTTACGATTATATATAACCCTATTGTAATGTATTATCATTTATCACCTCTGTAGTATAATTATTTTTGCCTTACAACTCGCAGCGTTTTTAGTCAATTGTTGTTATTAATATTCAATAGTTTCTTTCCGAATACACACACCTTCCATTGACTTCTGCTTCTGCCGCTGTTACAGTCCTTTTATTTAGAGCTAGAGTTGTAACCACTCATACAGTGTTTTTTAACCACGTGGCTGGGGGACTGACCGAATTAATTCCCAGTTGCTGTTGATTTACTCATATTCTCTTAATATGTTTGAAGATGTGGTGTCTACTTCATTCCAAGTCACTATTAACCGACTATTTATGAAATCAAATAAGTAAATTAAATCGATTGTCATAAAATATGTAGTGTATTAAGACAAGGGAAAAAGAAATAAAACATATATAACTGTGCACATTTTGATTATATTTTAGGGTGCTTGAGAGAGGTATTGTCACAGCATAATATCTTATTAAAGTTCATTTGTAAATAGGTTTAATTTTTATATGTTTATATATATATATATATATATATATATATATATATATATATATATATATATATATATATATATATATATATATATATATATATATATATATATATATATATATATGATAACTCAAAAAATAATTAACCGATTTCGATGAAACTTGGCGAGTGCCTGTCTTTTATTAATGGCTTGGATGAGTTCGTTATCCAGAAAAATCAGACGGGGTTTTCCGGAAAAATTTTGAGTTTTCTTTCGAAAAAAATTTTTTTCTCCGAAAGTAACAAAGCTGTTTCAATGAAATTTACTATATATGTTGCGTCAACCTTACTACGTACCAAAATTCAACTTTCTAAGTTTAGAGAAAATTGAGTTATTCAAATTTTAAATTTTCTTTCGAAAAAAATTTTTTTCTCCGAAAATTACAAAGTTATTTTAATGAAATTTTGTGGATATCTTGCCTTAGGAAAAACCTTACTACGTATTGAAATTAAACTATCTAAGTTTATAGAAAATTGAGTTATTTAAATTTGAAGCATTTAATAAAAATTCACTACCATAACGCACTTGCTGCGTCCCGAGTTTTTTTCTAATAATTACGAATCGCCGCATAAGGCGAATAATAATAGAATGAATCCTTTCATGATAAATTATTTGAATGTAGTGTTGACATTTTATCCATGTTTCACGTCATACTAACTTACACCATATTTATGATATCAATCCAGTAGTCGATAAAATCAACAGTAATGGAATAATAAATGTCTCAGTTGAGGATAACCACACGCGAACCTACCCCCCGCCCCTCCTCTCATTGTAATCTGCCTATCTTTACTTATTATCGAACATTTTATTGTGATCTAAGTGGAATATTAACTAAAATGGTTCTCAGAAATTTTTAACTAAATCGATGTTGAGTCATTTGCTCATAAAATAAAAAGGTATATCAATTACTCTACTTAGCTTTTAAGTAAATAACTCAATTACTGAACACTGGTCAATGGTTATTATTTATTTAAAATGGTGTTTAAGAATCAATAAAGCGGGCAAAGAAATGAGTAAGAAATAAAGAAAACCTAAATCTTGCACGTGTGCAAGTGCGTGTGGGAGGGTGGTACCCACAAGCAAGTTAAATTATGGTTTTTAATTTTTATTAATTGCTATTTACTTGATGATTTTCCGCGTCCTGCAATATTTTTTTTGTATTTTTATGGAACAGTTTATTTTTTATTATCCATATATAATAATAATAATAATAATAATTTATTTACTGATAATATACAGTCTGGCTTTTAACAAACAATACAGCAACAATATAACATAATTAATATTGACATTTTTTTTTCCACAATCAGCAAATAATAAGAAACCGACAAAGTCAGAGACTGTGTGTCGGTAAACTTCAACATACATTTGCCTACCTTGTAGGTGATTGAACAGAAATGTGTCCCGAACCAAACTCACACAGTGAACAAAAGAATATTACCACCACATACACCCACACACAGAGAGCCACCTATACACATTCGCAATCCTATACACTCGCAAACTCTCTCTCTCTCTTTTTTTTCTCTCAACACACACACACATGCACACAATTTTGCAAATCCTTCTATTACAATTTTCAAACAAACTACTCGGCTTTTCAAATCTACACTCGACAATACCCAGTCTGATTTTTAACAACAAATAACAATATCAACATTGCAAATTTTTTTCCACGGTTACCCGTTTCCCCCCTTTTATACACCATCAGCAAATAATAACAAACCGACAGAGTCAGAGACTGTGCGTCGGCAATATTCAATATAGATTTGCCTACCTTGTAGGTGAGTGAGCAGAAATGCGCCCCGAAAACCAAACTCTCATCGTGAACAAAATGAAATTACCGCCACATCCATCCACACAGAGAGAGCTACTTACACACATTCGCAACCCCATACATCCACATACTCTCTCTCTCTCTCTTTCTCTTAAACGCACACACATATCCTACAATCCTTTCATTACAACTACTAAACCAAATCAGCTGTTTTTCAAATCGACAATACTTTGCACTAATTTTCGTGGTACTGTAAGGAGCCAAGTTTTTACCCTGCTTCTCAAAACGAACTCCGATCTTAATTTTTTTATTTCTAGTGGTAGTATGTTATACAACCTTGGCATAATAAAGGTATAATACCTCTGTCCCACCGTTTTATGCACTCTAGGAACCTTCATGTACTGTTCTCTTCGCCCTCCATACGTATGATCCACAATATCAAACTCACCCTTGTGCTTATAATAATATGCCAAGGAAGAATATGAGTACAACTGTCTCATGTCCAACACATTGGCCTCTGCGAATAACAGATCACTGGGATACACCGAAGGTCTACCATATATAATTTTCAGGAATAGTTTGTGGATAACCAAATGTTTAATATGGCTTGTCAGCATTCCTCCCCACGCCACGATTCCATATCGAAGCAGACTTTCCACCAGAGCAGAACATATTATTTTTAGGTATTGCGTATTGAGTATTTTTTTAAGTTGCTTTACTTTACCAATGAGCCCACTTAATTTGTTTACCAAATCTGCAGCATGAGAATCCCAGCGTAGGTGTCCGTCTACAGTAATGCCAAGATATTTAATGGCGTCGGCACTACAAATGATAAAACTCTGATCAACAACAAGAGGACCCATCTCTTCAGTTCTATAACTCGAGAACTGTATATATTTAGTTTTTTCGCAGTTTACAGCCATTTTTTTATCGTTGAAATATTCCCACACTCTCCTCATTCCAACCTCGGCCTCAATTTTCAGATCATCCCAGTTTTTCGCAGAAAAGAATATGGCTGTATCATCACCAAAGCTAATGATCTGTCCAGAGTTTTCAACCTGGTATAAATCACTTATATATATATGTTGAATAAAATCGGTCCCAAAACCGAGCCCTGTGGGACACCACACCTAATAACCGTGCTTTCACTTAAGACGCCTCCAACTGCACTGTTTTCTATTATGCAAATAGCTCTTCATTAAGGTCAAAAGAAGTCCCCTAAAACCCACCGATTCCAGCATTTGACAAAGAACCTCATGATCAATAGAATCAATATCATTTCTATGAATTATACAATGTAACGTTGACCTACATACCTCTGCTTACCAGTTAGAATTTGATATAGAATTACAAATATTCATTGAATGTTGTTGCCCTTACTTGGTGAAACTGGTCCATACTACATACAGACTTAAAGACTACTTCTCTGGCTTCACTGTTAATAAAGGATATAAATACTGCCCAAAATTTAAGTTTACAAACAAAATTAAAGAGATATTAGCTTCCGAATCCAAAATAAAATATTGCAATATGCCTTATAGATCTGGAAGCAATTTCGGATTCAGAAGCTAATATCTCTTTAATTTTGTTTGTAAACTTAAATTTTGGGCAGTATTTATATCCTTTATTAACAGTGAAGCCAGAGAAGTAGTCTCCAAGTCTGTATGTATTACAAATAATTACTTATCTTAATATCTAAACATTGCTATTTCGACTCATAAGTTTGACATTTTAACACTGCCATGAATCCAATTCTACCCTGGCCGTTGTTTCTTCATTTTGCAATAAATCGACTGTTGTATAGATAATTCTATTTTGTTTCATCCCTGTGGCAAAATAAAACTTCAAAGATGTAAAAGAGGCAAAAAGTAATTTTAATTAGCACGAGAAGTAAATTAATCAAGAAGAACACATGGACACAGCAAGTGCGTTGTTGTAGTGAATTTTCATCAAAATATTTTCAATAACTACATATACGCTTTATTTAATAAAAGCAGGAATGAAATTTGGTTACCAGTGCCTATAACATATATAGTAGAAACAACATATACCACATTTCATTAAAATAACTTTATTAAAAAAATAACAAATAATATAAACGAAAACATCTCTGAAAGGGTCATTTTTATGGGATCCGCTGTCTATTGGTAAAAACGATGTAATAGCGAATTAAAAAAAATCGCCTAATATATATATATATATATATATATATATATATATATATATATATATATATATATATATATATATATATATATATATATATATATACAGGGTCGCTGATAAGTCTGGAAACGGTCGATTATCCGGGAAAATATACAAGGTGTCGAAAAAAGTTTTATACAAAAGTTTTTGGGTTCTTCAATGTCTACTAGGCGGTGATAATTTCATTTATACAGGGTTGGTCATACAGGCGTGGCACACCAATATTATTTTTTTTTTAATAGAACACCCTATATATTATTCGATATTTCAATCCTTCTCTTAATCTTGAGCAACATTTATCAGAAGCATGATGTACATAAACTCAATCGTTTCCGGGTAAAAAAATAAATAAAAATAAACGCTATTGTTTTTAAAATCTATTGGATGAAGAACAAAAATAAATGAAAAGTAGAATATCTCTTGAAAACAATCTGTGAGTGTGAAAAGAACCGGTTGCGATGTTTTTAACATTGTTTGAAATCCTATTTTATAAGATGTTCAAAGTGTTCTCCATTGACCTCCTGACAATAATGAATTCGCTTAACAAAACATTGCACTGCATTTACAAGAGCGTTTTGAGGAATGTTATTAATTTCATGCACAATCCTTGCTTGCAACTCTTCAATATTCTGCGGTCTATTTTGGTAAATTAAATTTTTTACATGACCCCACAAAAAAAGTCAAGCGGCGTCATGTCGGGAGACCTAGCTGGCCATTCAATAGTTCCCCTGCGCCCTATCCATCTGCCAGGAAAGGTTTGATTCAGATATTCCCGTACCTCAATTCCAAAATGAGGGGGTGCCCCATCCTGCTGAAACCATATTTCTTCCGCTGGTAGATTTGGGTCGTTATTGTTCGGAAATAATCGACTAACGTCTGGAACAATTGATTCTTGCAAAAGTGTCAAATATCGAGCAGAGTTCAAATTACCGTGTATAAAATAAGGTCCTATGATATGTCCACCAATAATAGCACACCAAACATTTACTTTTTGCGGTCTTTGGGTGTGAATTTGTTCCATCCAATGTGGGTTTTTGTCTGACCAGTACCTACAGTTGTGTCGGTTGACTTGTCCATTCAAACAAAATGTAGATTCGTCGGAAAACAAAATGTGGTTGGCAAAGTTAAAATTTTGGCGTAACTTCTCCATAATAAGTTCACAGAACTCGATTCTGCGATCAAAATCGTCTTCACTCAGTTCTTGCAATAAATGAATTTTATATGGACGGAACTTTTCCCGCTTCGTAATCTTTTGAATTGAATATCGACTCATATTGTGATTTAAAGCCAATTGCTGTGCCGAAGTTTTCGGATTTTCCACCACATCCAATATTACATTCAAAGAATTTTCTTCATTTGTAACGGTTACTGGCCTTCCAGTTCTAGGTTTATCCTTGATACCGCCAGTTTCGTGAAAACGATGCAAAGTTTTCGAAACTGTGGATTTGGAGATCGATTCCCGCTCAGGATGCAACTCATTGAACATAATCACCACTTGAGCAAAACTTCGTGTTCTATCACCGTACCCTATCATCATTAAAATTTCGATACGTTCGGTTTCACTTAAACTTGCCATTTTGCACAAAAACTGTTGACACTAAATTACTAATGTTTCAAAACTGTTGACACTGAATGAATGTTTGACATTCGTTGTCCTGGAAACATTTTAAAACAAAAGAATAATACTGCGTTTCTTATGGGCATCTTATCTTATCTTGGGATTCCAAACAATGTTAAAAACATCGCAACCGGTTCTTTTCACACTCACAGATTGTTTTCAAGAGATATTCTACTTTTCATTTATTTTTGTTCTTCATCCAATAGATTTTAAAAACAGTAGCGTTTATTTTTATTTATTTTTTTACCCGGAAACGATTGAGTTTAGGTACATTATGCTTCTCATAAATGTTGCTCAAAATTAAGAGAAGGATTGAAATATCGAATAATATATAGGGTGTTCCATTAAAAAAAAATTAATATTGGTGTGCCACGCCTGTATGACCAACCCTGTATAAATAAAATTATCACCGCCTAGTAGACATTGAAGAACCCAAAAACTTTTGTATAAAACTTTTTTCGACACCTTGTATATTTTCCCGGATAATCGACCGTTTCCAGACTTATTAGCGACCATGTATATATATATATATATATATATATATATATATATATATATATATATATATATATATATATATATATATATATATATATGTATATATATATATATATATATATATATATATATATATATATATATATATATATATCCGACCGATAACTCAAAATATAATGGAAAATTTTGTGAGTACCTTCCTTTTGCAAGTGGCTTGGATAAGTTCGTTATCCAGGAAAATGGGACCAGGTTTTCCCGAAAAATTTTGTGTTTTCTTTATAAAAAAATTGATATCTCCGGAAGTAACCAAGTAAGGGCAACCAAATTTGGTACGCGTGTTTGTATTATTAATAGTAAACTCAGTACCAAAATTTAGGTCTCTAGCTTTAAAGAGAAAGAAAAGTTATGGGCAGTTAAAAAAAAAACCAATGTTGGAGTTTTCCTCAAAACGTCAAACTCGCAATTTTAAACGTCAAAATCGGCAATGTTTAGGCAAAGAACGTGAAACAAATACGGATTGTGAAAAGAAAATGTTGCAAGGAGAGTGTTCTGCGAACCCTCAAGTTTCAGACTCAACCGTCATTGCCCTTCATTTTACTAAAATATTTACATAAAATTCATTTCAAATAGACCCTTTCTCTGATGCCTTGGCTGTCGGTTTAGTTAAGTTGATGCTTTCGCTGTAGGTTTAGTGAAGTTTATGGTTTAATAGTCTCTAATTTTCGTTAGCTAATTTACGTAGAACAAATTCGTAAATGCATTTTTGCATTTTTTATCGAAATATGATGCGTTTGTAAGAAAAAAAGCTGGACGCAGTAAGTGCGTTTTGGTAGCGAAATTACGGTAAATTTACAGTTTAGCTCCCGAACGCTTTTCAAAAAACTGTTTTTAGAAAACTGCCTAGGTCCCCCCCTAGATCCACAAACTCCAAGAAAAATTTCTTTTTCACACCCCCCAAGGAAGTTACGGGACCAGAAGCGAGTAGGGGTGCTGGACGGGGTAGGTAGTAAAAAGGAAATATGAGCCGAAAATTCGAATAAAACGGGCTTGACAGCTGTCTTTTTCACATCTTGAAGCCATATCCCCCCTTAAACCCTGCCTACCCCACACAGCACCCCTATCCCCCCAGGTGCCGTAACTTCCTTGGCGGGTAGGAACAAGACATTTTTCTTGTGGTTTATGCAGCGAGGGTGGTTGTATGCGCGCGACGGGGAAGGAAAATCCCCACGACGAAGCAGCCCCTCGTGTGCATACAACCACCCTCGTTGCATAAACCACAAGAAGAACTTCTTGTTCATACCCCTCAAGGAAGTTACGTGACCTGGGGGCAAATGACGGTGCTGTGTGGGATAGACAGGGTTTAATGGAGACATGGCTTCAAATAGATATTTTTACTTTTTGAGATAAAAATTTTTTCGAATGAAAACACAAAATTTATCCGGAAAAACTTGTCCGATTTTTCTGACTAACGAACTTGTCCAAGCCATTTGCAAAAAGAAGGTACGTGGCAAACTTAATCGAAATCGACCCATTACTTTTTGAGTTATTGGTGTGATACATACATACATAATATATATATATATATATATATATATATATATATATATATATATATATATATATATATATATATATATATATATATATATATATATATATATATATATATATATATATATAAACATATAAAAATTGAAACTGACTTCGGTTATGGGTTCTAGGGGTCCTAGTTCGCTCATTTGCAAAAAAAATTCAAATTTCAAAAGTCTGGATCTCCCCATTAGTGAATTTTTTCTACGAAAATTCACTAAAAAGGTTCGGGACGCAGCAAGTGCGTTATAGTAGTGAATTTTTATAAGAATACTATTAATACGATATATGATTAAAACTAATTCTTTAAATCTAAATTAAAATTCAAGTTATACACATTATTGTTTAAAAATATATAAACATTTTTCAAAGGTCTGGAGGTTGTGTGTTATACAACTGAATTTCCATAAAAATGTTTTTAATAGCAAATTCGAGCAGGCATCAATCTGATTATCGTTATAGCCTATGTAGTAGAAACAATGTACTATATTTTATCAAAATTACTTATGGTTTAAAAATATACAAAAGTTTTCCGAAAATAAACTTAAATGTCGGTTTCCTAACCAATAAAGCTTACGTTAATGGCAAATTGAGTTATTTAAATTTGAAGGATTTAATGAAACCAAAACGCACTTACTGCGTCCAGATTTGTTCTTAAAAACGCATAATATTTTGATAAAAATGTAAAAATGCTTAACGAATTTGTTCTACGAAAATTAGCTAAAAATTATAGACCGTTAAACCAGAAACTTCACTAAACCTACAGCGAAAGCATCAACTTAACTAAACCGACAGCCAAAGCATCAGAGAAAGATTTGAAATGAATTTTCTGTACATATTTTAGTAAAATGAAGGGCAATGACGGTTGAATCTGAAACTTGAGGGTTTGCAGAACATTCTTCTTGCAACATTTTCTTTGACGTTTTAAATTGCGATTTGACGTTTTGAGGGAAACCCCAAAATTTGTTTTTCTAACTGCCCATAACTTCTTTCTCTTTAAAGCTAGAGACCTAAATTTCGGTGCGGTCACCCTTTATAATACAAACACGCATACCAAATTTGGTTGTCCTTACTTCGTTATTTCCGGAGATATACATTTTTTTATAAAGAAAATACAAAATTTTCCGGGAAAACTTGATCCGATTTTCCTGGCTAACGAACTTATCTAAGCCACTTGCAAAAGGCAGGTACTTACCAAATTTGATCAAGATCGGTCCATTATTTTTTTTTTAATTCACTAAAAGTAAAAAAAAAGTTTATTTAATAACCTGTTCGAAATCGGAGAACATTCTAAAAACTTTGATACCACCATTTCGTCTTAAAATTAGGCGAGGATACACCTTTATTTTGTCAGAAAGGTTAGGAAGCACCCTGTGTAAAACGAACGAAAGTATTAAACTACAACGGTAAGCATTTTACAGAGTAGCAAGAAGCACTTTTACGTATAAATGTTGTATTGATAAAAGATGCTTGCTATTTCTTTCATAAATCAAATTTCTAGAAGCATCTTTTCCACAGACGTCACATACAGATTTTTTTACAGAATGTGTCTGAGTATTCAAATTTATTCACATTACGTAGGACAGTGTGAATTATTATACGCATCTTAATAAAGGTTATTTATTATTGCAGGATGTATCATTTGATATTTTGCAATGTGTTATCTCTGTTTGATTGATAATTGCTATTTCCATTTGTGTCACTTTCGCTTGTTTCTCAAGACACTTGTATGCCCAGTTGAATACTGATGTGTTGTACGATAACATATCCATGTTATTTTATATGATAGCCTTTCGAATACGTTATTACACATTTTTTTTAAAGAAGTATTTCACATTAAAGAAAAAAGTCTGGACTTAGCAAGTGCGTTATGGTAATGAATTTTCATAAAAATATTTGAAATCACAGAACATGTTTTTCAATAAACATTTGTTTCATTGAGCTCAGAGATATGATTGTTATCATGTGATAACAAACGTATCCAAGTCATTTACAAAAGAAAAAAGCTTATCAAATGTCATTAACATCGGCTTAGCGATCTTTAAGTTATCGGTGTGAGATATATATACAGTGGCGCATTGAAAACGAAACAGACCGATTTGCGTCCAAATAAATTTTTTTTAAGAAACGCTGAAACACTTAAATTTGAATATTGAGGGGGACATGTTTTGACATGATAATAATACTCAACTTTGTCACATCAAACCCTTAAGGGTGGTGATAACTACCCTTATATTATAAATAGGGAACATGAGTCGAATGTTACATCTTTTGAAAGCTCTTTCTTTTCTGAATTCAGCACACAATTTTTTTTGGATATTTTATCAACTCGTTTAAAAATTATTCACAGTTGGAGTTGCAAGAACGTATATCATTCATTGTGATAGAAAATGCACTAATTAGTCAATTTTTGAAAAAAGAAATGAAAAAACAAACCCAAACGTTAAAAATGTTTATTCAGTTAAGTAAGTGTCCAAATTGTTGACCACCAGCTTCCAGACAAAAGTACAAATTTTATTCAAAACGAGCTTTGACATTCTGGAGCATCTGTGGAGTTATTAGACGGCATTCTTAAACAATGCTTCATCGTAATTTTTCCAGACACTCCGGTTCTGTTGTGTAAATTCTACTCTTTAAATGGCCCCATAGAAATAAGTCTAAAAGAGTTAAATCCGGCGATCTAGGGGGGCACTCAATAGCACCTCTACGCCCAATCCATTTCTCTGGAAACTCTCTGTTCAAAAACTCCCTAACACGTTGTGAAAAATGCGGAGGAGCTCCATCTTGTGGAAATACTAATTGATTTTCTTGATAGCGATCATCATTTTCAACAATATCAATTAGTAGAGGGTAAACGATATCTTCTAGTAACTCCAAATACGTTTCGCCACTCAAATTGCCATCAAGAAAAATTGGTCTGATTAAACGGTCTCCAAAAATGCCAGTCCAGACATTCAATTTCTGTGCAGTTTGAGTGTGGACTTCGTGAAAATTTCTTGGATTATTATCTGCCCAATAATGGCAATTATGAAGATTGACTGTAGAGTTTAATAAAAACGTACACTCGTCTGAAAACCAAATATTGAACAGAAAGTTCCCGTTATCAGCTATTTGTGCAGTCATAACTTCACAAAACTCCAGCCGCCGATCAAAATCATCTTCATTTAGTTGTTGTACAAAATGAATTTTATACGGGTGAAATTTATGATGCTTCAATATTAGCTGAATAGTTCTTCTTTTGATGTTTGAAAGAGTGGCCAATTTTCTCGTGTTCAAAGTTGGGTCTGCAGCAATTTGTCCTAAAACTTCAATCTCAGTAGTCTCATTTCTAACCGGAAATTGACGTTCAGGATCCCGTTTTTTGTTGGCTACTGAACCATTTTGTCGAAACTTTGCAACTAACTCCAAAATGCATGTCTGTTCGGATGTCGTTCATTGAACAGATTTGCGGTACGGTTGGCACAGTCATCGTTTTTGAAAAAAAAAGAGTAATTATTTAAACTCTTTCTTCTACAGAATACACCATTGTGAAATTAATTTTTGGTAGTACTTTCAAGTATCAAATCGACCGATAAACTGAAATAATAAACCGCATTTCTTTCATTGCGATAAGAAATGTTCTGATAGTCAATTTTTCGTTTACAAACCAACAAAACATTGACTATCAGCACATTCCTTATCGGAATGAGTAAAATGCGTTTTTGCATCTTCAACTGTGAATAATTTTGATAAATTAAAATTAGTTGATAAAACTTCCAAAAAAATTAGTGTGCTGAATTGAGAAAAGAAAGAGCTCTCAAATGATGTAACAGTCGACCCATGTTTCCTATTTAAAATATAAAGGTTGTTATCACCACCCTTAAAGGGTTTATGTGACAAAGTTGAGTTTTATGTCAAAACATGTCCCCCTCAATATTAAAATTGACGTGTTTCAGCGTTTCTAAAAAAAAATCTTTGGACGCAAATCGGTCTGTTTCATTTTCAATGCGCGACCCTATATATATATATATATATATATATATATATATATATATATATATATATATATATATATATATATATATATATATATATATATATAAATAAATTGAAACTGACCCCGGATATTGATTCTAGGGGGGCTAGTTCGCGCTCATTTGAAGAACTTTTTTTAATTCAAAACTCGCGACCTCCTCATTAGTGAATTTTTTAAAGAAAATTCGTTAATAGCGTTCACTTAATCATTATTTTTAACTTTTTTTTTAAATTTTATGGCACTTACACTATTGATGTTGCCTATGTTAGCAATTGCTTTGTCTGTGACTATTAATTATCAAATCCATGTTAGCCTCGTTCTCTATTCTGACACCATTGTAAAAATTAGTATATTACTGTTCCATTGCGGTACTCAAAAGTCTGTGGCCAATAAAGACCACTTAGCCCAAACATACGCAGTGAATCCCAGATTGTTGCTCTAGACATATCCAAAGCATTCGACCAGGTCTGGCACGCAGCGCTGCTTAATAAACTTCCGGCCTATGGCCTACCACCAAAACTTTGTACCTGGACAGCAAATTTCCTCTCCAATAGGAGCATTTCTATTGTTGTGGATGGCCATTCCTCTAAACTGTATCCAATTAATGCAGGAGTTCCTCAAGGTTCAGCTTTAGCCCCTACTTTTTTTATTCCCCACATTAATGACCTCCTCTCTAGCACATCCAACCCAGTTCACAGTTACGCGGACGACGGAACCCTCCACTCAAATATACAATATTCAAAGCCTGTCTCTTTAGCCCAATTAGATGAGGATCGCAGACTCATGGAGGGTTCTGTCTCCGTGGATCTCCAAAAAATATTAGACTGGGGAAGTTGAAATCTTGTACAATTCAACCCCACCAAATCTCAGTCTGGCTTTCTTTCTCATAAGAGATACACCAGCCCTACACCTATCACAATGAACAACCAAGTGATTCAAAGTAATGAGTCCTTTTCTCTTGTTGGCATTTCTGTGGATCGAAATCTTAATTGGCGCCAACATGTCACATCAATTGCAGAAGCGGCTGCTAAGAAATTAGGTTTCCTCTTCCGGGCTCGCAAATACTTTTCACCAGCTAATCTCTATACCTTCTATACTTCACAAATAAGGCCAAACCTCGAATACTGCTCCCACATCTGAGGTGCCGCTGCCGCTTCTACATTCGCTATCATGGAATCCATTCAGAAGAGAGTTATACGTCTCATAGGTGACCCTACCCTCACTCAAAGGCTGCCATCCTTTGCTCACCGACGTGCCGCTGGTGATCTCTCGCTCTCTCTCTCTCTCTTATATTATATATATATATATATATATATATATATATATATATATAATATATATATATATATATATATATATTATATATATATATATATATATATATATATATATATATATATATATATATATATATATATATATATATATATATATATATATATATATATATATATATATCTGCACGGGCACTGCTCAGAGGAGCTTTCTTCCATTATTCCATAGAGCGAATGCATCCTTTTACTGTCCAGGTCATCAGACATAGGGCATCTTGTTATGCCCGCTATTTTGTCGCCAAGACTTCCAAGTTGTGGAATTCCTTGCCGGCACATGTTTTTCCTTCTCCTCCAAACCCCCTAACCTTAACAAGTTGCCTGTTTCCTCTTTGTCGACACCAACGGTACGATAGTATTTTGGCTGTAAGTTCTCGTGGTGTGTTGAAATAAAAAAGTAAAAGAAATCCATGTTAGCCTCGTCCTCTATATCTGACTGCATTGTAACAATTAGGATACTACTGTTAATGAAGGCCACTTAATCCAAACTAAACCATCTTAACAGAAAAATGTCATAATACGGCCCTTAATTAATATAATTATATAAAATAATATAATTCTTTTTTTTGTGTGATGTTCTTGGCGTTTTGGTAAACCAACGTTTTATTCTGTGTAGTTGAGTGCCCGCCACTGGCTAAAACTGAAAGGGATATTATCCAGCGGCCAACCGAATACATACAAACGGGCCGAAATATTGATGAGTCAGTCGGCATCATTAGGAAATTTGATGACATTACAAAAAGTGGCATAGCCGAATATTATTCAGAGAGTCAGCGAGTAGGCCGAGTAGGCCATGCGAATATAGTGGCCTCCCTTGATCCGGTAACTTAGGGACATGTAATGAAGCAATAAATGTTCAACTCGCTACCGAAAGATGTTTCCAAACATATAAAATGCTGATGGCGCGTTAATATTTATACCAAACAGATCGATTCGCGAATGCTGCGAGAATCGTCTTAAGATTCACTCGGATGGAAATTCTGAGAGCATTTCACTGATCAGAGGGATATATTGCATCTGGATGTGTATAGTATGTATCTAATATATCTTCTAAGTTTACTTCGGGAAGCTCAAATATGCTTATAAGTATATTACGGTCTTCTACTCTTGAATATATGATACGATATTAAATCGAAGTTATAATGAAAGATGTTGGGTTGTTTTCGATTTCTCGTGATAGCTTTGTGGTAAAAATAAAATTAAAAATTGGCTGAATAACTATGTATTAAAAGACGCCAACCTTGTTTGATACATTAACTAGAAAAGTCAAGTGTATTTTATGGTGTCAATTTTAGGTTAGCTCAGTGGTTCCCGAACTTTTTCGAGTCGTGGCTTTTTTAGTGAATTTTTATTTTAAAAAAATCACTAATAGAGAGGTATCGAAGGCAGCCCCAATTAAAAAAATCGAAAGGGTTGAGATCTGGTGACTGAGGTGGCCACAGAATTGGCGCAATAGCAACGGAACAAAGAAAATACCATTTGGTAATACAAAAATATAATTTTTGGTTTTATTTAATTCTATGGAAATTGGCTCTTTTTAAATAAAAACTGCCATATTTTATGTTTATAAAATTTACGACGAAGAATAAATCAGACAGCACAAGAAATATCCTCACAAACATTACGTATCTTTAAAGATTATATCTGAATCGATGTAGAGTCTGTATTAGATAGGGAGGGCGTCAATTCGAGCATTTCTTAAAATAAAATTGTTTTATTTCAATAATCGTTTCATTTATCATTTAGTAATTATTTCAGAAACAGAATGAATTTTACTTTCAAAAGAAGACAAATTCACTATCAAATGAACACTAAGTGAAGGTTGGAAGTGATGAGTACTTATAAGCACACTAACGAGTCTCACCATCGATGAGACTTTGCAAAAAATTTTTCAAATGAGCGTGAATTTGGGCCTATATCCTGGGTCAGTTTCGATTTTTATATGTAATAATTAACCGATTTTGATGAAACTAGGCAAGTTCCTTTCTTTTATTAATAGCTTGGATGAGTTTGTTAGCCAGGAAAATCAAACAAGGTTTTCCGGGAAAATTTTGAGTTTTCTTTCGAAAAAAATTTTTTCTCCGAAAATTACAAATATATTTCAATGAAATTTGGTGTACATATTGCTTTGGGAAAGATCTAACTATGTGCCAAAATTCAGCTTTCTAGGTTTACAGAAAATTGAGCTATTCAAATTTGAAACATTTATTTTTAATTTTACCACGTTTCATTGACAATGGTAAACCTCGCTTATATGAGATCTAGTATGTCGTTGCCTGGTAACACAGCATTTGATATCATTGCGCAGGTCTGTAAGACGCTGTAACTGACGTTTATCCTATAATATGAGATTGTTTATATGTTATGTTTGTTGTTATGAATTTCAGCTGCAAATTATTTGTGTTATTTGGGACATTTTTATACACAAGTGCAAATTATTTCTTTATTAATATTAGTGGGTGGACTAAACAGTGTTTGTTATGTGTTACCAACACATATAAATGATTGAAGTTTTACAAAAGAGACTGATATGAAACAGGTTAGTTATTTTCTCTGATGCTTTGGCGGTAGTTTTAGTTAAGTTTGTAGTTTAACGGTACATAATTTTTAGCTAATTTTCGTACAAAAAATTCGTCAATGAGGAGACCGCGACTTTAGAATTTTAAAAAGATTTCTTCAAATGAGCGCAAACTAGGCCCCCTGGAATCCATAGCCGGGTTTACGTTCAGTTTTGATCTGCTTATATACAGGGTGACACGTTTCTACGGTAAAGCTCAATATAATTAATATTTTACAAGAGACGAGACTTGGTTCCGCAACTAGGTGGCGGCACGTACACCACTTACTGAGTATTTTAAGACTGGCTATACGATATCCGTATTACTTTTGGTGCATTTTTGCTACAATTAGTATGCCGTACTGAAGAGCTCTAATGAGAGCGAAACCGGTCTACGGTTCTAATTTTTGCGAAAATGCATCGAGTCTTACTCTTGTTACTGAATTTTCTTAAATTCAAATTTCTTTTGAATTTTATAAGATTTTCCTCAAATAAGCGGTAAATAGGCCTCTAGAACACATATTCGGGGTCAGTTTCAATTTATATATATATATATATATATATATATATATATATATATATATATATATATATATATATATATATATATATATATATATATATATATATATATATATATATATATATATATATATATATATATAGGTATCACACCGATAACTCAAAAAATAATAGGCCGATTTTGAATAAATTTGACGAATACCTTCCTTTTGCAAGTGGCTTGGATAAGTTCGTTAGCCAGGAAAATTTGTCCAGGTTTTCTCGGAAAATGTTTTGTTTTCTTTCTAAAACAAAATTGATATCTTCGGAAATGACAAACTAAGGGCAAACAAATTTGGTACGAGGGTTTATATCATTATATGTAAGTTACGCAGCAAAATTTAGCTCTCTAAGTTGAAAGACAAAAAAGTTATAGGCATTTAAAGAAAAATAAATTGGGGTTTTCTTCAAAACGTCAAGTCGCGACTTAAAACGTCAAAACTGGCAACATTTAGGCAAAGAACCTGGAACTAATACGAGCTATGGAAAGAAAATGTCTCAAGAAGAATATTTTGCAAACCCTGAAGTCTTCGCTTCAACCGTCATTGTCCTTTATTTTACCAAAATATTTTTTCAGAAAATTCATTTCAAATAGACCACTTCTCCGATGCTTGGCAGTAGTCTTACCTAGTTTGTCGAAAATCAATAAAGCTCAATATATACGTTATTACAGAAGATACGAAAAAATGTGTATACATTAATTATAGGGTGTCTTGAGCTAGATCTTAAAAAAATATTTCTACAATCACTGGTTAGCCCATAAGTTGTTGGTGATACAAATTTTCTTTTTATTTTAATCGAATACGCCTTATGTTATTGCATTTTTGCATTTTCCATCGAAATATAATGCATGTTTGTAAGAAAAGAAATTCGGGACGCAGCAAGTGCGTTATGGTAGCAAATTTTCATTAAATGCTACAAATTTAGATAGCTCAATTTGCTATTAACCTATAAGATTGACGAAGAAACCGGTTTTTTCGGGAATACTTTAAGTTTACTTTCGGACATTTTTGGACATTTTCAAACAATTAAGTTATTTTGATGAAACATGGCACATTGTTTCTACTATATAAGTTATACTGGTAACCAAATTTGTTGCCTGCTTTCCTTAAAAATATATACATATTTGCTATTAAAAACAATTTTATGAAAATTCACTACCAGCACTTGCTGCGTCCAGACTTTTTATTATTTTCATTGTGTTTAATAATTGTACTACCTATATATAATTCAGTTTTTGGTTATCTGGTAGGCTTTAGATTTTAAATGTTCTCTGCTAGTGTTTTGCGTTAGTATTTTTTTATTTTTGACTTTCTCTAATACAATAATATATTGTTATGGGCATCTGGGCAAAATGTCCAAACTTGTGATAACTTTCTTTGCTTTTTTATGATGTATTCACTTAAAACAAATATCTTCCAGTCGCGATTGCTATCTGAAGGTTAAAATAAAATAAAACCCTTAACAGCTTTTTTTATCTCACGAGCCGCCCCTTCAGAATAATATCTCTTTTGGTTTTAGATGGGTTGCTTGATTACAGGAATGATGAATTCGTTCCTGTTTGAGTCGATGAAAGAAGTTAATAGATATATGAATTCATTTATCAGTGTGTCCAGGTGACTGGTAATGTTAATAATGGGGTTTGTGGATCTGCCTGAAGTTTACACACCAGTTACCAAACAAACAGTGGAAATGAGTACGGGCTGGATTTGCCGGAAAGAGTTTTATGATAAAAAGTTAATGAGATTTTGTCTGTGAATAGAAGGTTTAAAGAATACCTCTGTGCCAGTAGAGATAAAATGAAACTTATATTTCATAATGTTGTCTACGTCAATTTCATTGAGAAAAGTCAGGTGTGTCAGATATGCATATTAATGTTTGTATTTATTAGCGAATTTTTCGTACAACAAAAAATTCACCAATGAGAGATCTATATATATATATATATATATATATATATATATATATATATATATATATATATATATATATATATATATATATATATATATATATATATATATATATATATATATATATATATATATATATATAATGTCACAGTGACACCTGTGTTGAAACAAGTTGAAACAATACTATTTTGGAGTGTAAAATGATTGAGAAGTTCAATGGATGTAGAGGTGGAGGATTTGAGGAGATATTTACGGTGCTAATAGCTGAGGATTAGTTGAATAAATTGTAAATTTGAAATACCGAAATTTTATAGCAAGAAATTTCAGTGTCAACAGGATATTGATATGATTCAGTTTAATATTTTAACTAAATCGCATCAACTACAGCCACAAGTTGTAACTGTTTTGTAAGGCACTGTGTAATTTTAATACCTATAAATAAATAAATAAATAAATAAATATATATATATATATATATATATATATATATATATATATATATATATATATATATATATATATATATATATATATATATATATATATATATATATATATATATATATATATATATATATATATATATATATCACATCCGTAACTCAAAAAATAATATGCTGATTCTGATCAAATTTGGTGAATACCTTCTTTTTACAAGTGGCTTGGATAGATTCGTTAACCAGGAAAATCTGACCAGTTTGAGTTTTCTTTGGGAAACTCTTTGTATCTCCGAAAACGACAAAGCTATCACAACAGAATTTGATAATCGCGTTTATACTATCAAACTTACCCACCATGCGGAAATTTAGATTTCCAAGTTAAAAGGAAAAAAAACATTATAAGCATTTAAAGATAAAAATTTTGGGTGCTACTAATCACCAGAGAAACGCACGAAACCAAAATATTTTGCGTGGATAACAAAATCTATTGTATTTTACAGACAAAGATTGAGTTCTCTTGACGCACAAAGGTCAAAAAATATAAAAAAAAACTACTTTTAAAAGTGTATAGTTATTCTTCTCAAAACGTCAAAGTAGAGATTCGAAACGTCAAAATTTGCAATTTTTATACGAACAACCTGAAACATATACGGCTTTTGTATATATATATATATATATATATATATATATATATATATATATATATATATATATATATATATATATATATATATATATATATATATATATATATATATATATATACATACATACATACAGTGTGTCTCAAACTAGATGGGCATGTATTGCTATCTCCGTTATTATTAGAGAAAGGGAGACGGTTAAATTATCAATGTTTTAATATAATTTCATGCTCGTTTCAAATATGACTTGTATTTTGCCCTGCCTCTTTTCGTTTATGAGTTATTTTGAAAAAACAAAATTTGTCGATTTTTTCTTCTTCAATATCTAAGTAGGCGTTGATCTGACATGTCTAAGACTTGCACATTATCAGTATACTTTTAACAGAGTAATCTTTTTGTGCTATTCTCAACTTTGAATTTTCATTTGTTTTTGAGCTACAACAGGTATCAACGTTTGTTTTTATTATGGCAGCAATATTGGATTTTTTGCTCATGTGATAGCCTGTGAAAAGAGCTTTCCAATAATGTACAACATGCTTGAGAAATCTTGTAATTGCACTGACAATTTTGAGAAAACCCGTTTTGAGGATAGTAGGCTATGAAAGCCAATACCAGAAAACAAAAGACAAAAAAAGTGTTCAAAAAGCAGTAGGCCATGGAGTCTAATAATAGACTTCTACTTTTAACATAATTTTCTGCAATGATTCACGATAAAAAAAATAGGAATTTTGAGCACACCAATGAATCGGCCCATTATTACAAATTATCTATATATATATATATATATATATATATATATATATATATATATATATATATATATATATATATATGAAGGTGAACCATTTATCAAAATTTAGGTCTGTAAGTTTAAAGACAAAAAAGTTAGAGGCCTTTAAAGAAAAAAATTGGGGTTTTCCTCAAAACGTAAAAAGTCGCGATTTTTAGCGTCAAAATTGGCAACTTTTAGGCAAAGAACTTGAAAGAAATACGGATTATGTAAAGAGTGTTTTGCAAACCCTTAAGTTTCAGCTTCAACCATCATTGCCCTTCATTTTAATAAAATATTTCCAGAAAATTAATATCAAATAGACACTTTCTCTGATGCTTTGGCAGTAGTTTTAGTTAGGTTTATGGTTTAAAGGTCTATAATTTTTAGCTAATTTTCGTAGAAAAAATTCGTTAATGAGGAGACCGCGGCTTTTGATTTCTAAAAAAGATTTCTTCAAATGAACGCAAAATATGCTCCCTAGAATCCATATCCGGTTTACTTTCTGTTTAGATATAAACAGGGTGACGCATTTCTACGGAAAAGCTCAATATAATTGTTATTATGCAAGATACGGGAAAAAGTTGTATAGGTTACTTATAGTGTTTTGAGCTGCATCTTATAAAATTATTTTGACAATCACAGGATTGTCCATAAGTCGTTTTGGTGATACCTACAATTTTTTTTTGAACATTCCTTATTGCATTTTTGCATTTTTCATCGAAGTATGATGCATGTTTGTAAAAAAATCGTGAAGCAGTAAGTGAGTTTTGGTAGCGAATTTTCATTAAATGCTTCAAAATTCAATAACTTAATTTGCTATTAACCTAAGGTTCGTCGGCTAGGAAACGAGTCTTCGCGGAAACATTTAAAGTTTATTTTCGGAAAATTTTTGTACATTTTCAACCAAGTTATTTTGGTAAATATGGTACATTGTTTCTACTATATAGGTTATATCGGTGACCAAATTGATGCCTGTGCTTGCATTAAAGAAACATATTTGCTACTAAAAACATTTTTATGGAAACTCACTTCTATAACGCACTTGCTGCGTTCAGACGTTTTGATCAAAATATAATCCATGTTTGTAAGAAAAATAATCGAGACGCAGTAAGTGCGTTTTGGTAGCGAATTTTCATTAATACTACTCAATATAGTCAAGGGCTATTTTTATTGCAATTAGCTCCGCCGTGTATATGGACATGTGTTCCTCTGGACAAAGCATTTCTTGTTTGTTGGCAATAGGATCGTAACAAGCACATCCGGTTTTGTTATATATTCTGGAACCATCTGTATATATTTCATACGTTTCTAGAAAAAGGCTTTCCAGGCGATGATTCTGTCAATAAAATAAATTAAAATCTGCTGTCAGAAGTGTTCAGTGCAGTTTTCTGCGGAGCCAACGTTTAACTGCATAAAATTCCCGTTCGATGTTTTGGGATATTGTACCGTGATGAAAATAACATATTAAAGTGAAAGCAACATCACGATCGACTGCTGTTCGAAATCATCGACACTTTTAACAAAGTGTCAATCACATACCGGTATTAATATGCATTAGAAATAGCTGTGAACATTATTAAAGAGTCGAGCAACATCAGTAAGCGAAAACAAGCTGAAATAAAGCAATTATCACACATCGCTTTGCGTTATGTACAAATTAAATTACAATTTCCCGATTCTCAGCTCCGTGAAAACGACCCTGTCACATCGTGTTTGTTGAGTGACGGCAGAGGGCGATACCTTCACTCAAACTACTCAGACCGGTCTAGTGATCCGTGAAACGATATTTAAATACATACAAACAACTAAATATCAAGATGACATTTGATGCCGTAAAGTCTTTCCCTAGCTTTGACATTTTATAGGCTGATTCGAGGGAAACACCATCAAAATCGATATCGAATGTGATTGGATAATAAAAGCTCGGGACGCAGCAAGTGCGTTATGGTAGTGAATTTTCATAGAAATGATCTGGCACAAAATATTTTATTATAACTTTTTTTTCTTGTAACATAGAAATCTAAATTTTGGTGTATAGTTTACTTTTTATATCGTAAACCTACCTATCAAATTTGGTTATCATAGATTTTATATTTTTTAAGATAAAAAAATTTTTCAAATGAAAACTCAAAATTTTTCCGGAAAAGCTCGTCCAATTTTTCTAAAAAACGAACTTGTCAAAGCCATTTACAAAAGGAAGGTACATGCCAAATTTTATTAAAATCGGCTTATTACTTTTTGAGATATGAATTTTTTTCAAATGAAAACTCAAAATTTTCCCGGAAAACCTCGTCTGATTTTCTTGAGTAACAAACATGTCAAAGCCATTTACAAAAGTAAGGTATGTGCCAAATTTTATTAAAATCGGCTTATTACTTTTTGAGATATGAATTTTTTTCGAATGAAAACCTAAAATTTTCCCGGAAAACCTCGTTCGATTTTCCTGACTAACAAACATGTCAAAGCCATTTACAAAAGGAAGGTATGTGCCAAATTTTATTAAAATCGGCTTATTACTTTTTGAGATATGAATTTTTTTCGAATGAAAACTCAAAATTTTCCCGGAAAACCTCGTCCGATTTTCCTGACTATCGAACTTATCCAAGCTATTAACAAAAGAAAGGTACATGCCAAATTTTATCAAAATCGGCCCATTATTTTTTGAGTTATCGGTGTGATACATATATATATATATATATATATATATATAAATATATATATATATATATATATATATATATATATATATATATATATAAATATATATATATATATATATATATATATATATATATATATATATATATATATATATATATATATATATATATATATATATATATATATATATATATATATATATATATATATAAACATATAAAAATTGAAACTGACCCCGGATATGGGTTCTAGGGGTCCTAGTTCGCGCTCATTTGCAAAAATTTTTTCAAAATTCAAAAGTCGGGATCTCCCCATTAGTGAATTTTTTCTACGAAAATTCACTAATACAGTGAGTGATTTTGAAGCGTGATTAATAGGTTTTAATAAATAAAAGTGTTTATTCAATAGCTTTCTCAGTATACTTGATAAGGTTAAACGGAAAAATCAATTTAGTAAAATTAATACTCATTAAATCTACAAAAAATGATGTGAGATAAATGTTACCACCTTTAAAGTATCATATTCCTTCTTTAATACACGCATGGGATGTTCTAAATTATTCAAAATATTGTTTCCGTGTTTTGTCAAAAAGATTAATCGTGTTTGTATTTTACTTCCAAATAAATAATATTTTATCTTCTTCCCTTTTAGTGAATTTTCTTTTTAAAAAAATCACTAATGGGGAGATCCCGACTTTTGATTTTTGAAAAAATTTCTTCAAATGAGCGCTATTTAGGACCCCTGGAACCTAAATCCGAGGTCGGTTTCAGATTTTATATGTTTATATATATATATATATATATATATATATATATATATATATATATATATATATATATATATATATATATATATATATATATATATATTTATGTGTCACACATATAACTAAAAAAATAATGGACCGATTTTGATAAAAATTGGTGAGTACCTTCCTTTCGCAAGTGGCTTGGATAAGTTCGTTAGCCAGGAAAATTCGCAGAGGTTTTCCCGAAAATTTTTGTGTTTTCTTTCGAAAAAAATCGAAAAAAATTTATATCTCCGGGATTAACTAAATTTATATCTCCGGAAACCAAATTTCATACGCGGGTTTATATCATTATAAGTAAGTTACCTACCAAAATTTAGCTCTGTGGGTTAAAGGACAAAAAAGTTACAGGCATTTAAAGAAAAATAAATTTGGGTTTTCCTCAAAACGTCAAAGGTCGCGATTTTAAACATCAAAAAACCTGAAACTAATATTAGTTATGGAAGGAAAATGTCTCAGGAATAATGTTTTACAAAGCCTGAAGTCTTAGTTTCAATCGTCATTGTCCTTCATTTTACTAAAATGTTCCCAGAAAATTCATTTCAAATAAACCATTTTTCTGATGCTTTGGCAGTAGAGTTTATCGGTTAATGGTATATCATTTTTGTCGAATTTTCGTAAAAAATCTTTAAAGCTCAATATATCCGTCATTATGCAAGATACGAAAAAAATTGTATACATTAATTATAGGGTGTCTTGAGCTATATCTTAAAAAAATATTTCTACAATTACAGGCTGGCCCATAAGTCGTTGGTGATTCAAATTTTCTTTTTTATTGAATTTTCTTTAAAAAATTCACTGATGGGGAGATCCGTGGTTATATATATATATATATATATATATATATATATATATATATATATATATATATATATATATATATATATATATATATATATCGTACCGATAACTTAAGAAATAATAGACCGATCTTGATCAAATTTGCTGAGTACCTTCCTTTTGAAAGGGGCTTGGACAAGTTCGTTAGCCAGGAAAATGGGACCAGGTTTTCCTGGAAAATTTTGTGTTTTCTTTCTAAAAAAATTCATATTTCCGGAAATAACAAAGTGAGGGCAACCAAATTTGGTACGCGTATTTGTATTATAAAGAGTACCAGTTAGGTCTCTGAGATTAAGGACAAAAAAGTTATGGGCAGCTAAAGCAACAAATTTTGGAGTTATCCTCAAAACGTCAAACTCGCAATTTAAAACGTCAAACTCGTAATTTAATATGTCAAAATTGGCAATGTTTAGGCAAAGAACGTGAAACAAATACGGATTGTAAAAAGAAAATGTTGCAAGAAGAGTGTTCTGCGAACCCTTAAGTTTCAGATTCAACCGTCATTGCCCTTCATTTTACGAAAATATTTACAGAAAATTCATTTCAAATAGACCCTTTCGCTGATGCTTTGGCTGTCGGTTTAGTTAAGTTGATGCTTTCGCTGTGGGTTTAGTGAAGTTTATGGTTTAACGGTCTATAATTTGTAGCTAATTTTCGTAGAGCAAATTCGTTACTGCGTTTTAGCATTTTTTTATCGAAATATGATGCATGTTTGTAAGAAAAAATCTTGACGCAGTAAGTGCGTTTTGGTAGCAAATTTTCATTAAATCCTCCAAATTTCAATAACTCAATTTGCTATTAACATAAGTTTTGTTGGTTAGGAAACCAACATTTAACTTTATTTTCGGAACATTTTTGTATGAACGCAGCAAGGGCGTTTTGGTTGCGAATTTTCATTAAATGTTTCAAATTTCAATAACTCAATTTGCTATTAACCTAAGGTTCATTGGCTAGGAGACCAGTTTTCTCAGACACATTTAAATTTTATTTTCGGATAATTTTTGTACATTTTCAAATAATTATTTTGATAAAATGTGGTACATTGTTCCTACTATATAGGTTATACCGGTAACCAAATTTATGCCTGCTCGGATTAGAGCGATATATTTGTAATTAAAAATATTTTTATGAAAATTCACTTCTATAACGCACTTGCTGCGCCCAGAGTTTTTAATTTGTTAACTTTTCCATTAACAAATCTAAGGCGAGGAACTTTGTTAAGGCTAATTCGTTGGTGCGTTCGGAAATTAAACCTAAGACTAAGAAATAACTTTTTCAAGGCTAACTTCTGGTTAGCGCTTTCGGAAATCATACCTAGACTTATCACTTTGTGGGCTGATTCTTTTACAAATAACCATTATATTACCTTTTTTTATTGTGAATTTGTTAACCCAATAGGTATTTCAAGACTAAACTTTATGAATGAATGCCTTTACGAATAAACTTAGCGTTTTCTTCGTTTTTAGTGAATTTTCTTAAAAAAATTCACTAATGAGCAGATCTCAACTTTTTGAATTTTGAAAAAATTTCTTCAAATGAGCGCGAACTAGGCTCCAGAGAACACATTCCCGGGTTAGTTTCAATTTTTATGTGTTATATATATATATATATATATATATATATATATATATATATATATATATATATATATATATATATATATATATATATATATATAGCGACGACCGTTCGCTACTTAGTACCAGAGAGGTCGAACACACCACGATTCCCTCAATAAGCAGCGGAGGCCTAAGCAAGGCTCAAGCATTGAGACATCTCAGAGGGGTTCGGGTGTTATATAAACACTCTGAGTTTATCAAAGTCTGAGAGCCTTAACTTACTAGGCCCCAGCCACTTTGCGCAACCCGTGGCCACGTTCAAGAAGTCATTAGTACCTACGCGGGAACTATGATGACTTGGTGACTTAGAATCAAGATCAATAATACTTCTATAATCCGCAAAATGCGAGCTCGAACGACTCAAACACAAGCAGTCGTATGTTCAGCAAATAATACCACCAGAAACAATATTAACCCATATATTCACAATATAAATACAGCGGTGGCATAGAATTATGCTACGATAACAGTGGGCTGTATGGCAATAGGGACCGACATAAATACAATAAGGTCCGCCTATTATATGGGTAACTACTGGCAGATAATATCAACAGCTATTAATTGACATCAGTTGTTTAAATCTCTGGCGAATGAGCTCACACACCCTTCACAAAGGTAATATAACCTAAACAGGTTAAAATGATCTGCCTGATGGGCCTGAACAGTAAAATATGTTCTAAAGTTAGTGTTACTTATGTACCAAGTCAGTTATCCCTTTAGAGTAAAGCTGCAAGAAGCGTGAAGCACTTCTTACAAGGTAAACAACAATGCACTTCACTGGTGGGGTGGAACTGACTTAATTGAACACTTAGGGGTGACGGCCCCTCGTGAAGTTTATGACGTGATGAACAACCATCTCAATAAACGATCCTATAGGTCGGGGATCATAAATAATAATAACAAATAATCAGTAACCGGCCCTATAGGTCAGTAATCATCAATAATATTAACAAACATAAGGTAAACAACCCTGAAGGTCAGTAATCAGGACTGATAATAACAAATAATGCCGTGAACGACCCCATAGGTCAGTGATCATAAATAATAATAATAATAATAATAATAATAATAATAATAATAATAATAATAATAATAATAATAAATAAAGTTGAATGACTGGCCACAATGGCACTCAGTGTATTCCTCAATAAATTTATGGTATGGTGGCGACCACTAGGTTCACCGACGGCATCGGCAGGTAATGACGTTAACAGGCGCTGTCACACTAGTTCAAATGATATTGAAGATCAGCGCAGGCACAAAAAAGGATATCTGCACGTGGCAATGGCACATTACTTAAAACACACAATTATACTGAAATGGCACGATGAAGTGGATGTTGTGTTAATACTCATCTGTGGCGACTGGGCAGCTACACCCTCGCAACTACCGCCTGCAGTGCAACTAGATCCAAACAACCTGCAATTAACAGCGGCCCTTCGACAGTAGCGACTAGCGACCCATCTACGCTCGCAATTATCTTGCTGCACTGGAATGGCAGTGACTCTAAACATAATCACACTAGTCTGGATGGAAGCACCAGCTTGCCCCGAAGAACGAAGTTTTTCATCAACTTAACGTGGTGGCATTACTCTACACAAATGGACATGGCTACAATAGCACTCTTGCCCCTACGACAGCTGAAACCAGAAGCAGAAACTTGACGGAGAAGGCGCCCATAGTGACTCAATGCACATGCGCTCAGTCATGCCAGCTTATAGACAACAAATCGTCTCTGCGCTATGTAACTAGCCGTTCACCAGACATGGAAAGACAGCAGATGACCCCCAGTTCCGCTTACATAATAGTACTTATACCTTTCTAGAATACAACTAAATTGGACGGAATAAGTAGATAGTCCGGCACCTGGGACCATCCCCTCCACTTTTTTCTGCGCGTGCGCGTGACGTCATGCGCATGCGCTGACCTGTGACAGTTGACAGCTGACCTGTCAGTTTTGACAGGTGTCAAATGTCACTGACCTGACAGCTGTCAACGTCAGCTGTCACCTGACCTGACAGGTGTCAACGTCAGTTGTCACCTGACCTGTCAGATGACGTCACAAGCATTCCAAGATGGCTGACCTGTCATAGACAGCCGCAACCCGGGTTCTCTATGGAACTGACCTGTGCTGACGTAAGATGTTCCGTCTGACCTGTCCAGAGAGAGAGAGAGAGAGAGAGAGAGAGAGATAGCTACAAGTCAGGTTAGGTATTAACTGACCTGAGATGACGTCACAAGCGTTCCAAGATGTCTGACCTGTGTCCATAGATATCTACAAGTCAGGTTAGGTATTAACTGTCTTATGTCTGACCTGTGATGACGTCACAAGCGTTCCAAGATGTCTGACCTGTGTGTCCATAGATATCTACAAGTCAGGTCTCCATGTGTATTTGAAGAATACCAGCTGTCTGATTGTTTATTAAGGTTATGTTCACACACACACACACACACGTGTTGATTACCAGTCATCTGTTTGTTTATTAAGGTTATGTATGTATTTGTTTATTAAGGTTATGTTCGCACACGTGTTGATTACCAATCATCTGTTTGTTTATTAAGGTTATGTTTGTATTTGTTTATTAAGGACAGCTGTCTGTTGTTTATTGTGTTGTTAAGGTGTATTGAAGTTGTTAGGGTATTTCGTTTTTGGCGGGAAATTTGAATTTGTTTGAAAATTTGTGTCTGTTATGTCCAGAGATCTGACTCACCGAGCTAGAGAATATTCTATTTGTAAAGTTGTAGAGTGGGAGAATATTCCCTAGCTCGAGGGGAGACATCTGTTGGACACACAATCATTCGGTTTAGCACACACATACATATATGAGGAAGATATATTGAGCGGGTAATTTGAAATTTTGATTTTAATTTGAAATATGATTTTTGAAAGAAAAGCATTCGCCTGAAATTAGATTTGAATTAGATTCGAACCCCGACCATACAGCTTACTAAGATATGCAAACGTCCCTAAACCGATCATGCTATTCAGACATACGATGAAAGTTTGTTCGCAGTGGTATATATAAAACAAAAACCTGTTACATAAAACGAGTTTATCAGGCTGATGAGTGTGTTTGTGTGAGCGGGTATCTCTATTACATTCCAATTGTAACCTAATAGGTACGGTAATTTTTTAAAAACAATTGTATATTTATATATTATAGTAAAAGATATTTTATAGTAAAAGATATTTAAAGACGTTCCAATTTACATATCTAATATCAAATTCTAAAAACAAAAACGTTTGAAGCAAACTATCAAAACGTATTTACATCTAGATATGTTAATGAATTTGTTTAATGGGGTAATAAAACTGGAGACCTGGTTTTATGGAGGTTTGTTTATGTTAGTGTTTTATATCACAGTGAATCTGAATTTATATAGGGAGTGATCAAAAAACACAAGTAACAAAACTCAATTTAAAACAAGAAAACTAAACTTTGATATACGAGGATTGTTTGATAAGTATTGTTTGTATGCAAACATAAATAATATAATAGTATACTTACATACAGCAAGAGACGTCATACATGTTTCACGGCTTAACACACACACACTGACGTCTGTTGAGGTCTTGAATGGGGGCCCTTATAGAAATAACACAGTTGTTTAATGACATCCACTTGAACCAAACAAAACATATAGACGCTGTTGTTGATTGTTAACACACACACACACACACACACACGTCATGACAGCTCGAAGTCTTTGCTTAGACTGACAGAGCTGTGTAATAAAAGACAGACAGACAATTGATTGCCCAACAAGTATCATATAGAACCTTGCTTGAGCTTGTACAGCTGTTTAACAAACACGTCATGACAGCTCGAAGTCTTTGCTTAGACTGACAGACAGAAAGGGGTTAATAAAAATGCAACAAAATAAAAATAAAACAACTGATTTACATACAATAAAAATTTATTAGGATTAATTAAGTTGTACATATTGATACATAAATGACATACATAAATGACATACTATTATTACATAATGGCTCTAACGATACCCGTTAGAGGTTTATATTCCATTACACTGTCATGAATAACCAAACAATAAACACGCGTATTTTTAGGGAAGTTGGCATGACTCATAAACTCCACCTTAATGTCCACCGTTGAAGACTTGATTGACTCGTTCTGGTGCTGACAGTCAATCACAAATAGAGCTCTGTCTTTAAACTCGTCATAATTCAAGATAGGCTCCGACATGTTTTTATAACAGAAGCTTTTTTGAAAATCTGTATACATGTTATAGGCTTCTGCATATTTCGATTTCTCAAAATCCATATTCATAGATTCATAAGGGTAGCATTCTGAATTTAGAAACACTCTGAGGTCCAACATACCAATGTTATCGAAATAGTCTGACCTCTTCTTCACGTTATCCTTACGATCTGTTTGAAATGCTATAATCACATATCGAGGTCTTTCCAAGTTGGTTGCAGTTTTAACAGCCCACACATCTCTGTTGATATCTCTGAGTGCTGGTAACTCATATATGTCCCATTTGCGGTATGCGAGAAATATAGAGGTGTCTTTGGCTATTTTATCCATCAGTTCCAATTTCATTTTATCATTGGGAAATACATGTTTTACCTTTAAAAACATATTGGTTACGGTAATTTTTGCTCGTGCGGTACCTGTGCTGTAATAGCCGTTGGAATCGTTTCGACTTCTTGTAAAGCGGAAAGTATGTTTGCCACAGAGAACTCCTTTGAAATGATGAAAGAAACTGAAGAGGAACCAAACAGGTATGAGCATGTGAAACTTGTTATCATTTAAGGTGATGTGCTCCGACGACACATTCAGACCGGCGTTGCTAAGAGATTGGGCTTCATTCTTACTGAACGATAGCAGACTTTTGATGATGGTTGTGGTGTATGGGTCTCGCACTCGTTCCACTTCCTTGTTATTTAACTCATAGGTCATGGATTCAAACAGAGCTGCTCCTCCATTATTTGACAGATAACAAGCACCAGTGGCATTTTGGATTGCTACAGGTTCCAGAGAACCTTCGATTATTAGAGCTGACTCGGCCAGACATACGAACGCATCTTGTTGGTTGATGGCTATTTCAATTTCATCGCTGTTACCAAACGATTTAGTTGGTGAATAGTAAGAGCGCAGCTCTTCTCGATCGATGCCATCATCAAACACGGGTTCTTTGAATATTTCTAGTTTTGACGACATGATAACCCAGGCTTTGCAGGAACTCAATATTATCGGGACGAAGCGTACCCTTTGACGTGTCTGACTCAACTGAATTTGTTGTGGTAGATGCACTTACTTTTATATCCTTAAAGACCAGCATACTAAGCAACTTTTATAAGTTTCAAGCGAACAGACACCTCTTCACCTTGAAAGTTGACAGGAACTGAATCTTGGTCGACGATGTCGATGCTTATATTGGAAATCTCTTGCTTGTTCACCGGCAAGTAAATTAAATTTTTAGGTTCTATGTCGATTGCGTAGCCAGGATCAACCATCGGAGCAAACTCATACAGCGTATGTGAGGGTTGTCCGTTATAATAGGAACCAGACACAATATTGGTTTCGATGCGAATCTGTCTAACATCCACTATATCAACAGGTAAATCAGATTCATAAAAGGTGTCCGGCTGAAGAACTTGTTTTGAAAAGCCCAACATTCGCCCAATCGAACCATCAAATTCAAAACTGACATTTGTATAACACTTTAGTCTACATTTGATGGTGTTCGGATTAGGTCTCAGAATCAGAGCCTGTTGCTTTTGTTCGTGTGTTGCTGTAGCACCAACAAGTTCATTTTGAAGTAACTCTTCCAAGTGTGTTATTTCATAAGCACCGGTGGGTATCGTGATGGTTCGCCAACGGGTTCCTTCTTTTACATGAAATTTGTTTTTACCTTCATAGATGTTGGGTATGTTGTTGTAGGTGTGAAAGCCTATCAAGGCAACAGCATAATTACCATCCAAAACAATTGGTGGATGGTAGTCTGACGACAGATGGGAGCTGCGGTCTTTCAACACAAAGGTGTGCGCCATGACTGATACACACAGGCTACTGTTTGAGTCTTTTATTGCAATGGTTTTTGCAGATACAACCCATAACCGGAGCGCTGTTTCTTGAGATACATGCCTTTGCCCAGTCTCTTGCATTTTGGCTTAAATTTCAAGCCACTCCCTCTCCTGCCCATAGCGATGGCTTCCATTGTTTTGTTGTGTCGTTCTTCCTCCTCTAGTTTCTGTTTCGCAGACTTGGCATCGTTCACGGCTTTGGCAATACCTGCAGCACCACCACCCAGAGCTCCTAGTGCTGACAGCCCACCAAATATAAGAGGTAACAGCGGAAGGAAGCCTCCGCTTTTAGGTATTGGAATAACTCGAGGTTTCTGCACATTCTTACGTCCACCAATGTTTCTAACAATTGTATGAGCTATATCAAACACGGCGTTCGCTGTTGGAATAAGGTTTCTATCTTTTATAACTTCCTCAATCAGACTTAGTATGTTTTTAAAGGGAACCTTCTTCTTTGGCTTCGAGTTGATTACATAAAGCCCCTCATCAAGTTTTCTGTTAACTTTCATGGTGTTTGTAACGCCCCGCAACGTTTCAGCAAAACCTGTATCTGTCTTTGTTAATAACAACCCACACTCTGTGACACCAACATGCATACTGACTGGGTGTCTCACTTGCATTCATATATATATATATATATATATATATATATATATATATATATATATATATATATATATATATATATATATATATATATATATATATATATATATACACCCAATAAAATATAGTTTAGTTTAAGTTAAGATGCGTACCAGCAAACACGCTTCTGCCTTACCCATTACAAATATAGACGATGTTGTTACGGACACAGCTCAACAACAACTGAGGCATGGTCCTCTCTTTCCAAACACCGTTCGCTGTATCATATGTGGTCCGAGTGGGTGTGGTAAAACTAATGTCATGCTGAGTTTGTTGTTTGAAGCAAACGGTTTAAAATTTGATAACGTGTATGTGTATTCAAAGTCTCTGTATCAACCGAAATACAAGATGTTAAAGGAGGTGATGAATGCCACAAAAGGTGTTGGTTACTATCCTTATCGAGAAAACGATGAAATATTAGATCCGGCAGATGCCAAGGACAACTCTGTGTTTATATTTGATGATGTAGCTTGTGACAAACAAGATAAAATAAGAGCATACTTCAGTATGGGCAGACATAAGAATATTGATTCATTCTATCTCTGTCAAACATATACACGAATACCCAAACATCTGGTACGTGACAACACCAATGTTATTGTGTTATTCAAGCAAGATGAAACCAATTTAAAACATGTGTACGACGATCATGTGACCACCGATATGGACTTTAAACAATTTAAAACTATCTGCTACCAATGCTGGAAAGATAATAAGTATGGTGTGTTGGTGATTGTGAAGGAAAACGATGTATACAAAGGTCGATATAGAAAAGGATTCGATAGATATATATTATTCTAACAATGATAGACAGGACAGTCAGCTGTCTAACACAGGTGTCTAACACAGCTGTCATACAGGTGTCTAACACAGCTGTCTAACACACGGCTGTCATACAGCTGTCATACAGCTGTCTAACACACAGGTGTCTAACACACAGCTGTCTAACACACAGCTGTCTAACACACAGCTGTCTAACACACAGCTGTCTAACAGACAGCTGTCTAACAGACAGCTGTCTAACACACAGCTGTCTAACACACAGCTGTCTAACAGACAGCTGTCTAACACACAGCTGTCTAACACACAGCTGTCTAACACACAGCTGTCTAACACAGCTGTCTAACACACAGCTGTCTATCACAGCTGTCTAACACAGCTGTCTAACACAGCTGTCTAACACAGCTGTCTAACACAGCTGTCTAACACAGCTGTCTAACAAGACAGCCAGACATCGTGATAAATAAGAAGACATGTACCATGACGGAGTCAGTATATGTTAAACCACCACACAACCTGTATCGCTCAAACAAATTATTAGACCAGCTGGTAATACCGACCAGTTGTAGCACAATGGAAGTGTTGGGTAAGGAAGAGCAAAAAGTTAAGAAAAGGATTTTACAACTTGCTGACAATATTCGAAAAAAACATTTAATGCTTAAACTTAACAGAGCTGAGAATGATGATGCTCTGCAACGTTTATATAAACCACTTGTTGACCCCCTAAGTGAAATATCTAAAAACACAGCAGCACTGCAGCAGCAGCAGCCACCGCAACCACTAAAGGCTGAACAAATCAAAGACGAAGTCGATATACCAGAAACGAAACGCCAAGTAGAGTTTCTGAAAGACCATGAAGTTTTTGAAGCTGAACCTAGGGAAGAGGCTGAGGAGACAAGTTCCGATGAGGATATCCCAACATTTGAAGTGCTTGAGGCAGACCTACAAACTGTCACAACCAACCCTGCATATCAAGAATTTTTGGAGCAATATCCTGACCGAGTTCGATATTATGTAGACAAGTATTTTACTGAACCACCAAGGCTCGGTACCATTGATCAAACGTATGGTGCCCGCTACGCTAAAGATACCGGTAGCTGGAGTCTTGGTAACAAACACTTAGACTTTACCGATGCTGAGATTCAACTGGGCCAAAGGAGATACCCGCAAACACAAGCTTTGCTAGAATTGTTATTTATGAAAAGACCCCGGGGGTATACTTATGACGATCTTCAACACTATAGAGATATTCTAGAAGCAACTAGTGTTTATAAAATGAACTATGATCCTAACGCACGAACCAAGGGTTGTTCCTCTGAAAAGTATCTGACTCTAATAAAACCAGTGATAAATCCACGAGGTCGTAGATCCTCAACACCTCAAGGTTTTGGTTACACCTACGAGGAAGACGATGACGACAGCAACGACAGACATCTTAACAAAAAACAAAAGACTGAACCTAAAACTCAGAGTGATAAGAGCAGCGATAGCAACGGCATGAGCCCTAACAACAACATCAGCACCAACAACTATATGATACAAAATAACAAACAAATAGCCTATGTGTATTGGAATGACATAAACGAGTTGGTTGACAGACTTAGACTTTTAGTGGCTTCCCAAGTTGCAGGTAATAATGCTCATAACAACGAAATTCAGTCAATCTTGGAAGAACTAAAAGAAGCTAGTGTTATCACCTAGTAAACCCCACAGCCATGAAGAGACACCAACGACAACAACAACAACAGCACCAACGCAACACTGAACCATCTAATGTTAATAATTCTATAAATGTATTCCAACAAAGAGTTTACATACTTGTACTTAGAATCAAATAAAAGTCTTTGTTAAAATTAATGTGTTTTTATTTTGTATTACAATTAAAAAGTATGTCTTAAAGCAATAATATCTTGACAGTAATTCGGCTCCCTGGCGATAACTCTAAGTGGGCTCCCTCGGTTGAAATATTGAGGGTATCAGTATTCCGATACCCTTGTATTCTAGACAAGCTCAAACACGACTGCAAGGGTGATGTCATCCAACAGATATAACACAAGATAACATTCGCCAAGGTTAACAACTGTAAAACGTTGTTTACCTTTAAGAGGGCCTCTCTCTTGCGTATATTAAACAGATACACAGACAAGCTCAAACAGGATCAAGGTTAACAACTGTAAAACGTTGTTTATCCTTTTGTAAGACCTCTCTCTCTCTCTCTTACATCAGTTTGTTTCCTCAATACAAGAGAGACACTTGTTCAGTAAGTGTTAAGCCGTGAAACAAGGATGACGTCTCTTGCTGTATGTAAGTACACTCTTATTATTATGTCTGTTTGTATTCAAATAACAAATACAAACATAACCTTACTAAACAATCAGATGATTGGTAATCAACATGTATACGAACACCTAACCTCATATGTAAACAACAACTGGTTTTGTTTTTTATATATACAACTGCAAACAAACTTTTAACGTGTGCGTCTGTGGAGCTATTGGTTTAGCGATAGTATCTGAGAAAGCTGTCTATGGTCGATTCGAGGTTCATGGGTTCAAATCTAATTTCAGGCGAATGCTTTTCTTTCAAATACACATGCATCTGTCAGTTTAAGCAAAGACTTCGAGCTGTCATGACGTGTGTTATATCCTTTCAAACAGCATGTACAAGCTTCAACAATGGCAATCAGTTGTCTGTCTGTTTCCTGAACACAGGAGACACTTGTTCAGTATGTGTTAAGCTGTGCAACAAGGATGACGTCTCTTGCTGTATGTAAGTACACTCTTGTATTATGTCTGTTTGCATTCAAATAACAAATACAAACATAACCTCAACAAACAATCATATGACTGGTAATCAACACGTGTGCGAACATAACCTTAATAAACAAATACATACATAACCTTAATAAACAAATACATACATAACCTTAATAAACAAACAGATGAATGGTAATCAACACGTGTGTGTGTGAACATAACCTTAATAAACAATCAGACAGCTGGTATTCGACAAACACACACACATGGAGACCTGACTTGTAGATATCTATGGACACACAGGTCAGACATCTTGGAACGCTTGTGACGTCATCACAGGTCAGACATAAGACAGTTAATACCTAACCTGACTTGTAGATATCTATGGACACACAGGTCAGACATCTTGGAACGCTTGTGACGTCATCTCAGGTCAGTTTCATAGAGAACCAGGGATTGCAGCTGTCTATTACAGGTCAGCCATCTTGGAACGCGTTTGACAGATGTGACATATGACAGGTTAGGTGACATTTGACATCTGTCAACACTGTCAGGTCAGGTGACAGCTGACGTTGACAGCTGTCAAGTCAGGTGACAGCTGACGTTGACAGCTGTCAGGTCAGTGACATTTGACACCTGTCAAAACTGACAGGTCAGCTGTCAACTGTCACAGGTCAGCGCATGCGCATGACGTCACGCGCATGCGCAGAAAAAAGTGGAGGGGATGGTCCCAGGTGCCGGACTATCTACTGGAATATGCCACAAAATCACACTCATTTGCTCTTACAAAAGACTACAACTGAAAGCCACCGATCAGATGTTTTGACCCTTCCCTTGTATGGTTGCTCTCTGCTCTACTCCCACATCCCTGATTTTTAATTGTTAAGCTATTTCCATATCCTGATGACCAATGTCAGCTTGGATATTCTGGTTGTGAAAGCATACACTGGCAAAGTGATTGTGTATCTGATAAACTGCAAGTTTTATTGTACACAGCTCATCTACCTACCATATGTTCAGGTCCATATTTTTTACTCTTCTGATACTTCTTATAGCATTAACTTCGTCTACCTGAGTAAAAAGCCTCAGATGTTGTGCATACAGTTCTATAGACTTGCAGTATTCTTGCACTTTTGATAGCGTAATATCAGTTTCCCTAATAATCCTTTGTTGTACTTGCTTATCGTAGAAACCAGGGCGAATGTTAAGTAGACTATTGAATAACACAATTTTTAAAATTATATATTATACAATGTACGTGTACCTAATTCGTGATGATCCAGTCTCAGGCAAAATTGGCGAACCCTTCGTCGGTGTCAACTGTAAGAAATGGTTTATAACTTGTTTCTTTACTGGGTGCCTTTTAGTTCTTGATAACCTGACACCATGTTTTAGTTGCTTTTGTACTCTGTGTTATGTTTGTAATTACACACTGTCCTCCGTATTCACGTCACGTTATTATCTTTAATTAATTGTGTTACAATATAACCTTATACAGCATGACCTAACATTATTCAAGTTGACATTAATTTACATTTACGTCTATCGGCGATCTCACCTTCGGTGTAGACATGCGCTCTATGCCTAAATATACATTCTTCGGATGTGTTTAACACAGAACAGGTAACAGAATCAAACATGCAAAATAGTTCCTCTTATAATTCTCACCACTATACTTATACCGTAATCATCTTTTTTATGAAATTTTAAAGTTATATAATATTATAGGGACATCTCCAGCACATTCTGAGCGAATAGTCTGAAAAATAATTATCCAAATATTCTCAGTACATTGATGAAGAATTTTCTGAGGGTGTGATTTAATGAATATATTTAGAATATTCAAGGCAGTCTGAAATTCCATAAATGTTATTAGAACATTCCGAAACAAATACTCTGAAGAAAGAATGTTCTCACATTGTAAGAACATTCTGAGAATATCTTGTTCTGTATGGGTTGGTTTTCAGCTGACATTTGTTAAAGCATATCAATAATTAGAAGTTTTACAATCTCCACCTGGTTTTTCGTGTAATTTTTGCATTAAAAAAATTCCACTTTATCAAGCTTGTATGTTGTGAGTCGCACATAAATGTTAAACGTGAAGGCATAGGTTACCACAAGACAACTTTATAACTGAGGATGATCTTGTCAACAACCTTGACTATCAGAAACTGAAAGAAAATGTTAGTTTTATTAGCGAATGTCCGACCGATAATTCAAAAAATAATGGAACGATCTTGATAAAATTTGCAGAGTACCTTCCTTTTGCAAGTGGCTTGGATAAGTCCGTTAGCCAGAAAATCGGACCAGGTTTTCCCGGAAAATTTTGTGTTTTCTTAATAAAAAAATTCATATCTCCGTAAATAACAAAGTAAGGGCAACCAAATTTGGTACGCGTATTTGTATTATAAAGAGTGAACTCAGCACCAAAATTTAGGTCCCTAGCTTTAAAGACAAAAAAGTTATGGGCAGTTAAAGCAACAAACTTTGGAGTTTTCCTCAAAACGTCAAACTCGCAATATTAAACCACAAAATTGGCAATGTTTAGGCAAAGAATGTAAAACAAATCCCGTTTCTGAAAAGAAAATGTTGCAAGAAGGGTGTTCTGCAAACCCTTAAGTCTCAGATTCAACCGTCATTGCCCTTCATTTTACTAAAATGTTTACAGAATATCCATTTCATATAGACCCTTTCTCTGATGCTTTGGCTGTCAGTTTAGTTTTAGTTTGGTGGCTTTTTGGACATTTATTTGCAGGTTTAGTGAAGTTTATGGTTTAACGGTCTATAATTTTCTTTAGCTAATTATCATGGAACAAATTTGTTAATGCATTTTTGCATTTTTTATCGAAATATGATGCGTTTATAAGAAAAAAATCTGGACGCAGTAAGTGCGTTTTGGTAGCGAATTTTCGGTGAATTTGCAGTTTAGCTCCCGAACGCTTTTCAAAAAACTGTTTTCAGAAACCTGCAGGTGGTGTCCTAGTAATGTTTCTGAAAACAATTTGTTGAAAAGCGTTCGGGTGCTAATCTGCAAATTTACCGAATTTTCATTAAATCCTTCTAATTTCAATAACTCAATTTGCTATTAACGTAAGCTTTGTTGGATAGAAAACCAACATTCAAGTTTATTTTCGGAAAATTTTTGTATATTTTCAAACCATAAGTAATTTTGATAAAATATAGTACATTGTTTCTACCACATAGGCTATACCGGTAATCAGATTGATGCCTGCTCGCATTGGCTATTCAAAACATTTTTATGGAAAATCACTTCCATAACACATTTGCTGCATCTAGACTTTTGAAAAATGTTTATATATTTTCAAACAAAAAATTTATTTCAATGAAATATGGTACATTGTTTCTACTATATAAGCAACCAAGTTTGATACCTGCTTTCATCAAAGAAAGACATTTGCTATTAAAAATATTTTAAAGAAAATTCGCTACCATAACGCACTTGCTGCGTCCCGAGATTTTTTGATTGATTAAGCTAGTTTTGTGGGCGTAAATAACGTCATATCTAAAAGTATGTTGTCGTGAATTAAATCACAGAAAATGTATTTAAAAAGAAACTGATTTAAATTCATCTATATTTTGATCAGCAAAGCGAAACTGAAATATATATTTTATTTGTGGACACGTGAACAATAATAGACGTGTGTTATTGAAGTATTTATCAAATTCCACTTTAAACTTCAAATCTGTAAAATGCAGCGTGTCTGGAAAGTATGCCGACAATAACGCAGGATACAGGAGGCTAAGAGTTTGGCACGTATGCTATTCAAGGACGTCCAATAAAGAAATCTCTTTCCAGGACATCCAGTACCAATATATCTCAATTCAACAAAATATTTTCATTCTTTTTAAAATAGTTTGGTGAGATAAAATAATACAACTACCATACATAGTCATATTAATCATAATTAACGGTACCTATAATCTAGGGTAACAAAAAAAAACGTCGAGTAGCAGCAAGTGCGTTATAGCATCTTTAGCATTTTTATGTAAGGAGCCGTCTTGTTATTAACATCCTGCCAATGTATGAATAATTACGTTGGCCCACCGTCTCATTTGCCCTGGTTGTTTGAACAGCAACGGTCGAATTCAGTCTTATTTGATGTGCATGCTCTATTTCATAGATACTATCGAATGTTTTACAAAATTTAATAGAGCTAACAAATAAAGTTGCCTCGTTGTACAATGCTTTTAACAGGTTTCTTTGTTAATTTAAACAACACACCACGAGGGCTCACAGCCTAAATACCATCGTAGCGTGGGTGTCGACAAGGAGGAAAGAGGCAACCTGTTAATTCTGGACTTGAAGGTTTGGAGGTTCGGAGGAGAAGGAAAAACATATGCCGGCAAGGAATTCCACAACTTGGAAGTCCTCGGGACAAAAAAGCGGGAATAACAAGATGTTATATGTCTGGTGACCTGGACAGTAAAAGGGTGCATTCCTCTGGTAGATCTGTTGGGGGCAGCAGGTGGAGGAACTATGGCAGAAATCTCCTCTGAGCAGTGCCCGTGCAGATATCTATAAAAGAGAGCGAGGTCACCAACGGCGCAAGGTATGGCAGCGTTTCGGTGAGGGTAGGGTCACCGATGAGACGTATAGCTCTCTTCTGAATGGAGTCCAGGATAGCTAGTGTAGAAGCGGCAGCGGCACCCCAGATGTGGGAGCAGTATTTGAGGTTTGGCTTTATTTGTGAAGTATATAAGGTATAGAGATTAGCTGGTGAAAAGTACTTGCGAGCCCGGAAGAGGAAGCCTAATTTCTTAGCAGCCGCTACTGCAATTGATGTGACATGTTGGTGTCAATTGGGATTTCGATCCACATAAATGCCAACAAGTGAAAAGGACCCATTACTTTGAATAACTTGGTTGTTCATTGTGATGAGTCTACGGCTGGTTTATCTCTTATGAGATAGAAAGCAAGATTGAGATTTGGTGGAGTTGAATTGTACAAGATTTCTACTTCCCCAGTCTAATATTTTGTGGAGATCCACAGAAACAGAACCCTCTATGAGTCTGCGATCCTCATCTAATTGGGCTAAAGATACAGGCTTAGAATATTGTATATTTGAGTGGAGGGTGGCGTCGTCCGCGTATCTGTGAACTGGGTTGGATGTGCTAGAGAGAAGGTCATTGATGTGGAGAAGAAGGTAGGGGCTAAAGCTGAACCTTGAGGGACTCCTGCATTAATTGGACACAATTTAGAGGACAACGTAAATGCTCCTGTTGGAGAGGAAATTTGCTGTCCAGGTACAGAGTTTTGATGGTAGGCCATAGGCCGAAAGTTTATTAAGCATAGCTGCATGCCAGACCTGGTCGAATGTTTTCGATATGCCTAGAGCGACAATCTGGGATTCACAGTGTAGTTCCATAGACTTGTTCCAAGAATAGGTGACAAAGGAAAGGAACTCGGCAGTTGATCTGCGCTGACGGAATCCATACTGCCTATCGTGTATTAGACTGTGTTATTCAAGAAATTTTAGTAATTCTGTGTTTATATACTTTTCCATCACTTTAGAGACGACTGAAAGGAGATAAATGGGCCTGTATTTGCTAGGAAGCGCTTTGGATCCTTTTTTGGGGACGGGTTGTACTCAAGCAGTTTTCCAGTTACTAGGGAATATACCTCTATTGTAAGATGTCTGAAACAGACGAGTCAGGACAGGAGCAAATTCTGGTGCGCATTTTGGAGAACAATTGCTGGGATCTCGTCAAGGTCAGAAGTGGACTTTTCCTTTACGTGATAGTAAAGAATGTTTTCAAGCCTGAGGAGGTACCACCCCTTACATCAAGGGCCGGTGAAGTCTCAACGGACGTTTCCGGTTTTGGTGTATGAGGCTGTTTCCTTACAAACAAAAATGATGATGGCTCCTTCTTGTACAAAACATTCCGGAGATAAAATACCCCACCATTCGGATCATAGAGAGAGGGGTGTGCAGGGGGTGCCGGCATCAAGATTTAACATACTCTCCTCGAATATATGACCTAAATTCTAACCTGAACTCCATTCACCATTTCCTCCAGGCTAATTGGCCCCAACTCCTCTTCCTCACCGAACCCCAAATCAGTGCCAAAACAGCCACTAGTCACCTTAATTTCCCGGGGTATGAGCTCCTTACTTTCTTTAGATTGCATGGAGGCGTGTGCGCATACGTCCGTAGCAATCTACCCTGCACCAGACTCCTCAATTTAGAAGCTGGAAGAAAAGACATGCTTTGCATGAAACTCTCTCTCAGGGCTGCAACCAATTTCATCTGTTGCATTTACCGGTCACGTTGTGACAATAACTTTGTCCAGCCCTTCGACTTCCTTTCTGGAAAAACCGACCATCTGATTTCTGAATATCCTTTCTCCGAGGCTACTATTCTTGGTGACGTCAATGTCTATAATAAGGATGGCTAGGATATTCAAAACCGATCTACAAGGGAGAGCAGCGGAGGCCTTTGCAGTCAGCAATTCTTTAGCCAATATGGTTCAGCAACCAACTTACTTTCCTCGCATCCCAACACATAGATCAAATCCATTGGATCTCCTTCTTACTACTAAACCTAAATGCTATAAGACATCAGTCACCGCCCCACTTGGTCGCTCAGACCACGGCATGGTCACTGCTTCCTGCGCAATGCAACCCGAGATCACACAGTCATTACACCCACGTACCGTTTGGTACTACGACTCCGCGAACTGGGACGAAATGCGGGGTTACTTTTCCTCATTTCTATGGGCGTCTGTCCGCTTCTCTCATCCTGGCCCCTCTGATATCTCACAAAACCTCACCGTAATTATCCATGCTGGCATGGAGATATTTATTCCACGTACACAGAAAACCTCTTCAGCCACTTAAAAGCTCTGGGTCTATAAATCCTGTGACATGGCCAGACTTGAAAAGGTCAAAGCCTCACAAAACGCTCCTAGACAATCCCAGCCAAGAAAACCGTCAAGCATTTAATGACGCAAGAAACCGCTATCTATGCATTCTTTCTGAGGCAAAAAACTCTTTTAATAACCACATCAAAAACAAAGTCCTCTCAAGCTCCAACTGCAGCAGACCCTTCTGGACTTGCTTTTGTCCTGACTCGCCTGTTTCAGACATCTTACAATAGAGGCATGTTCCCTAGTAACCGGAAAACTGCTCGAGTACAACCCGTCCCCAAGAAAGGATCCAAAGCGCTTCTTAGCAACTTCAGGCCTATTCTCTCCTTTCTGTCGTCTCTGAAGTGATGGAAAAGTACATAAGCACCGAGTTTCTAAAATTTCTTGGAAAACACAGTCTAATCTATGACAGGCAGTATGGATTCCGTCAGCGCAGATCAACTGCCGACCTTTTTTCCTTTGTCACCCATTCTTGAAACAAGTCTATGGAACTACACAGTGAATCCCAGATTGTCGCTCTAGGCATATCCAAAGCATTCGACCAGGTCTCGCACGCAGCACTGCTTAATAAAATTTCGGCCCCTGGCCTACTACCAAAACTACCTAGACAGCAAATTTCCCCTCAACCGGAGCATTTTTGTTGTCGTTGATGGCCATTCCTGTAAACTGTATCCAATTAATGCAGGAGTCCCTCAAAGTTCAGCTTTAGCCCCAACTTTGTTTCTTCTTCACATCAATGACCTCCTCTCTAGCACATCCAACCCGGTTCACAGTTACGCGGACGACATCACCCTCCACTCAAATATACAATGTTCTAAGCCTATCTTTTTAGCCCAATTATATGAGGATCGCAGACTCCCACATCTGGGGTGCTGCTGCCGCTTTTACACTCGCTATCCTGGATTCCATTCATAAGAGAGCTATACGTCTAATCGGTAACCCTACCTTCACCCAAAGGCTGCCATCCCTTGCCCACCGACGTGCCGTTGGTGACCTCTCTCTCTCTTTTATAGATATCTGCACGGGCACTGCTCAGAGGAGCTTTCTTCCATAGGTTCTCCACCTGCTTCCCCCAACTGATCTACCAGGGGAACAGAGCGAATGCACCCTTTTACTGTCCATGGCACCAGACATAGAACCTCTTGTTTTGCCCGCCCTTTTGTCCCGACGACTTCCAAGTTGTGGAATTCCTTGTCGGAACATGTTTTTCCTTCTCCTCCGAACCTTCAAGTCCAGAATTAATAAGTTGCCTCTTTCCTCCTTGTCGACACCGACGGTACGATAGTATTTAGGCTGTAAGCCCTCGTGGTGTGTTGTTGCAATATATATATATATATATATATATATATATATATATATATATATATATATATATATATATATATATATATATATATACACACACAAGACAGGAGCAAAGTCGGCCATTTATGAAAGTCAAGAGAGCAGGTGGCTCTGCTGCGACGGCAAAACAGCAAACTAAAAACCAAACAACACAATAGGAGATATGTCAGAGACTAAAAGGGGAAGGAAGGGAAGCCACAGAACAGCCATCTTCATATCCATCGTAACTCTGGCCATAGAAAATTCATAGAGTTAGGTAGTACTAGTTCACTAGGTGATTGTACAGTGAAGGAAAGTTTGTTATGTCGGTGTTAGATAGGTTCAAAACTTCACCATTGCAGCATTTGACCTCTTTAAAAATTTCAATTTGCATTTGAGCAAGTTGAATGGATGCACGTTCCAGCCTCTGGAGGATGCGTATATTGGTCAAGTGAGTTTTCTTTGGGAAACAGCGGCAGACATGGCGGGTTAGAGTATTAACTTTTTTTTAATAATAACTGGGCTCTACGTAATGTTTCGTTAGTTTTGTCAGGGGGTTTTTTGAGTTTAAGATTTGCAACGAGTTTTTGCTTACGTTTTATAAATTCAGTTACGAATTTTCAAGTTTAGTGCTTTTGCAAAATGTAATAAGCAAAAGAAAGGAATTTTTTTAAAAATATTAACATTTAACTTTAATGAAAGTAAAATTAAAGCATTAAAAACGAGGCAGCTTAATTTAGTGTAATGTTATTTTTTTTTTACAATAAATACACTAAGTGAAGATTAGAACATGTGATGGGCACTGATAAGTACACTTGGAGAACCCAAATTCTCAAATTTTTCATTCTGTGATGACCCTAATTGTGTTAGTGAAACGATCGACAGGTCTTTAAAAAAATGTATTGTGATGATTTGGATTCTCCAAGTGCAGGTACGTAACAATAATAATACAATTGTAGAAAGTAACGAGTGATCATTATGTCGCTTATATTTTTCTAGAAAATTTTCATGTAGTTGAAATCCTTAGGTTACTTTCGATATCCTTGATATCAATTCTAAGTCTCGGGCAATGCATTTGACAGGTCTACAGTTCTATGGTCTAGAGGGCTTAGGGACAGACGGCAGGAAATAAACGTTCATATAAGAATTCGCACCTACACAGCGGTTTCCACTCACTGGAAAAAACCTGCAAACATGCTTGTCCCACAGTATGACTGATTGTGTCAGTGATTTATGGAAAGCTCTGTTTTCCGAATCACAAATACGGAATTTAATAATTATATCACTGTCCTTTGAGAGCCGTAATTTTATTAAAATACGCGCAGCAAGAGATAAACATCTAAATGTAAATGGAAAGTGAATTATTAACGTCGGAAAAGCGTTAATTATTTTAAGCCATCTATACGAGTTTCCAAACACAAATAAAGTTTTGACAGTTTGATGTTAAAAATTAGATTTCTAAAAAATATCACAACAGTTGCTACAATAATTGAAATGTGCTATATTGTTTAAAAAAAAGTCAAACATCAGACATAAATACATAATCCTAATTTTCTTAACGATATTATTCAAATAATAAAAATGTGTTTTAAGTAAGATCTAAGATACTAAGTCTTTTTCAGAATATTGAATTTGAGGAAAAATGTTAAACATGAAACATACAATTAAAAACCATCATCACAGTCTAAGGGCCACGTTGCATTGTCGTCACTACCACGAGTTTGTCTTTAGTAGGTCCTTTTATTTCATTATCGTGTCCACGATTCATCAACTGGGCCAGATTTTCCATCATCAACAACACACCACGAAGACTTACAGCCAAATACTATCGTACCGTGGGTGTCGATAAGGAGGAAAGAGGCAACTTGTTAATTCTGGACTTGAAGGTTTGGTGGTTCGGAAGAGAAGGAAAAACATCTGCCGGCAAGGAATTCCACAACTTGGAAGTCCTCGGGACAACAAAGCGCGCATAACAACATGTTCCATGTCTGGTGACCTGGACAGTAAGAGGATGCATTCGCTCTGTTGCCCTGGTAGATCTGTTGGGGGCAGCAGGTGGAGGAACTATGGAAGAAAGCTCCTCTGAGCAGTGCCCGTGCAGATATCTATAAAAGAGAGCGAGTTCGCCAACGGCACGTCGGTGGGCAATGGATTGCAGCCTTTGGGTGCAGGTAGGGTCACTCGATGAGACGTATAGCTCTCTTTCGAATGGAGTCCAGGATATCGACTGTAGATGCGGCAGCGGCACCCCAGACGTAGAAGCAGTATTCGAGGTTTGGCCTTATTTGTGAAGTATATAAGGTATATAGATTAGCTGGTGAAAAGTATTTGCGAGCCCGGAAGAGGAAACCTAATTTATTAGCAGCCGCTTCTGAAATTGATGTGACATGTTGGTGCCAATTGGGATTTCGATCTACAGAAATGCCAACAAGTGAAAAGGACTCATTACTTTGAATAACTTGGTTGTTCATTGTGATGGCTCTAGGGCTGGTGTATCTCTTATGAGATAGAAAGCAAGACTGAGATTTGGTGGAGTTGAATTGTACAAGACGTCTGCTTCCCCAGTCTAATATTTTTTGGAGATCCACAGAGACAGAACGCTCCATGAGTCTGCGATCCTCATCTAATTGGGTTAAAGAGATAGGCTTAGAATGTTCTATATTTGAATGGAGGGTGTTGTCGTCCACGTAACTGTAAACTGGGTTGGATGTGCTAGAGAGGAGGTCATTGATGTGCAGAAGAAACAAAGTAGGGGCTAAAGCTGGACGTTGGGGGACTCCTGCATTAATCAGATACAGTTTAGAGTAATGGCCATCCACGACAAAAGAAATGCTCTGGTTGGAAAGGAAATTTGCTGTCCAAGTACAGAGTTTTGGCGGTAGGCAATAGGCCAGAACTTTATTAAGCAGTGCTGCGTGCCAGACCTGATCGATTGGATATGTCTAGAACGACAATCTAGGATTCACCGTGTAGTTCCACAGACTTGTTCCAAGATAGATAGATATGCTTTATTACACTCAAGCTGTTACAAAAGCAGATGTGTTTGTAAGGTGCTTTCATGTAAACATTAATTTATCAAACACAAAATATAGATACAGATATACAAATAAATAACATATTTCAATTAATTTTTGTCTAATAATGCGATACTTAACTGAAACTCCGCGAAAAGAAATATTAAGGATGGTTAGGTATGGTGATATATGTAAAACACAGGCATAAGTTGTTAGCCTATTTAATGAAAAACATCCAGATTTGCCCCCACTAACCCAGGGAACTGTGTCTAGATACATTCACAGTTTTGTTATTATGGACACGTTAAACCACTGCCTAGGAGGCACAAGTTTGTTGAAGAAGATGTAAAACTCAATATTTTATTGGCTTTTCAAGAAGAACCAACAACGTCTACCTGTCAAGTTGCACGTGAAAATGATGTTAGTCAATCAGCAGTTTTAAGGTGTCTCAAAAACGAAAAAATGCATCCCTATAAACTACAACACGTTCAAGAGTTGATTGACGGTGATTCTGATAGAAAACTGCAATTTTGTGAACAACTGCTAGACATGTTACATAGAAATGTTATTTCTTCTGCTGACGTTCTTTTTCCGATGAAGCAAGATTTCTTTTGAATGGCGATGTAAACAGGCAAAATTGTAGAAACTGGGCTGCGAAAAACCCCGACTGGATGCGACAAACACACACTCAGCGTCCTCAGAAGTTGAACGTTTAGGCTGGTATTATTGGTGATTACGTAGTTGGACCTGTTTTTATAGAAGATCTAAATGGTCCAAGATATTTAGAAATGCTAAGAGAACAGGTTGTCCCAATGTTAGCAGAATTGTGTCCACATGTAATGGAACCTAATATTCCCCATGAAAGGATATGGTTTCAACAAGACGGTGCACCGCCCCACTTTGCTCTTCACATATGGGTGTAATTACACGAAGTCTTTCCACAAAGATGGATTGGTCGAAGAGGTTTAGTAGAATGGTCCTCTAGCTCACCAGATTTTACACCTCTTGATTTTTTATGGGGATACCTTAAAAACAGAGCGTATAAAATGCAACCTGCTGATTTAGATGATTTGAAAATGAAAAGAACAACAGAAATTAGGAACATAATGCCTGACGTGTTGAACAGAGTTAGGGAATAATTCCAGAGCAGATTATTTCGTTGTGGGCAAGTGAATAAAGAACATTTATTATAAGAAAGAGACGTTTTTAATAAGTTTATTTTAGAAATTTAAATTTCAGGGTAAACTGTTTAGTTTTAATATTCCGCTATTAAATTTCCACCCTGTAATGAAAACTGGAATATTCATTCAGAAAAATGTGATCCATCGAATTGTGATGAAAAAATGTAGGGTTGCTATTCTTTTTAAATGGATAAAGTGGTGGGGGTAAAATGGTGGGAGTCTAATTTTTTAACTATGATTAAAAGATAATGTTGGACAAATTAAACTTCACGTCTCAGCGTTTTCCACAAAAACTATTTTTTTTTGAATAATAAATTTTATTCCATAAGTGTGTTTTACACTATATATATATATATATATATATATATATATATATATATATATATATATATATATATATATATATATATATATATATATATATATATATATATATATATATATATATACCTAACCGATAACTCAAAAAAATACTTCACCAATCAAAACCAAATTTGGCAATTCCCTTCATTTTTTTAATGGATAACTTCGTTAGACAGTTTTGACACTCAAATACTTTTAGAAAATGCGAAAAATGAAATATCTTTTCAATTACAAGATATCGTATAAGTGGCCCTACGTACCAAATTTGAACTTAATCGGTTAAGTAGATTTTGAGTTATAACTAAATAAAAAATAAATAATTTACGATATAACCTCAAATAACCTCTGAATATTCTAAATGGTAATAATTCAATTTCCCATTAAACTAGAATTTTCAGTTTTGAAGTTGATACATACTAAAACCTAGATAAAAGCAGCGTGGGTACTAAATAAAAAAGATAACACAATGAGCTTCACAGGCGTGAACAAATTTGTTTTAGAAAACCGTTTATGTTATTTTGTTTGCAAACACTGGTTCGATTGAGTTGACTAAAACGGATCATCCAAGCGACTAATAAAGAAAAATACCTGCAAAGTTTATAATTTGGCAGGTACATTCGTTTTGTAAATAAAAATTAAATTTTCGGTAAATTTGCAGATTAGCACACGGGGGCTTTTTAGAAAAAAAAAAAAAAAAAGAAACATGCTTAGATCTCCTTCTGGATGCACAAACCACAAGAAATATTTCTTGCAAATAGCCCCCAAGAAAGTTACGGTACCAGGAGTGAATAGGTCTGTTGGGCGGGGAACAAGATAAAAAGGAAATATGAGCGGAAAGTTCGAAATAACCAGCTTAGTTGGTCCTCTATAAGCTGCCTTTATCTCGTTTTGCAGCTATACCTCCTTAAAATTCTGTCTATCCTGCCCAGAACCCCTATATTTACCGCTGGTCCCGTAATTTTCTTGCGGGTTGTTCTCAAGAAACTTTTCTTGTTTACATTGTTCTTGTTCATGCATTGAGGGTGGTTGTAGGTATGCAGATACAGCAGCGAACCAAGATTTTCAATTTATGTTTAAATTTTTACCAAATTTCCTTTGTGTAAAATATTTTTCCAAAAATGAAATGTAGGTTTCCTTGTTTGTCAGTCTTCCATAGAGAGCTACAATATTTCATCATTTTCTAAAAGTGTGGATACAGCAACAGTAAGTAAGCGTTGAAAAAGGTTTAGGTGCAGCAAATACATCATGGTAGAGACTTTTTGTAAAAATATTTGAGATCCGATAACTCAATTTCCTATTAAGCTAGAATCTTCAATCCTGAACCATAGTAACACCTACGCAAGCGCAGCGTGGGTACTATATTAAAGAAAAATAACATAATGAGCTTCGCGGATAACTACAAGTTGGTTTTAAAAACCTTTTTTGTTCTTTTGTTTGCAGAAACTAGTTCGATTGGGTTGACATAAACAAAACCATCCAATCAATTAAAAGGAAAATGCCTGCCGTACTTATGATTTGGCAGGTACACTCCAACACTAAGTGAGTGGTGAATGTCTCGCGGAACCAAGTAGTATGTTGTCGCGACAGCTCCAAATTACACAAAGTGTTAAAAAAATAAAGACTGTATACAACCAACTAACAATTTAGCAAATTGTCAGCCCTGGCCTATCTCTACCCTAATATAGGGACCAAGTATGTAAGGCTAGATGCATTCTCTTACATACTTTGTCCCTATATTAGGGTAGAAATGGGCCAGGGCTGACAATTTGCTAAATTGTTAATTGGTTGTATACAGTCTCTATCTTTTAACACTTTGTGTTATTTGGAGCTGGCGTGACAACATACTACTTAGTTCCGCAACTAGGTGGCGACACATTCACCACTCACTTAGTGTTCGAAGGCTGACTACCATAGCCGTATTACTTTGTAGGTGTATTTTCGCAGCAATTAGTACTCATGAGCTCTAATTAGAGCGAAACCGGTCTACGGTTCTAATTGTTGTGAGAATGCATCTAGCCTTACATACCTTAGGTACACTCCCTTTGTAAATAATTATTTTTTTTCTAGAAAACTTTTGTGGCTTTAATGAAATTTGTCACACAATTTTTTAAGAGACTTGCAGTACTTAAATATATATCTACCAAAACATAATTTTCTAGCTCCATAGAAAATTAAAACTTCTTCAAATAATCGCCAACTGGGATCTCTAAAACCACCCTTCCAGGTCCATTTAAATTTAAAGAATTAGTTTTAATAATATACCTTACTAATAATGTACAATTCTTATGAAAATTCACTACTATAATGCACTTGCTGCGTCCCGAATATTTTTTAATATTTCCTCGCATTTATAATATTTTCAAAAACACAGAGAGCTTAACGTCTTGTGACTCACACTAATTATATTCGCATCAAATATCGAATCGTGCATATATTCTAAGATATTGATTGCAATTTCGCTCCAGTCAAATTTTTGATTAACACATAATAGATCGCTCGACAACAAAAAGTCAAATTTGAGGGTTATCAGTTTTGTCGAGCGTATAATGAAGGTCTTTTGTAAAATTACCCAGATAAAACGAACAGAGTCAATTATAAATAGAATTTTAAATTGAAGCGGGCTAGTTGAGTCAACGGGTTGGTGAGGGCATGTGCGCATCTTACATGAAATTTAATAACATGTCAAATCGAGATGACAGACCAGAGCAGCTAAAAAAATCCCAAAGTCAATTCCCCTCTAACGAGACACGCGTCAGGCGGCTGTCAGATATGTGGACCCCCATCACATAAGAACAGTTCGGCTCTACTTAACAGCACTCGAATAATTGTCACTACATAAATTGGCTCAATTCTATTTAAACATGTCGTCAATGGCTCTTGAACACTTACCGACAACTGGATTCTATCTAGTTGTATGAAAAAAAACCTTGTTAAAAGTTTCCGTGGAAGCTAATGTAAGTACAATTCTTAAATAATTGACATCATCTTTACAATCTTATTGCCGAATTATGAACATTCTCAGAGATCAAAACAATGCCAGTTTTCCACAAAATAAAAAGGTTTAAATCACTGACTTGGTGGAAGAACATACCTATATAGGCTGTTGTATTAAAAAAAGAAACGCATTGAAACTCTGAGCCACGATAAAAGGACTCTGTGTGTGTTTTGTGTCTTCAACGTTGGCCTATTTCCGCGACTATGGCCAATCACCGACGCCAGGGAGCAGTTTCACCTCACTATCCTGGAAATTTTGCCGAACCTCTGCCTTTCTGTAAGCAGGGTAGCGATCTTTAACGTGCCCAACATCGCATGGACACGGGACCGACGGCTTTACGCCCCCTCCGAAGGGCGGAACGTGCAGACATTCAACTTGCTGAAATACAATGCCAGAACCGCGGTTGATGTTAATGTTACAGTTTGTACTGAAAAAGTGGAAGGAGTACCCTGGGACCGAACCCAGTACCCTTCGGTTCAGAGAACCACCGAGGTTCTCGATAAAAGGACTGAAGGATGCCTCTTTAATAAGATACATGGTGTTGAATGTAATAATGTGCATACAACATACAAATTTGTTGTACAATTAGCTTTTGGCGACTTCTTAGTGAATTTTCAATAAGAAAATAGAGAAATATCGATGGTGAGACTTTTGGAAATTTTCTTCAAATGACCGCGAATTAGGGCCCCTAGAACCCAAATCCAAGGTCGGTAAAAAGTTTATATATATATATATATATATATATATATATATATATATATATATATATATATATATATATATATATATATATATATATATATATATATATATATATATATATATATATATATATCAAATCGATAGCTCAAAAAATACTTCACCACGCGAAAGCAAATTTGGCAATTCCCTTCACATTGCTAATAGCTTGGATGAGTTCATGAGACAGTTTTGACAGTCAAATACTTTTAGAAAAAAATGCAAAAAACTGCTTGAAAACGCAATATCTTTTTAATTACTAAAAATATTAAACCTGACAAGCACGTACACATTGTAAAAGTGGTCCTACCTACCATTTGAACGCAATTGATTCAGTAGATCTTGAGTTATAACTAAATCAAAAATCAATAATCTACAATATAACCTGAAATTACCTCTAAATGGATGCCTATAATGTCAGACAAGGTTAGACAAATAAATCAGGGTTCCTCTGCCATTACAAACAAAATCTCCAAATTAAGTTTTAAACGAACAGGCTACGAAAATATGTCACAATAAACAATCGGCGGGGTTGCCATTTACGCCAGCTCTCATCTAAATCTGTACATATCAGAAAACTGTAAGTAAATAGAAACTTTAATGAAACTCATTCAATTTGTTTAAAATCAATCTAGAACTACGTTTTATTTTGTATAAATATTAAGCTTCCCATTTTCACGGTATTTAAAAGCCATCTCCATCTCTCTAGTTTAATCTGACAACACCACTATTTGTCATTTGGTAACTGACAGAAGTCATGAGAGAAACGTGTGCCTTATGCGCATAACCTGGACATCGATTCCGATAATACCTTAGAAGCTCAGAATGTAGAACAACTACATATATTCTAAGGCTACTACAAATAGCAGGTAAATAATAACCCAACTTTTAATTTTAATATAATTTTAACAAATGCCTTCGGCAGTCGACTGTGACTATAGTATATTATGATTCTAACATCCCATCAAACAAATAAGAAAGTGGTTGTGTACATCAGATTCAGGCTCTTAATCAATGCATGTAGGTACTGTTTTACCAAAGTAAAACAAAATTATTTCAAGAAGAAATATGTCTACCGCAAACTAATATAAGTATAATACCTAGGGTACCTAGGTACTTCTGGTTTTCTTCACTCTTAGCTTTTACTCTTTATGGAACATTTGAAGTAAATGAAACGAAATATCATAAATCAGTTTGAATTACGTATATAATCAGATGTACAGTATAAATTATTAAAATTTTAGTTTCAAAATTTTGTATTGTTTATATTTATTTCATTTTCGAAAAGTATGGATACAGTAATAGTAAATAGGTGTTGAAAAGAGTTTAGGTGCCGCAAGTGAGTTATGGTAGCGAATTTTTGTAAAAATGTTTCAAATAGTGATAACTAAATTTCCCATTAAACTATAATCTTCAGTTTTGATACTAATAGTGTACAATTCTTACGAAAATTCATTACTGTAATGCACTTGCTGCGTCCCGAACTTTTTTTCAAAAAAATATTCCAAAAACTCTAGTTATTAGTAGAAAAAGCCACATCCTCCGTCAAAATCTCCACCATTTTATCGTTCTTTTATAAATATCACAAATTTTCCAAAACAACACACCGTGACCTTGCAAGGGAGTGGTCATAGAATGAGTTGAATGAAATGCATGTTTCAATGTATTTTAGTTTGGGGATGCCACAGATCGAAACTAGTTGCAGAGAAGCTAAGGCGTTGCTGAGCACTGCAAATAGAGTTCTGGCACAGCATAGATATATTATGCTGTGGTTTTAGACTGCAAGTGTAGCATAATGTAGTATAAATATAAACAAAAGCAAGTCAAGTCTCTATAAAAGTGGCTCTCTTTCAATGGCAATTCTATTAATTCTGTAATTAATTCTCACATATACTTTTAATATAATATCCTGAAAATGAAGCCGGTGTCAAGTATCGTGTAAACAAACCATTAGTTGGCATATCCTTAGATAGCTCACTGGTAGCATGCTTGTCTTCAATGCCGAAGATTGCGTGATCGATTCAAGCTCGATGAATGTATGTTTTTTTTAGTTTTTTTTTAAATTGGAGAAACAATAGTGCACAGATTTCTTACGTTTTTTTAATTTTATTTTTGGTTAAAACGGCCGAATAACTTTTTTACTTTTGAGTCTGAAATTATGATTTTCAGCAGACATTTTGTTATTGTTGATATTGAAAATACGGGGTTGATCAGGTTGACTAAATGGAAACCATTCTGGCGATTAATAAGTCAAAATAACTGCTACGTTTTTAATTTGCCAGATACTTTACTTTTCTCAATACGAATTAAGTTTCCTTCTGGGAATCTTTTGTAACTTTAATGTAATTTGTAATACAAATTTCTTTTAAAGAGACTCACACTATATTCAGATATAGCAAAATTTAATTTTTTAGCTTCGTAGAAAATTCAGACAGCTTTGGGCATTTTTCTCAACAGGAGTTAGGTTTTTTGATAATAAAGAGGAATCGATACTTTCGAAAGAATTTTTGAAATGTGCGCGTACTAGGACCTCTAAAATCGATCTTCAAGGTCTGAGTAAGCTTAAAGTATTAATTTTCGTAATATGACGTATAATAATAGTGTACAATTCCTATGAAAATTCACTACTATAATGCACTTGCTGCGACCCGGCATTTTTTGAAGTCGGTTAATAAATACAATGTTTGCTTTTCGTCATTTCTATGGGCGTCCCTCTGCTTCTCCCATCCTGACCCCTCCGATATCTCACAAAACGTCACCGAAATTATCCAAGCTGGCATGAAATTATTTATTCCACGTACACAGAAAACATCTTCAGCCACTCAAAAGCCCTGGTTCTCTAAATCCTGTGACAAGGCCAGACTTGAAAAGGTCAAAGCTCACAAAAAGCTTCTACACAATCCCAGTCAAGAAAACCGTCAAGCATTTAATGACGCAAGAAACCGGTATGTCCGCATTCTTCCTGAGGCAAAAAACTCGTTTAATAACCACATCAAAAACAAAGTCCTCTCAATCTCCAACGGCAGCAAACCCTTCTGGACTCTTGCTAAATCTATTGGGAATAATTTCTGCAAGAGCACGTTTCAACCTCTTGTCTCAGGGGATGAAATTGTCTCCACAGCGCTGGGCAAGGCTGAACTTTTTGCCTCGCTGTTCGCTGGAATTCTACTCTCAACCCACCTCCAAATGTTCAACCACCAACAGTCCCCAATGTCGCGCATAAAATGACGCATATCATTTTCAAAACTAAAAAGGTACGAAAGATGCTCTCTTCTCTTAATACTAGGAAAGCCTCTGGCCTTGACGAGATCAGCAATTGTTCTAAAAAAAAACGCATCAGAACTTGCTCCTGTCCTGACTCGTCTGTTTCAGACATCTTGCAATAGAGGCATATTCCCTAGTAACTGGAAAACTGCTCGAGTACATCCCGTCCCCAAAGCGGTTCCTAGCAACTACAGGCCTATTTCTCTCCTTTCGGTCGCCTCTAAAGTGATGGAAAGTATATAAACACCGAATTACTAAAATTTCTTGAAAAACAGAGTCTAATCCACGACAGGTAATATGGATTCCGTCAGCGCAGATCAACTGCCGACCTCCTTTTCTTTGTCACCCATTCTTGGAACAAGTCTATGGAACTACACGGTGAATCCCAGATTGTCTCTCTAGACATATCCAAAGCATTCGACCAGGTCTGGCATGCAGCGCTGCTTAATAAACTTCCGGCCTATGGCCTACCACCAAAACTCTGTACCTGGACGGCAAATTTCCTCTCCAACCGGAGCACTTCTGTTGTCGTGGATGGCAGTTCCTCTAAACTGAATCCAATTAATGCAGGAGTTCCTCAAGGTTCAGCTTTAGCCCCTACTTTGTTTCTTCTCTACATCAATGACCTCCTCTCTAGCACATCCAACCCAGTTCACAGTTACGCGGACGACAGCACCCTCTACTCAAATATACAATATTCTAAGCCTGTCTCTTTAGCCCAATTAGATGAGGATCGCAGACTCATGGATGGTTCTATCTCCGTGGATCTCCAAAAAATATTAGACTGGGGAAGTAGAAATCTTGTACAATTCAACCCCACCAAATCACAGTCTTGCTTTCTTTCTCATAAAAGATACACAAGTCCTAGACCCATCACAATGAACAACCAAGTTATTCAAGGTAATGAGTCCTTTTCACTCGTTGGCATTTCTGTGGATCGGAATTTGTATTGGCATCAACACGTTACATCAATTGCAGAAGCGGCTGCTAAAAAATTAGGTTTCCTCTTCCGGGGTCGCAAATACTTTTCACTACCTAATCTCTATACCTGATATACTTCACAAATAAGACCAAACCTCAAATACTGCTCCCACATCTGGGGTGCTGCTGCCGCTTCTACACTCGCTATCCTGGACTCCATTTAGAAGAGAGCTATACGTCTCATCGGTGACCCTATCCTCACCCAAAAGCTGCCATCCTTTGGCCACCGACGTGCCGTTGGTGACCTCTTTCTCTTTTACAGATATCTGCACGGGCAGTGCTCAGAGGAGCTTTCTTTCATAGTTCCTCCACCTGCTACCCCCAACAGATCTACCAGGGGAACAGAGCGAATGCACCCTTTTAGTGTCCAGGTCACCAGACATAGAACATCTTGTTATGCCCGCTCTTTTGTCCCGAGGACTTCAAAGTTGTGGAATTCCTTGCCGGCACATGTTTTTCCTTCTCCCCCGAACCTCCAAACCTTCAAGTCCAGAATTAACAAGTCGCCTCTTTCCTCCTTGTCGACACCCACGGTACGATAGTATTTAGGCTGTAAGCCCTCGTGGTGTGTTGTTGAAATTTTATTGCTTAGAAGTGTGCTTGAAAGGTAGGGTGTGGTAGTGGGTGTAATGCTAGTACAGTAAAGTGTTTTTTTTAGTCTAAATAGCATGGAGCATTTTCCTGCAAAAATGTATCTTGGAAGACGACGTACCTATTTTAAATTGTTTCACAAAACGTTGTATGATAACATGACTCATTAAGTGTAAAGGCAACAAAATAAGTTTGTCCGTTTGTAGTATTGCATTTGGCTGATGAATTTCACAGCACAGAGTATGATATCAACAAGGACAAGCTGAAAGAAGCAGGCTAAACATTCCATTTAATGCTGTTGAGTAGTCAAGAATGATTCATTACACCGCTGAACGACTATGAAATATAAAGAATTTTAATTTAAAGTTTAGTAAAAAATGCAAAATAGCTGCATTTGATTAACATAGTTGACCGCGAGCCAAAATTGCAACGGCGATTGACAAATGCGCGCTGTGTCGCGGCAGTTTTAGCATTGCAAATTTAATTAACGCAACGGATATACGCCCATTCATTCCTAATCAAATCACGCCAAAAATCCACCACTTACAGGGAATATATAGAATACTACACTAGTTAATTAATTTAATCAATTAACTGTCCATTAAAATATACAGCGTGCCACAATAATAATTGCCTCGCTCCCTTACACATACACCTCGTGCCGTATTTATTCTTGCCAAAGCTACAGAACTTCCTAAACTAGTAGCATCTACCACTTACACCCTCCATCTCTTTTAATTTTGACTTTGAGACTAAAGTAGGTTTGGGTAATCCGTAATATTTTGTGCTGGCTACTGCTTCTCTATGTATCATTACTTTGAACAAGCCTGTATAATTCACTATAATTATTAAAGAAAGTAAATAATAACTCTACAAGTTAAATAACACCTTCACAATATTTTAGTTAATAGGTTGAGGCTAGAAACTGTGAACAGAAAAAAGTTTAGAAAGAGTTGTCTGTGGATTCATTTTGTTTGAAACTTTATCTATTAGATAGTAGTCCTCTTTTCTGCCTGTTGATCTTTTCTCACTTTGATTACTTGAGGAATCATTAATGGCGAACAGTATTTACTCAGGCGATACAATAGATACGCAGGATATATATTGTGTTTCTAACTTATCATGTGTTACGACCCAGATGTCGTAAATTGTGTTTTGTTGTTGTTGATATGTCATCATTTTATAAGCTTTTGTTTCCATTTAATTTAATCTCACGCGAGATAAATGGAGCCCAAACAATGGCCCGTTATACTACAATGTCGCCTTCCCACGGTAAGAACCGCTGAGTCAGCCGTCGTCTTAACGGAGCCAAGAACTTTGCAGGTTCAAAGTGCAAGTAGAACGGAATATCACTGTGAGAATCTACATCAGCAGATTCCTTGTTTATCTAGAGACATAGTGCCACGCCTGGAGGGAAGACTATAAAGACGCTGCTCACAGAGGTGGAACCGTTCATTCTTGTTCCGAGTTATCATTAGCACACCGAGTGCATAGACATTAGATCACATGTAGGTTGATCGTCTTATTTTTAGTATATTATATTATTCTTTTTTTTGTGTAACTAAGTAATTAAGTATTGATTGTTCAAAGTATTAAATAAATTGTTTTAAAAATTCAAACGTCTTAACCGTAAAGTTAAGTCGCGAGTGAGCTATTTAGGATCACACAGACCCTGTGTGTGTTCGTCCATAATCCTAGAGCAGGTGATACCTTCAGTATTCCTGCTCGTATAATTTTATTAAGTCTATGGTAAACATACAGCGGTGCTGGAAGTCATCTGCCGTCTTCCTTTATCCTGTGCAACGGCTAGTTACATTCTATGGACATTAGCGGAAAGGCGATCCAATGTCTATGAGTTGGCATGACCGAATTGGTAGCACATGTGTACTTGGAGACGAAGGCTGTCACATCGCCGCCTCCGTAGAGCTCTCTTCTGTTTCTGCTGTTGCAGTGGCAGATACTATGGTAGCCGTGGCCATTTGGGGATTGGTGTTACCACGTTGAGCCGTCATTCCGGGCAGGCTGGTATCTACAGCCAGTATATTGTTCACGTTTTTAGGGTTACTGCCCTTCCAGTGTAAATGAGAATTAAGAACGCATATGGTCGTTACAGTGGGTAAGCCGCTGCTGCTAGGAGAGTAACAAGCGTGCCGTGGTACACCTGGTAATGTTGGCCGGGTGCGCTGGTGAAGCTGTTTGCGGACCCACAGATGAGTATTAACAACAACCATCTCATTGAGGCATTTCAGTTTCAGTCAGTTGTGTGAATTAAGTATTGTGCAATTGCCTACAATAAGATATCTTTTTTGTGTGCGCTATATCTTAAATATCAGTTAAATTTGCGTGACAGATAACGACTGTTGACGTCATTGCCCTACCGATATAGTCGGTGAACCTGGTGGTCGTCACCATAACGTAATCATTAAGTGAATATGCTGTGTGTCACTTGTTGCCAGTAATATAACCTCATTATTTGTTATTGTTAATTATTATTACTGACCTATAGGGTCGTCTAACTGTGATTGTTGGTCATAAGGACATAAACTCCACGAAGACGCTTATTAACCTCTAAGTGTTTAATTAAGTCAACCTCACCCAGCCAGTGATTTATATTGTTTACTTTGTGAGAGGCGCATCACGCTTCTTACAATTTTATTCTGGAGAGATGGATGATTTGTAACGTAGGTAACACTAATTTCTAACGTTAATTTCATTATTCAGGCCCCTCAAGCAAACCATTTGGACATGATTAGGTTATTATACAATATGTAAATGGTTAGTGAGCTCACGTACCAGTGATTGAACAGCTGATGTTAATAAATAGTTGGTGATATTAACTACCAGTGGTTACCCATATAGTAGGTGGACCTAACTGTATTTATATCGGTCCCTATTACCATACAGCATATTGTTTTATCGTAGCATAATTATATGCTACTGCTGTCTATGAATTTGTGAATATATGGGTGAATACTATATCTGGCATTATTATTTGCTGACCATACCATTATGGGTCAATACTATATCTGGCATTATTATTTGTTGACCATACCATTGCTTGTGTTTGTGTCGTTCGAGCTCACGTTTTCTTGATTACAGGAGTATTAGAGTGCTGATAACCTGTAAAGTTACGTAGTACCTTGTTTGATTATTGATCTGGAATCTTACGCGTTGTGATATTGATTCAATCACTGAGCCATCTTAGTTCCCCTTTTAGGTACTAATGACATCCTGAACATTGCCACGGGTTGCGAAATGGTGGTTGGCGCCTATTAAATTAAGTCTCTAAGACTTTATTAAACTCAGAGTGTTAATATAACATCCGAACCCCTCTAAATGTCTCTATGCTCAATCTTTGCTTAGGCCTCCGCTACTTATTAAGGGAATTGTGGTGTTTTCCACCTTTCTGGTACTTTGTAGCGAGTAGTCGTAGCACATGATCCGAAAGAGGTACCTGTACAATTGAAGATACGTACGAATGTTAAGTGATGTCCACTTTTAACTTATAAAACATAATTTTGATACAAATAGTTACCAAGAATTTGCTTTCGGTAAGAAAAGCGGGCAGATTTTTCAAAAGCTTTCTATGTTGAGTAGGAATCTTAATAAAAATGTTTTGTTTTTGTTTTTGTTGGTTTTTAGATACAGGAGAGTAGAATGCATCATGCAGACCTCATTCACAAGACCTTAGTGTGTGGGATATCGAGGTACTGTAAGACTCTTATTCACCAAACTCCTCTCCCTGGAGTGCCGGACCTTAGTCCACACCTCCCTCGGAAAGATTTTACACAATGACGTTTGAGTTTTGTTCCCAATCCGTTTTTCCCGCAGGGGCGTTAGCGGGTAAGTATAAGCTTTACAAGCTTATGCATATGTGGAAGTTGCTCATCGTAGACGGTCGCGGAGAGCATTTGGATGAGAAGCGGCTTTTGAGAACTGAGTTGTGCATAGTTGAGTTATAAGCTCAAGTATCGAAGGCATTTTCAGATCAGCGTGCATCTGACTGTATCTGATAAACTATGACGCTCCGGTAGCCATTCTCAGAATTTTATTCCAGATGATTTGAAGAGTCTTGATGTGTGTGTCGGCCGCGGTGGCCCATGCAGGGGATGCATAGGTCAAGGCTAGTCGGATCATGACTGACTGATTATGGCGAATCCTGTCTTACACTCACTTTGTTCTGTGGGGTTGGCTACCATAGCCGCATTTCTTTATAGGTGTGTTCTCGCTGCAATTAGTATACCGTACTGACGTGCTCTAATTAGCGCGAAACCGGTCTACGGTTCTAATTGTGGTGAGAATACATCTAGCCTTACATGCAAATATGTTGTTTAAATTATACATCTATTAGCAAATAGATAATGCCACGATAAAATTCGTCTTTTTGTTTGTACTTTGTCATTTTCTACGATTACACATTTCAAAAGCTTCTATTCTATAGCATTACGTACCATGAATTATACCACCTCGTACGTATGACTTGATGAACTATTTTGTCAGGTCCAATTTAAAATATATAAGAGTGGAAAGAGTAATTTGTCTATTAAGTGCTTGTCTGGCCGTCGGGATCCACCTTCTCAGTTCTTTGCTACTTTTACCAACATCCGTGATAACAGTCCCAAGGTTTGTAAACATTTCTACTCGTTCAAGTTGGCTGTTCTGCCTTATATCCATTTTCACAGGCCATCTTTGTATTTATTATTTTTGCTTCTGTTTAATTCTTTGTGAAGGAGTAACAAATACAAAAGTCGCGATCTCCTCGATAGAGATTTTTTTAGGAAAACTACTGCTATTTTAGAAAATTGAATGACAACGAAGGTTAAACAGAAACTTAAGGCTTTGTAAATTCACAACTTAGGACATTTATTTTACATAACCCGCATTTATTTCAGCATACTGATCTAGCGTTGTTTTAGACAAAAGCCTCAGTGACAAATTTATTTACTTCACACTGCGATCCTACTCGAGTAAAATAATTACTAATAATCATGGGATCTGAACCTGCGGAGCTTAGATTTATCGCCATTATATAACTCAAGTTTGCGCTGCTGAATGATGAGCCTTCTACGTTCCTCTCCTAACTCGAGTATGTCCCCACTGCATGAATTTTAAGATACCTCATTCGGATTAGCTGCGCCCAGCGGAAGATTTAAGAAAATCGTTGCACACTTGTAACGACTTTTATATGTGGTGGTACCAGAAAAAAACATCTGAACCTAAAGATATTCAAGCTATATTACATTTTCTTTGTTCAAAAATTGCTTGTTATTTTAGACATTTAACAGTTCACTCGTTCTTTCATTTTCAATATATAAAAAAATTCAGAAATTTTCCCTTCATTCGAAATTACATTGTAGAGAAATATATTGGACGGGCTTAATTATCTCTTAAAGAATTTAGTATTTTCCTTATAGGATATTCTATTTCACAATCAATAATCTTTTTTTAAACGTAGTAGCCAGATAGCTTTTCTTTTCAGGTTGTTCATAGAACAGAAAAACTATCCAAGAGGGCATTCCTAATCGTGAAAATATATTTAATATTAAATTCATATTACAATATTTATACGAAAATTCGCTAGCATAAATCCAAATAATATTGTTTATAATTAAGTAGGTCCTATATAAATTATAATTATTGACCTGGAATTGCTTTTGTTACGTGTTTATGCAATTAATAAACATGGTGCAACTGCAGTTTGCGATATTAAAGAATGCTGACTATTGCTGATTTCGCATTGTTGAGAATGTGGACCAAGCAAAGTTATATATACCTGTGTTTGTAAATATTAAGAGACTTTTGACTTTCAACTTTTGCTTTGAAAATGTAGATGCTAATATAACAGTTTTTTTTATTAGATTCTTGAAATGTAAAGACGCGAGAATTTTAATTTAATTATATACAGATTTGGTTTAAATTTTATCTGGTTAAGTTAGTTTTAAAAAGGTTGTTAATTCGATTTATTATTTATTAATTATAAAATTTTTATTACAAATTACATCGTTACACATGTCACAATTATCCTAGTTATAAACCATTTTCCCTAATTATCCTCGGCTCCTTAAACACAGGTAGTGATATTCGTCTCTTTTAAAAACCTCTAACAATGAGCAGAACGGTGTTTACCATATAGCGAATTTTCATAATTCTGTATGACGATATATTGTTTGCCCATTTCCAATCCACATTTTTTTTTAATTTTCAAACAGTTGGTAAAACATTTGCTTAGGATATCAAAAGGTAAGGTGGCATAAGAGTCGAGTGTAACAACTGCTCCATGTGGATTTACTCTAAAAGAACACCCTTATCCACATTTATACCACGGGAAGCTCATACAAACCAAAAATCTCAGTGAATTTATTTATAAGATACCAGCATTTAATGAAGTCACTAGTTTAATTGTTAGTTTAGAACCTCGGTGGTTCAGGGGTAAGAACGTGTGTATCTGAACCGAAGGGTACTGGGTTCGATCCCAGGGTACTCCTTTCACTTTTTCAGTACAAACTGTAACATTAACATCATCCGAGGTTCTGGCATTGTATTTGAGCAAGTTGAATGTCTGCACGTTCCGCCCTTCGGAGGGGGCGTAAAGCCGTCGGTTCCATGGCCATGCGATGTTGGGCACGTTAAAGATCCCTACCCTCCTTACAGAAAGGCAGCGGTTCGGCAAAATTTGCAGTATAGTGAGGTGAAACTGCTCACTGGCGTCGGTGATTGGCCATAGTCGTGGAAATAGGACGACGTTAAAGAAACAAAAAGCACACACATAATTGTTAGTTTAATGTACAAATCATAATGAAATTATAATACATTCGTAAAAAGCTGTATACTTCCCTAAATTTAGCTGTAAGCATTGATTAAACTAAAAAGGCTAGGTAATAAGGTAAGGGAGAGTCAGCGTCACAATAGGCGCCGAGTTCAACCTTTGCTTTCTCTCAGGGAGACCGTACGCGATACTAGGAGAGAGTTACACTCTCTTAGTCACTCATCTGATAGGGTTAAATACATGCGATCTAGATAAATACCCCTAGATAAGTACATTGTAACCGTTAAAACTAATATAACCCTTGGGAATCTCAATTCCTTGTTTTATTAATGGAGCTGCTTCAACATCTGTATATCAATTTATTGACCACATGTTTCAAGCAGGTATTTGCGTTTAAACTTTACATATATGCATGTGTAACAGGGCTTAAAATCTATGTGTCTTTAGCAGCAATCGAGTATGATGTGCTTGATTTAGGTGAAGTTGCGTTTAATAAAAGTATAATCCCCTTCCCCGGTGATGTAATTGAATCTGGCAGATGGATGTAATTAAGCCGTTTTAGAAAAATAGGGCTTGGCTTAGTCATTATTGTAGAACGTTAGAAGCCTGAACGGTTAACTGCAAAAAAATATTACTTACACAAGCTTTAATTGAAAACGCCAGCAAGTAGTGCTGTCATAGAGACTTTATCGAAAACTTCTTTTAATTGATAATAACTTTTTTAAGTGAATTTTATTTAAAAAAAATCACTAATGAGGAGATCTCGACTTTTGAAATTAGGACAAATTTCTTCAAATGAGCGCGAACTAGGCGCCCTAGAACACACATCCGGGGTCAGTTTCAATTTTTATATGTTTTTATATTCTCTTTGGAAGTGGCTTTAATAAGTTCGTTAGCCAGGAAAATTGGACCACTTTTTCCGGGAAAATTTTAGGTTTTCTTCTGGAAAAAAATCATATCTCCGGAAATAAAAAAGCTATGGCAAGCACAATTGGCAAGCTGGTTTATGTTTTAAAAAGAAAACCATGCGCCAAAATTTAGCTCTCTATGTTAAAAGAGAAAAAATCATAGGCACTTAATGAGGCAAAATTTTAGTACCACTAAAAGACAGCGAAGACGCAATACCAAAATATTGTACGTGTTAAAAAAAATCTAATAAATATTACAGGCGCAAACAGTTCAAGAAGCACCAGAAAGATGACTTTGATAATTCTATAATATTTCTCCTGTAAATGTCAAACTGGAGATTTAAAACGTGAAAATTAGTATAACTATTGCCGGTTATGAATGGAGAATCTGGCATAAAATGTGTATCAGAATGTTCTAGATTTATGTTACTCTTATCATTTGTTAAAATAACTGCAAAATCTGCTTCTAAAAACCTTATATATTACAAATAAATAACTTAAGACCATGTAACTTTCTTCATTGCAGTTGGCCAGAAGCCTTACGTGCTGTGATGGTTAGGATGGCTGTCTGATGAGCGAAGGGACGCGGGTTCAAATCTCACCGTTGACTGAATTTCTCTTTTAACTTTTTTTTCTTTTTTCTTCGTCATTGATTCCATTTTAACGTTATCTTATTAGATTGTGTAATTCCAATATATTTAGAGACTTTTTGTTGAAAATGGAAGATAAGCACTTTTAATACTTTTAGTTCAATTTTAATAGTAGCTATTGTTGCCCTTAGTTGGTAAAACCGTGCTACAGTTAACATATACTGAGAGATTTGTGACATGATAAGAGGTTGTTTTCTTCTCTACAACCGGATTCAATTTTTACAGCATCCACAGGCAAAAGAATTTTCACTGTGATGCCACAGAAAAAGTATCTAGTCCTGTATTTAGATCAGATTCTGAATATTTTTTCATCTATTTAATTTATTTCTATTTGTATTAGTAACTTTTCTTGTACAGTGTTCTTTTCAATAGCGAATTTTCCTATAAATGAATTTTATAAATTTTCTTTGAAGAAACATTTGATAATTTTTGTATGAAAAATTATTCTGTTGATGGAACATTTTTTAAACAAAATTCGTCGAAAATAAGGTTTTAACGGATTTTCGTGCAAACAAATTATTTTATTTTCAATTTTAATTACAGATTAGATATATAATTTGAATTTTATGTATTCTTTTAGCAGAATTTTGTGTAAAAAATATCTGGCCAAATTTGATGCCTTCTTTCATTAAAAAAAGACATATCTGCCATTCAAAATATTTCAATGAAAATTCACTACCATAACGCACTTGCTGCATCCAAACTTTTTTACATTAACTTGAGTATCAAATTTTAACCAGAAACGCTACCAATTCCACTATCTCTGTCATCGACATTATCATTTTCATTGTCATTATCTAGTGAAAGTATAAACGTGATGTTTGATTTTGACATCCATACCTAAGTGATTAATTTTCCAAAAATCTGTTTCATTTTTCAAAACCCTTCATTTGTCAAATAGTTCACTAAGCTGAGAGCATAGAATGCGTTAATTAAATAGAGTTGCCTATGCCTACACCTTAAGTAATTTTAAGTTACTAAACACATATTTAAATAGGTTCTCAAATAAAAGCTGTAGACAACATCTAATGTATCTTAAAAATATATAGCTTGAGTAGATATGGGGGAACTACGGCACACTCCTTCCACTTTTCCAGACGATATCGTCATACCACTGCACCGTTACAGGTTGTAGGGAGTGGGAAGATCACAGTGCCTCTCGCTATGTGTTAGTTCATGGCCCTGATATGCGCAGCTTATAAATGTCGCTGCAAGTGGCTAGCGGTATGTGTGTCGGCACGTAGATCTTGAAATTTAAGTTAATATTATCTCTTCTTATATGATCTCTCTTATATTCCCTGTTCTCTTAATACCAGGAAAGCCTCTGGCCTTGACGAGATCCCAGCAATTGTTCTGAAAAAATGCGCACCAGAACTTGCTCCTGTCCTGACTCGTCTGTTTCAGACATTTTACAATAGAGGCATATTCCCTAGTAACTGGAAAACTGCTAGAGTACAACCCGTCCCCAAGAAAGGATCCAAAGCGCTTCCTAGCAACTACAGGCCTATTTCTCTCCTTTTAGTCGTTTCTAAAGTGATGAAAAAGTATATAAACACCGAATTACTAAAATTTCTTGAAAAACACAGTCTAATCCACGACAGGCAGTATGGATTCCGTCAGCGCAGATCAATGGCCGACCTCTTTTCCTTTGTCACCCATTCTTGGAAAAAGTCTATGGAACTACACGGTGAATCCCAGATTGTCGCTCTAGACATATCCAAAGCATTCGACCAGGTCTGACACGCAGCGCTGCTTGATAAACTTCCGGTCTATGGCCTACCACCAAAACTATGTACCTGGACAGCAAATTTCCCCTTCAACCGGAGCATTTCTGTTGTCGTAGATGGCCATTCCTCTAAACTGTATCCAATTAATGCAGGAGTCCCTGAAGGTTCAGCTTCAGCCCCTACTTTGTTTCTTCTCCACATCAATGACCTCCTCTCTAGCACATCCAACTCAGTTCACAGTTACGCGGACGACAGCACCATCCACTCAAATATACAATATTCTAAGCCTGTCTCTTTAGCCCAATTAGACGAGGATCGCAGACTCATAAAGGGTTCTGTCTCTGTGGATCTCCAAAAAATATTAGACTGGGAGAGTAGAAATCTTGTACAATTCAGCTCCACCAAACCTCAGTCTTGCTTTCTATTTCATAAGAGATACACCAGCCCTAGACCCATCACAATAAACAACCAAGTTATTCAAAGTAATGAGTCCTTTTCACTTGTTGGCATTTCTGTGGATCGAAATCTTAATTGGCACCAGCATATCACATCAATTGCAGAAGCGGCTGCTAAGAAATTAGGTTTCCTCTTCCGGGCTCGCAAAGACTTTTCACCAGCTAATCTCTATACCTTATATACTTCACAAATAAGGCCAAACCTCGAATACTGCTTCCACATCTGGGGTGCCGCTGCTGCTTCTACACTCGCCATCCTGGACTCCATTCAGCAGAGAGATATACGTCTCATTGGTGACCCCACCCTCACCCAAAGGCTGCCTTCTCTTGCCCACCGACGTGCCGTTGGTGACGTCTCTTTCTTTTATAGATATCTGCACATGCACTGCTCAGAGGAGCTTGCTGCCCCCAACAGATCTACCAGGGGAACAGAGCAAATGCACCCTTTTACTGCCCAGGTTACCAGACATAGAACTTCTTGTTATGCCCGCTCTTGTGTCCCGAGGACTTCCAAGTTGTGGAATTCCTTGCCGGAACACGTTTTTCCTTCTCCTTCGAACCCCCAAACCTTCAAGTCCAGAATATCTAATGTTTCTTTAAAAACAAAGCAAATGTATACAGCGGTGTTTGAACCGAGGCGCTTTCGGATGTCAGTCAAACCCGACAACCATTCGGTTGTATACATTTGCTTTTTTAAAGGAAACACTAAATAATATTAATTCAAATTTCAACATTAACGCGCCGACACACAAACCGCTATCCACTTGGAGCGCCACCTATAATTTAAAGCCATGTGTGTGATGAGGATATGATAAAAAATGGTGGTCTGAACCGGTCTTTACTTTACATATTGGCTGTACACGTCAGGCATATGACAAGTATGACTCGTCGCATAATTTCCTCAACATTTATTTCACGTTACCTACTTGTTATTGTCTTAATACATATTATTAGGTACTTCCATCCTTTTTTCTGTTCGGTCATTGTGCGTATTGAGTATATCGCGTTTATTGCCTCCTAAAACCAAGTAAATTGCGGCGTATTGAACGGATATTTCAATAAAATTTATGCATAACATGTTTTGTGGTTACAGCTCATTCCCCATTAATTGCATGTAATTTAATAGACTGCACGCGAATACACGCTTCTATAATTTTGCTAATAGTTGTAATGGGGCTTCGCTTCGTAATAATATCAAACTTACATGTACTGTAAAATACTACAATCAGTATGAAACGTTATAAGCATGGATCTTTAAAAAAATCTTAATACATAGATATTGAGTGAAACAAGATAAGCATTCTCGGAAACACGTCTTTTTTTTCACCATAACGAATCTAAGCAGCCTCTGTTTTTTGTGTCAATTTTGCACAAGTTCTAAAAATATTTATATGATAGCAGGGCATAGCCATCTTCCTTACAGTCTACCAGATAAGGTCCTTGATCTTCACTACAGTCTAACAGATGAGGTCTTTAGTGCATCAACGCTTTAAACTTTTTTAACATTTTTTACTCGATGCGCCATATTTAGGCCATTGGTTTAATATGCTCCGTTCTCTATTGACTCTTATGAATTTTTTAGACAAGCTTAACCTACAGTAGTTGGGTGGCTCGGGAATCGAACCCTGTACCTCTTCACTAAGCGAGATGTAAGACACGAAGCACGTACCGCCACCTCGGTTGCGGAACCAAGTAGTATGTTGTCACGACAGCTCCAAATAACACAGAATGTTAAAAAATAGAGACTGTATACAACCAAGTAACAACTTAGTAAATTGTCAGCCCTGGTCCATTTCTACCCTAATATAGGGACAAAGTATGTAAGGCTACATGCATCATCACCACAATTAGAACTGTAGACCGGTTACGCTCTAATTAGAGCTCGTCAGTACGGCATACTAATTGCAGCGAAAATACACCTATAAAGTAATAAGGCTATGGTACCCAGGCTACCAACACTAGGTGAGATGTAAGACACGAAGCACGTGCCGCCACCTCGTTGCGGAACTAAGTAGTATGTTGTCACGGCAGCTCCAAATAAGACAGAATGTTAAAAAAATAGACTTTATACAACCAACTAACAATTTAGTAAATTGTCAGCCCTGCCCCATTTCTACCCCTAGACAGGGACAAAGTATGAAGGCTAGATGCATTCTCACCACAATTAGATAAGTACACTTGGAGAACCGAAATCACCACAACACATTCTAAAAGACCTGAGGATCGTTTCACTAACCAAGTTAGCGTCATCAGAGGATGAAACATTCTAAATACTTAAAAAACTAACATCAACTTATATACCGGATCTCAGGCAAAGAGATCGAACCGAGATGACACACTGCTCGTAGGCAAATTCCAAAGTGTATTCCTACTGCTTTATCTAAAAGTGTCCATCTGTAATAGTCTTGAGGAAGTTCAACGACAGCTAAATTAACAACGGTTCCTTTGGCGGCAATAACTGTATACTTGTGTTATCGGTAAAAACGTGCCGAAAACGTGGGAATTTTATTTAGCAAAGTAATCGATCAAGTGACTCGTAATTGGCGCTGGTGCACTGTTCATACATTCTTTGTTGCAACTATATTTCGCAATATATACGCTCTCAAACCCATTCAGCTGACCTGGTTTTCTAACATTTTTTATTAATTTTAGATTGTCTTTATCAACGTGATGATTATTATCCCAAATATGTCGGGCGACGGCAGACTTATCTACAGTACCGTAACGTAATTGGGATATGTGTTCTTTGAATCTGATTACAATCGATCTTTTTGTTTGTCCGACGTATTTAAGATTACAATCTTTACAACTTATTTCATAAATTCCCGACATTTTGTCCGCGCTATCCTTGTCTTTTGGATTACCTAGCAAGTTTTTTAAAGTATTTGTTGTTAAAAATGCTACCTGTAAGTCGACTTTTTTTAAAAATGTTGTCTAGACCCCTCGTGATTCTAGGTTCAAATGGTAAGCAAACAAAATTTTTTTTCCGATTTTTCTCTTCTGAACGTCGTTGATTCCGTCAACATTTTCTTTGTTTTCTGTTTGTTGATTAATTTTTCCACTAAGCAAGCAGTGTATCCGTTATATTCGGCCACGTTCCTAATATAATTTAATTCTTTGGTATATCTACTTTTGTTTAAAGGAAAATTAGTTAACCGATTTACTAAAAAATTCAAACTGGCCATTTTTTGTGCGTACGTATGATGTGATTCGCTCGGGATGTAGCTTAAAGTAGTGGTTTCTTTTCTATAGATATCGAATTCTAAAGTGTCTTTATTCTTGATAACTAGTACATCTAGAAAGGGTAGTTTATTATTAGTTTCTAATTCGTGGGTAAATTTTATAGAATCAAATTTATTGTTTAATTTGGCAATAAAATCTTCTATTCTGCAAATGTTTGTGTTAAACACCGCGAAAATATCATCCACGTAACGACACCACACTCTAGGGAAATAACCACTTTCACTTTGAAGATCTGTTTCAAATCTGCTCATGAAAAGGTCTGCAATAAATGGCGATAGCGGATTGCCCATTGCCGTGCCTTGTGTTTGTTGAAAAAATTCATTGTTGAATTGAAAAATATTTTGTTTGATGCATAGGTTTGTTAGAGTTAAATACTCCCTGCAGACATTTTCATTTATGTTATTCATTTTTAGCAACTGCTCTAAATATGTTAAAGTTTGCTCCGTGGGAACGCTAGGAAACAATGAGGTTACATCGAACGAAATTAACCTCATTGTTTCCTACAGTTATTGCCTCCAAAGGAACCGTTGTTAATTTAGCGGTCGTTGAGTTTTCTCAAGACTATTACAGATGGACACTTTTAGATAGCGCAAAGACCTTGTCCGGCAATAAAAATACAATACGCTGTGAAATTTGCCTACGACTAGTGTGTCATCTCGGTTCGATCTCTTAACCTGAGATCCGGTATATAAGTTGATGTTAGTTTTTTAAGTATATAGAATGTTTTATCCTCTGATGACGCTAACTTGGTTAGTGAAACGATCGTCAGGTCTTTTAAAATGTGTTGTGGTGATTTGGGTTCTCCAAGTGTATTTATCAGTGCTCATCACAGGTTCCAATCTTTACTTAGTTAATAAATTTTAATTGTTTAAATAACTTTAACACCCTGTATATATAACTAAGCATTTTTGAAGCATCCTTTATATAGCAAACTACTATTATCTTTTGATATAAAATCTATAATTAAAGTATAGCAGTTTACTTTCGGGACATTCTATATATTTCTTATTTGCGTAAAAACTTTTCATAGCCTATAAAATTCTTCAAGTTCTATCTCTATAGAATGTATGACTATTAAAATCGGGATCCACGGGAGTAACATTGATGTCTTCTGCTAACTCACTGAGAAACTTAATAAAGGTTTAATATCTCATGAGAGAGCGCCGTGGAGAGCTTTAATTGCGGAAATAGGGCTCAAAAACTTAGACAATGTAAGGATTATATTATATTAAAGCGGTTTAAAATTGCTAGGCTGGTTGTTGCTTTTTAGAGTCGACTCCTTCTTATTCGACAACGATTCCACCATTGTTTAAATTATTAAATCCAAATTCATTACTTCCCATGCACATCCAGGTGGATTTTGTGCTGTATTATCCTAATACTCAGCGTAAATATTAATTCGAGAATACCTGGCCTTAATTGGTAAACAGATAGCTTTCCTGAAACGCAGACGAGAAACTTTATTACTAATTGAGAAAGTCGTTCAACTTGGAATCGTAAAATTATTCTAGCTTGAGATGATTGAATTACCATTCCTAGTTTCATTAGCAGTGTGGTAAATTAAGGAAAATTAAATATCTTGATGACAGTGACAATTGATGAAAATTTTTGATATAAGTTGGTACGCTCGTTTTTAGTGAATTTTTATTTAAAAAATTAACTAATAAAGAGGTATCGATGGTTAGTCTTTGCAACATTTTTTTCAAGTGAGCGCGAACTAGAACCCCTATAACCCATATCCAGGCTCAGTTGAAATGTTTGTATGTATATATATATATATATATATATATATATATATATATATATATATATATATATATATATATATATATATAGGGTGACGCATTGAAAACGTAACGGACCGATTTGCGCCCAGAGAATTGTTTTTTAAGAAACGCTGAAACACGTCAATTTTAATATTGAGGGGGACATGTTTTGACATAAAACTCAACTTTGTCACATCAACCCCTTAAGGGTGGTGATAACAACCCTTATATTTTAAATAGGGAACATGGGTCTAGTGTTACATCATATGAAAGCTCTTTCTTGTCTAAATTCAGCACACTAATTTTTTTGGAAGTTGTATCAACTCGTTTAAAAATTATTCACAGTTGAAGATGCAAAAACGCATTTCAGTTATTCCGATAGTCAATGTTTTGTTGGTTTGTAAACAAAAAATTGACTATCAGAACATTTCTTATCGGAATGACAGAAACGCGGTTTATTATTTCAGTTCATCGGTCGGTTTCATACTTGATAGTACTACCGAAAATTAATTTCACAATGGTGTATTTTGTAGAAGAAAGAGTTGAAATAATTACTCTTTTTTTAAAAAACGATGACTGTGCCAACCGTACCGCAAATTTGTTTAATGAACGACATCCGAACAGACATGTTAACAGAAAATACATTTTGGAGTTAGTTGCAAAGTTTCGACAAAGTTGTTCAGTAGCCAACAAAAAACGGGATCCTGAACGTGAATTTTCGGTTAGAAATGAGACTACTGAGACTCAAGTTTTTGGGAAAATTGCTGCAGACCCAACCTAGAGCACGAGAAAATTGTTTTAAACATCAAAAGAAGATAATGAATAGGGCAAACAAAATTATACAAATGGTGAAAGTAGCCAACAAAAAACGGGATCCTGAACGTGAATTTCCGGTTATAAATGAGACTACTGAGATTGAAGTTTTAGGACAAAATGCTGCAGACCCAACTTTGAGCACGAGAAAATTGGCCACTGTTTCAAACATCAAAAGAAGAACTATTCAGCGAATATTGAAGAATCATAAATTTTACCCGTATAAAATTCATCTTGTACAACAACTGAATGAAGATGATTTTGATCGGCGGCTGGAGTTTTGTGAAGTTATGACTGCACAAATAGCTGATAACCGGAACTTTCTGTTCAATATCTGTTTTTCAGACGAGTGTACGTTTCTATTAAACTCTACAGTCAATCGCCATAATTGTCGTTATTTGGCAGATAATAATCCAAGACATTTTCACGAAGTCCACACTCAAACTCCACAGAAATTGAATGTCTGGAATGGCATTTTTGGAGACCGTTTAATCGGACCAATTTTTCTTGATGGCAATCTGAGTGGCGAAACGTGTTTGGAGTTACTAAAAGATATCGTTTACCCTCTACTAATTGACATTGTTGAAAATGATGATCGCTATCAAGAAAATCAATTAGTGTTTTAACAAGATGGAGCTCCTCTGCATTTTTCACAACGTGTTAGGGAGTTTTTGAACAAAGAGTTTCTAGGACAATGGATTGGGCGTAGAGGTGCTATTGAGTGGCCCCATAGATCACCGGATTTAACTCATTTAGACTTCTTTCTATGGGGCCGTTTAAAGAATAGAATTTACGCAACTGAACTGGAGTCTCTGGAAAAATTACGACGACGCAGTGTTGAAGAATGCCGTCTAATAACTCCACAAATGCTCCAGAATGTCAGAGCTCGTTTTGAACAAAATTTGTACTTTTGTATGGAACTTTTTTGAACGTTTGGTTTTGTTTTTTAGTTTTTTTTAACGAAAAATTGACTAGTTAGTGCATTTTTTATCACAATAAATGAAATACGTTCTTGCAACTCCAACTGTGAATAATTTTTAAACGAGTTAATAAAACTTCCAAAAAAATTAGTGTGCTGATCTACGAAGGCGCCTTTGAAAATTGTTTGATTTTTAAACGTAAGACAACTGAAAAACAACAGAAGAAAGGTTGCTATGTATATAACACTATCGCGACAATTAAGAATACTGCCATTCTTAATTATCTGAACAATTTGAGGTGTATTTAACACGTTGCTTAAAATTGTTTACTAGATAGTTTGTTTCCTGTTTATTTTAAATATTATTCAACAATATGTTCAGTAATATATTTTGACATGTTGGAATGTTATATTCGTCCTAACCGGAATACTAAGGCAGCTGCAAATTCATATCAAAACAACTACCCAGAAAGACGACAACCAAACACTAAAATTCTTCGCAGGATAGTGACCAATCTATTGAACGAGGGTAGCTTCCACGCAAAGAAACCCCCAATGCCTAGAAATGAAGAAAGAAATAATGCCGCCTTACAGGCTTCAAACGAAAACCCTCCGCAATCTGTTCGGTTTTATGGTGAACAAATTGACGTTCCAAAAAGTGTAGATTTTTATAAAATATTCTGAAACATATATATATATATATATATATATATATATATATATATATATATATATATATATATATATATATATATATATATATATATATATATATATATAACTTTCTGAGAGCATGACATATTTGGAAAATTGAATAAGGTAAACCAAAAGGAAAATCTCTGGAAAATATGTCCCCTAGATTAGGTAGGAAGCCATCATAAAATAAATCTTAACCACTATCAGTGAATTTAAAACAAGAAACATTAAAAATATATTCAAATAGGTGCAGCTTAAACACCAAATACATAACAAGAATAAATCGCAGCAGCAAGAAATGCAAACGGCACTTTTTTTTTCACATTTCAAAATTTTACTTCAGTTTCAAATCGTCTTTGAAATCAAAGTAAACTTTTTAATGTTGCAACACGAATGTTCTTCTTGTAAATAACGCGCACGAAACTTATTTAAAGCTCTGTATGTGATATGTTCCTTTTTGGGTGAATATTTTAGGCAATAACAAACACGATTTTCATAATTTCAGCCTTGAATAAGCTGTTTGAATATCGTTGATGCCTCCACTAATCTGGCATTGCGTAGCAGTTATCAGTATCAAGTGTATAGACCGCAACCCTCGAGTGTTGTCGGCTCATCACCGGATTAACACTATCAGTGATACCAACATGCTATAGAACATGTTTGGAACAGTTATTGTGTTGGTAGTTATTAGAAACACGCGGCGAGGATCTGAAAATTCATATGTCTGGATCTGACACAGACATTATGTTTACACAGGACCTTAAATGAGCTGAGGCTTCATTGGCGAGTTTTACATTAACGCCTCTTGGAGTGGAAATATACTCAAGTCACCCACTACAAATTTAAAATTATTTTGTGCGATTAATACTCTTAAATCTTGCAAGAGCAGTTTTTTTTTAGAAAAGAATATATACAGGATGCCCAATATGTATGGAGTAATGGCTTTAATTTTTACTTCCACATCCTCACAACGTGTTGAAGTATCACATCGGCGACAAAAATTTTAATTTTTTTTTTCGCTTAAATTGTTACCTCCTTCAAAGAAAAGCTCTAGAAAACCGCGGTATATGGCGATTGACCTCAGGTGGATATAGATCTGCCCAATAGAGAGGTCACGATTGCCTATAACACCCTACCCTAAAATAGCTATCTATCAGATTATCATATTTATTAAGATTAGCAATATTTTTAGGAGGTTGACATATCTGGATGTAGTGGGATACTCACGTTCTTTCTTTGTTTGTTTCGCACTGCCTGGAGTCCTGTATTTGTGGACTCCCCAGACTAGTGCCTGGTAACATGGAAATTTAAATATCTAGATAATCGTTAGTAAGAATAAATTGCTTGCGCCGACGCCAAAAAAAAAGGAGAAGTTAGGAAGGAATTTCTCTTCAATCAAACAGATATGTTAATGTAACAAAATATATAAATTTATTCATATAAATTAAATTTGGAATAGCAAACAAAGAAAAAAACATTGGTTGATAAATCTCAAATAAACATTAATTGCACACAAATACAAATCAGATAAACAGCAAGAACTTCAAGAAAAAGAAATTATCTATTCAGTTACATATGACAAGACAATAAGATAAAGATGGTTACATGTTACTAAACTTAAACATAAGACGTCATATAAGACCGAAACAGTCGTGGAATGTGTTTCAATAGTAATTCTACTAATTCTGTAATTAATTGCTACGTATACTTTGAACATAATATCCCGAGCATGCATCCGATCTAATGTATCATGTAAACAAAACGTTAGTTGACGTATGCCTAGATGGCTGAGAGGCGTCACTCTTGCCGCATAAGCAGAATAAACATTAATTGCACACAAATACAAATCAGATAAACAGCAAGAACTTCAAGAAAAAGAAATTATCTATTCAGTTACATATGACAAGACAATAAGATAAAGATTGTTACATGTTACTAAAATACTGATGTTAGCCACTTGAGCTTTATATGTAAGATGAAATACAGCATTTTACAATTAAAAAGCAAACACAAATTAGTAGGTAAATCACTTGACGTTTGTCAATCAATTTGATTAATTTTTCAATAACTTTCACTGGCCAGTTTTTTGAGTGAGGCTCCAAAAAAGAATATATAATCCTACGTGAAATTTCTGCATTAATTATTAAAAGTAAGAGATATTGAAAAGAATGTATAAGTTAGATATTTTACAAACAATATTTACTAATTACAATTTCGAGAACTATGTGTTTAAATTTACAGACAAAGTTCAATAGATTAAACAGGAAATTTACAGTCATTCTTATAGCATCCCGCTGACACTGTTCAAGTTCGAATTTGATTATGTTATTTTGGAAAGTTCAAGTTATGAGGCTTCAGATATTGGATTGCTTGCATGAAAATTTCTACCGGTTCAGAGAAAAATGAGTTACACAGACTCACCCAATGTTCCTGTATTGAGTTACCTGATGACCCTATGAAGATGCATTCCAAGTGGGATTAACTATGAGCACCTGAGACAGGTTCACAGACTCTAATTGGGTTGGTGGACTTATTGCTCCAATACTGGGAAACCATTTGACAACTATGTCGATGTTCTGAATTTGCTTGACGGAAACTTTGCAATTTAAAACCTGAATAGGCCCAGATAAAATTCACTGCCAATTGACTTAAAGTTAGGTAATAACCAGGAAGTCTCTCCGATTTAGGCAAGAAATCAACAGGTCGGAACAAGGAACCACAACTAAACTCGCGTTTTTATGCTGAATACGATGTTTGTTTAAACTCGAAAGTCGTTTAAATTACTTTTAACAATCACTGACAATAATCATTAGGTAGTACAGATAACAGAAAGGACTTTATCACCCCCTTTTAAGATAATTCAATCGCCACCGAAACTAAGAGGTGTTTATCCGACCAGCGCCAGGCAGAGACTCTCTGCTAATGTGTCGAGTTCGGCAATTCCTAACCGCTGCACGCAAAAATTCTTACCGTGACCGTTGGTGGCTGTGCGCGATCTCTTTCTAGCCTCCATTCTTCGAATGAGATAAAACGAGACCTCCAATCGGTGGCGAAGTCACGACGGCTTGTATACACACCTCCACAATAATGGACTCGTCCGTTCGTTTGGTAACCGATTTTCTATATTTCATCATAATTCAAGATATTCATTTTCCCCAACAAAAATGAAACGTCTTTCAATATTTAGATTTCGACGTATATTATAAGGAATTCAGTACGGTTCTTACGATACAGAATTTCTTAGCGAATTTTCATCAAAATTACTTTGAAACCTTAAATTTGAAATATTTATTATAGATAGGGCTTTTGGTATTATTTAGACACTTGGGGGCTTTATAAGTGTATTTTGAACCAGTAATGATTCCAGATAAGAAGTGAATCGTTACAAAATGTCGTAAAAAGTATCAAATCATATAGAAAACATGATTTGGGAACGAAATTTTGTTTTGTTTGTCTGGCTGCCGGTTTGTCGGTCCGTCGCTCTGTTGCTCTGACGGTTTGTCGGTCTGGCGGTCTGTCGATATGTCGATATGTTGGTCTGTCGGTATGTCGGTCTGTCGGTCTATCGGTCTGTATATCTGTCTCTTTGTAGCCACGATAACTTTAGAACGAATTGAGATATCGTCTTCAAATTTGGTATACAATCAGCACCCGACAAACAAACGGTTCGGATTGTTTTTAGGTAAAATAGCTTTAGGGGGTAGAGGATGAATGGGGTGGTCATTTGGTGAAACTTGATAATTATTCGTTAAGACTCCAGTAATATAACCTCTTAGGGTTTATTTATTAGAAATTTTTTAATTTAATCCATCATCTAGCATTCTGTGCTGAAATTAGATTAGGCGTTGAATGTATAGGGGTTGAATTTTTTTTGCTAAAACGGCGTAAAAAGTCTGAAAATATATAGAAAACTTCATTCTGGAACGACAGTTTTTTTGTGTGTCGGTCGGTCGGTCTGTCGGAATGTACGTCTGCCTATTAATAGGCGCAATAACTTTCGAACAAGTTGAGATATCATCGTCAAATTTGGTATCCAGTTGGCACCCGATAAAGGAACGATTCGAATTGTTTTTGGGTAAGATCGCTTCAGGGGGTAGGGGATAAATAACAGGTGATTTGGTGACAACTGACATTTTTTCAAGTACGAGTAATATAACGTTTCATAAGTTAATGGGTACAGGAATATCCATATTTTCTTTGTGGTCAAGTCATGGGCCCTAAATTCATTCCACGAGAATGTCTTTCTAAAGAGAAGAAATTATCACAGCTATGTGGAAGTTGTGATTCAATTTGCAGCACTATTTAGAAAGAGCCTGTACAAAAAATGTTTTAGACAAAAGTTTTTTAGTATATTTTTACGGCTTCTGGTAACTTTGGATTTTTTCTGAAGATATTTATTTCGTTGCCATGGTAAGCAACTTTTGTTTTAAATGACAACATTAGTTTCTGGTCTTATTTGGGATCAACCTTTTTTAGCGAATTTTTTCAAAAAAATTCGTTTATGGGGAGATCTGTTTTTATATACATATATATATATATATATATATATATATATATATATATATATATATATATATATATCCGACCGGTAACTCAAAAAATAATGGAGCGATCTTGATAAAATTTTCAGAGTACCTTCCTTTTGCAAGTGGCTTGGATAAGTTCGTTATCCAGGAAAATCGGACCAGGTTTACCCGGAAAATTTTGTATTTTCTTTATAAAAAAATTCATATCTCCGGAAATAACAAAGTAAGGACAACCAAATTTGGTACGCTTGTTTGTATTATAAAGAGCGAACTCTCTACCACAATTTAGGTCCCTAGCTTTAAAGACAAAGAAGTTATGCAACAAATTTTAGAGTTTTCCTCAAAACGTCAAACTCGCAATATTAAACGTCAAAATTGGCAATGTTTAGACAAAGAAGTTAAAACAAATACCGTTTGTGAAAAGAAAATGTTGCAAGAAGAGTGTTCTGCAAACCCTTAAGTTTCAGATTCAACCGTCATTGCCCTTCATTTTACTAAAATATTTACAGAATATCCATTTCAAATAGAGCCTTTCTCTGATGCTTTGGCTGTCAGTTTAGTTAAGTTTGGTGGCTTTTTGGATATTTATTTGTAGGTTTGGTGAAGTTTATGGTTTAACGGTCTATATTTTTTTAAGCTAATTATCGAGGAACAAATTCGTTAATGCATTTTTGCACATTTTATCGAAATATGATGTGTTTATAAGAAAAAATTCTGGACGCAGTAAGTGCGTTTTGGTAGCGAATTTTCGGTAAATTTGCAGTTTAGCTCCCGAACGCTTTTCAAAACACTGTTTTCAGAAACCTGCTTAGCCCCCCCCCTGATCCACAAACCCCAAGAAAAATTTCTTGTTCACACTCCCCAAGGAAGTTACGGGACCAGGAGTGAGTAGTGGTGCATAATTTTTTTTAGCAAATTTTTGTAGAACAAATTCGTTCATGCATTTTTGCATTTTTTATCGAATTATGATGCGTTTATAAGAAAAAAATCTGGACGCAGTAAGTGCGTTATGGTAGCGAATTTTCAGTAAATTTGCAGATTAGCTCCCGAACGCTTTTCAAAAAACTGTTTTCAGAAACCTGCCTGCCCCCCCCCCCTGGATCCACAAACCCCAAGAAAAATTTCTTGTTCACACTCCCCAAGTAAGTTACGGGACCAGGAGTGAGTAGGGATGCATAATTTTTTTTAGCTAATTTTTGTAGAACAAATTCGTTAATGCTTTTTTGCATTTTTTATCGAAATATGATGGGTTTGTAAGAAAAAAATCTGGACGCAGTAAGTGCGTTTTGGTAGCGAATTTTCGGTAAATTTGTAGTTTAGCTCTCGAATGCTTTTCAAAAAACTGTTTTCAGAAACCTGTCTAGGCCCCCACCCCCCTGGATCCACAAACTCCAAGAAAAATTTCTTGTTCACACCCCCCAGGGAAGTTACGGGACCAAGAGTGAGTAGGGGTGTATAATTTTTTTAAAACTAATTTTCGTAGAACAAATTCGTTAATGCATTTTTGCATTTTTTTTCGAAATATGATGCGTTTGTAAGAAAAAAATCTGGACGCAGTAAGTGCGTTTTGGTAGCAAATTTTCGGTAAATTTGCAGTTTAGCTCCCGAACGTTTTTCAAAAAAACTGTTTTCAGAAACCTGTAGGTGGGGTCCTAGTAATGTTTCTGAAAACAATTTGTTGAAAAGCGTTCGGCTGCTAATCCGCAAATTTACCGAATTTTCATTAAATCCTTCAAATTTCAATATCTCAATTTGCTATTAACGTAAGGTTTGTTGGATAGAAAACCAACGTTTAAGTTTATTTTCGGAAATTTTTTGTATATTTTCAAACGATAAGTAATTTTGATAAAATATAGTACATTGTTTCTACCACATAGGCTATACCGGTAATCAGATTGATGCCTGCTCGCATTTGCTATTAAAAACATTTTTATAGAAAATCACTTCCATAACACACTTGCTGCATCCAAACTTGTGAAAAATGTTTATATATTTTCAAACAATAAATTTATTTCTATGAAATATGGTACATTGTTTCTACTATATAGGCAACCAAGTTTGATGCCTGCTTTCATTAAAGAAAGACATTTGCTATTAAAAACATTTTAAAGAAAATTCGCTATCATAACGCACTTGCTGCGTCCCGAGATTTTTTTGCCTTACACATGTGCAAAGTTTTTACTGGGTTGCAGTATAAAATGTTTTAAATAACCTTGAAATTAAGTACAAATTCTGAAATCAGAATTTAGGAACGTTATCGAAGAGAGGGCCGTGCCTACTCATATCCTTGACATTTGCATGTAATGTCACATTGTTAGCATGACACAACACAAAATTTTTAAAATTTGTCTTATTAGCGTGGTATGACACTAGACCTTACTCAGTCAACGTTACTAATAAATGAGAAATACAGCGTCTATATAACAACTTTACTGCAAAAAAAAATACAAAATTGTAAACAGCTATTCTAAGGCAACAAGTGCTCGAAATGCTCGGCATCCACAGCAAGACGATGACCCAGTCTGTCAGAAAAATTATCTAGTACGTTTTAGCGAATTTTCATTAAGAAAAATTCGCTAATAAAGAGGTCACGATGAAAAGCTTTTGAAAATTTTTTTCAGATAAGCGCGAATTTGGGTCCCCAGAGCCCAAAAGTAAGGTATATATATATATATATATATATATATATATATATATATATATATATATATATATATATATATATATATATATATATATATATATATATATATATATATATATATATATATACCCAAGCAACAAATTAAGGCATGTTAACCAGCACTCGAGTCCAAATAACCTAACCAAGTTGTAATTTAGTAATAATTAACCAAAATGTTGCCTTGATTGTCATAATGACTACAAATTTGGAAATGCGGCTCCGAACTAGCTTATTTTTGACTATTAAAATTACTCCAAAGTCAGTAACTTACAAGTAACTAAACTGGGAAAAAATTGGTTCAATTTTACTCATAAAATATACTTGAATATACTTTTATGTTTCAATTCCAGAGTTGGTAATTTTTAGGTCGAAGTGTGCCCTAAATTGGACTGAAAATCGACTACTAAGCCCAGATACCTGAAATACCTATTTTAAGGTAATTTATTACCTAATATTAACCTGCAATATGTCTCTGTGGTATAGTAAATTGGAGGTCTTCTTATGAAGTCCAGCTTACATATATATTACCAATTTCAGTGCAATACAGCACAAGAAATATTTTGGGCACTGAGCTAACCTAAAATGGCTTTCTGATCGGCTGTAAAGTCATAATTACTGCAGAAATGGTCTTCCAAGTCAAATTGCCTACATTCAAGTTGAAAATACCCATAAAATCATACTTGAAATACAAATTGTCCTCAAAGTTCAAAGTGTACAGCAGTGAAATACATTTGTGAATCTTAAAGGTGTGTCAGTTGATAAACTTCATCAATAAAAGTTTATTCTTGTTGTGAATGTGCGTGCATCAGTAACAAATATAGTGTTACAATGCCCCCTTTGAACCCAATAAAAGTTTACAGACATACTACAAATTATTATAGAGTAGTAAAGAATGCTTGTATTCAGTTCGCTTCATATTAATAATTATGATTTCGATAATGTTCTCTGTGTAAATCCTAAAAAAGTATGACAACTTCATCGGCTACTACTACTAGGTATATGAAAATAAAACTGAATTTCAATTATATGCTGGTATCAAATCAGCACGTTTCCCTCTTCAATATAATACATCCCTTTTCATGCCAAATGGAGTGAAGCATTGGCAACACAGTCAGCTGTCGTGTTTATGTCTATTTACTTATTTTATTTTGTTTCTATTTTCTATTAATGTCTATATATTATGGAATCAAAGACCAAAAGCGCTGTATAATCATTCCTATATATCTCTCGGCTGTGCACGGATATAAGTAATATATATTTTTATAGACGAAAATGTTTCATTTGTAATAAATTCAAACAAAATTCGTTTACCACATAGTTGAAATTCCCATAATAGGACAAAATGCCTTCAAAGTTTGGTTAGTTTGCCCTGTCATTAGGGATTGCGACTTATAGGTAAAAAAATAAGGCAAAATTAACTTTCAGGTCAATAATGTTAGAAGGGCAGCCATATTAATTTAATTTGGCGGTATCCATCTTGATTGTATTGGAAAATGAAAAATAATTTTTTGTTGAATAAAGTGTAATCAAATTTTAGTTCGAAAAAAAAACATTAAATAATGCTTGTGTACCATGACGACAGGATAGTTTTGTGTTGTTTACATCACCAATCCTCCAAAACCAGAATTTCAAGAATTTTGAATAATTTTTTATTTTCACTAATTTTAACTTTTACACGGGCGCTCGAATTTTATCGCAGCATCATCATCATGTTAACAGAAAAAACACAACCGCAGTAGTTTTTTTCTTTATACAGTGCGAATCTCCTTTATCATTGTTCCAAATATTTAAAGTAAGTTCTTTGATCATTCAAGATGTCATTTTTTAACAAAGATGGACAATATCTCTACTACTCTACTGTTTGTTTATACATACATAACCACAGATCCTACAGAACCGAATAATGCGAATGCGTAGTTCGTTGTTAAGAACACCACGGCACTCGGCGCCTAGATGTCAGATTCAAGTAAAGCGTAGCACACATTTACCAATATATTACGTCCATTGGCCCAATGCTGAATAAAAATGCCCTAAATATAACTAAAACGCCTTGGTCGAAACGCCTTGCTGGACCTATTATCGACTTCCATATTACTTTGACTTTATTCCCCACATTGGTAATATACACTTAAATTTTACTTGAAAATGACCTGTGGTGATTTGGTCGCCGACCTATTGGCAGGGCGATTTTACGTCAATTTGACTTTAAATGTTGCTTGGGTATATATATATATATATATATATATATATATATATATATATATATATATATATATATATATATATATATATATATATATAGTGATAGTAATAGTTTATTGTGACAATAATAGTACAAAGCGCCTTACAAACAAGTATTCTACTTGTGCTTGCAAACAGCGCAATTTAGTCAGTTTTCACCCAAACGTTGATATTCCAAATTTCTTGACAATGACACTTTTCTAATTTGGCAGACTTCATATTTTGATCAATAGACAATAATTTATTTTATTCCTTCTTTCTGTCTTCAACTAAAACCAATCCATTTCCACCACTCTATTACACTGTTACTCTTTCCAAAACTTAAATTTTCTATTATATATATATATATATATATATATATATATATATATATATATATATATATATATATATATATATATGTATATATATATATATATATACGTATGTATGTATCCGAGCGATAACTCAAAAAATACTGAACTTATTTCAATCAAACTTGTCAAAAATGGATATGCAAAATGACAGACGACATGAAATTAAAATTTTGCCAAGTGATTGTTATCTCACTGGGAGATTCAATTAGTCATTAAAAGACACTATATTTGTAGCTTTTTGAACTGCCTCAAATACAGTTTTAGCGCAGAAAAAATATATTATGCTTCCGCATAATATAGTCTATATAGTAGAAACGTAAACAAAATCAAGCCAAATCTCCATAAAAATGATTCTAAAGTAGTTTCTTTTATCTTTAAACTTAAACATAAGACGTCAGATAAGACCGAAACAGTCGTGGAATGTGTTTCAATGGTAATTCTACTAATTCTGTAATTAATTGCTACGTATACTTTGAACATAATATCCCGGGAATGCATCCGATCTAATGTATCATGTAAACAAAACGTTAGTTGACGTATTCCTAGATGGCTGAGAGGCGTCACTCTTGCCGCATAAGCAGAAGGTTACGCGGTGGAATCCAGCTCGATGAATGTATGTTTTTTATGTTTTACTTTGACATTTAATGAAACAATAGTGCACAGATTTCCTACGTTTTGAACAAGATCGCATTTTTGTTTAAAACGCTTAAATACATTTGTCACCTTTGAGTCTGAAATTATAATTTTGTTATTGTTGATATTGGAAAAACCGGTTTGATTAGGTTGACTAAAACGAAATCATACTGGCGATTAATAAGGAAAAATAACTTTTACGTTTATAATTTGGCAGATGCTTCACTTTTCTAAATATGAATTAAGTTTCCTTCTGGAAGTACTCTCTATAACTATAATGACATTTGTAATACAAGTTTATTTTAAAGAGACTTACACTATCTACAGATATAGCAAAATTTAGTTCTTTAGCTTCATAGAAAATTGAATTTTAGGCATTTTTCTCAAAATGAGTTAGAACGCAAGATTTTTTTGATGAGTGATATCGATGGTAACACTTTCGAAATAATTCTTCAAATGTGCGCGTACAAGGATTTCTAAAATCGATTTCAAGGTCTGTGTAGGTTAGGTTAGGTTAGTTTGTGAGTGGTCCATATCGGTCCCTCCACCGCGACCATAAGGTCGCTTGTGGCTCACGCCTAAAAGTCTATATTTCGCCCAACAAACCCAGCCTCCTACAGAGGTCGATAATCTTTGTGGGCAAAAGTTGATCCAGATCCTCCGGAGCAAGCTTCAAGGTCTGTGTAAGTTTAAAGTATTAACTTTACTAATATGCCGTATAATAAAAGTGTACAATTCTTATGAAGATTCGCTACTATAACGCACTTACTGTGTCCCGAAAATTTCTTATTTGTTGCGGAAAAATCAAAGCCACTTCCTCTCTGTTCTAATTCGGCAAGATTTTGGCGACAATTTTTTTACACCTTGGATTTTAGATGTGTCCCATAAGAAAAAATCGCAAGGTGTGAGGTCAGGTCACCTCAATTGCCATTTTTTGATCCAGCTTCTCCCAATTCAACGTTGTGGAAAAACTTCATTCAAATAGCGGCACACATCACGGTGGTAATGAGACGCCGCTCTGTCTTGCTGAAACTAAACAGAAAATTGACACTCCTAGGACAGGAATCACTTCATTTTCTGGCAGTTCTAAATGCCTGTCGCCTTTTGTTCGGTAACGTTCCTTAATTTGGATTTCCGAATGTGCACTGAATATCGAGGTTATTGCAAAAATTTTGTAATTCAACCCAATAAAAATTTTGCACTTTCGCACGACAAAAAAGGGTTGATCCCAAATAAGACCAGAAAATAATATATTGCTATTTGGAAAAAAAGTTGGTTACCATGGCAACCAAGTTACTGGCTTTAAAAAATCCAAAGGTACCAGAAGGTGTAGAAAAATATATTGAAACTTGTCTGAAACTTTTTTATACAGCGTGTTTTGAAAAAGTTATAATTATTATTTCCTGCATATACTGTATATGGTAGGTAATTATAGCCAGTTTAAGAGGAATTGTGCATATTATAAATCATCTGTGCTTATACATTTTCTTCATTCAATTTTGAAAAATTAGTCAAAAGATTGTAAGATCTGAATATCAGCGTCATATATATTAGATATTTAAGGAAGAAAATCAAGCCAACTGACTTTATCGCATAGTGTTAACGACAGTTTATTGACAGGCAGTGCCTGGTAACAGATCGAATAGACGGAAACTTATATTAAGCAGTTGAAAAGTTCAGTTAAGTCAGGCGTGCTCTTAAATTAGACGAATTGAAAGCTCAAATCCCTCCAAAATATCTTTACAAAGCTCCTAAGTAACGGAATCGATACATGCATTTAATGATCCGTCTAGGTTTTAATGGGTCCTGGAGAATATATTGTGATCTAACGTCTGAGTCGAGCAGGCTTTGATGCGGCATTCCCATTTGTCTTTGTGATATATCGACACTGTTTGTCACTGATGCATGATATGTCAATTATCTGACACTGAAGCTAGTTATGGGTAATGTAATATTACACCATTGTATCAAGTTACTTTTACAATAAACTTTCTATTATATATCCTGTAAGTGAAACTGTCAACATTTCATTCAATAAGCAAATACTTTCTTTAAAATATTCGTTATTTACTAACAAACAAATCAGTACCTCAGGGCTAAACTGGATTAACTACACTTTATATCAAAATTGACATTATGTTACATTCTTAGTATTAAAAACCTTCTGCTTCACCTGCCATATAGTATGTAATCCCAAATAGCAGTGTTAATTAGTTATCTAATTGCATACAGACTTGGAGAATACTTCTCTAGCTTCACTGTTGGTTTTTAGTGGTGAAGGACGTAGCCAGCGCGTGAGCTAACTGGAGCAAGTGGCCCTTCGAATTCTGGAAGTTCTAGGATGTTCTTCAATGCTTCTGTGACTATATTTTCGCTGCTTGACAGCATTTTCAGACAGATTAAAATTGAATTAGTACGAAATCATGACAACTACAAATAAATGTCTGTTGCTAGGTTATGATATGATGTTTTGATCAAAAAATTTTATCAAATTGAAAATAGAATGAAACACAGATGACAGATGAGGTTTTTAAAATGTCTATGTGATGTATATCAATATTTAACATAAAAACTAGAACTAGCCTATAATAACTATGATAACAGTTACAACAATAAAATAACTAAACAATAACAGTATAAAAGTAGTCTCTATACAACGAAAATATCGACATACATCAACTTATTATTTTATTACAACTTTTTTGAAATAATAGTTCAATTTATTTTCTTTGACATATTTACTTAGAAAGAAGAATATCCAAGAAAGGGGAATTCATTAAATCAGCTTGCTCGTTTAAAACAAGGTAGTTATTGTCGTGTGTGTGCCTTTTGACTTCTAAATCTTCAAAAAAGTCTAGTTTACGTTTGTCATTATAAAAATGTTGTGGTTGTATGCGGTTATTCATTGTAGGTCTATGTTCGGTATCAATAATATGTTTTGCAAATGTAGATTTGTCAGCGTGGTTATTTCTAAATGCAGAAATATGTTCTTTGTATCTTCTTTCAAAAAAAGCAGCGGGTTTGGAGATTTGAAAGATTCGTGAGCAAAATGGTAATTAATTAATATCATACTAATATTCCTAATTTACATATTTGACAACATACCAAAAAGAAAATACATTTATATATAACTCTCAATTTCACTGACTAAGATTTTAATTTTGACTGACTTGAAGTTTATGTTGCAATTTAATAAGAAATTTAATGGAGGTAGAAAATCTTATGTCTGTCTAAAGTCTTAAAAAAAAGAATCACTCAGAAAAGTTGTAAAGGACTCACATGCAGTGCACTAGCACTTCCAAAGGTTCACCAGCTGATTTAGACCTTCACCTCAGGCTCCACAGGTGTTAATTTGCCTGCTGACGGAATATACAAACTGCACAGGGCAACATCGGAACTTAGCGCTTACCATGGGCGCTTAATTTTCTCCGAGAGAGGAGTCAGTAACTGGTAGAAAACGCTTGCAGAGGTGAGGAAGGAAGAGAGTCTACATGCAATGTACATTCAAGAGGTTAGGTAGGCACTGGGTTGAAAGTTGAACTTGAAACTAGATGTAAACTTGAATTTGAACAGCAAAACTGTATTTTAACGGTCAACTCGGATATCAAAGGTATATTTGAAAGGCACATGGAAAATTCGGACACAAAGGCAAACTTGAATCGGAGACTGAAAGTGAGAACTTGAACCTGAAAACTCGAAACCGTTTATGTGAATCTTGCAATTACCACAAAGAATTGCCGTCAACAACTTGGCGCTGCATTAAAAGGTTTATTAAAGACTCACTGTTCAATCCATTTTTTCTTTTAAACGGGATGTTACAATCACCTAACTCAAATTATTTGCAGCACTTGCACGATAATTACACTAGGCGTACATGTCCTGCGGAAGCTACGTTTCACTTTCTTGTCCGATAGAAAACTCTCCTGAACATCGCTGTTAAACACTGACTCGAGAGGTAGAGCAGTTCCTGCTCCAGTCGTGTCTGTTGGCCCACCGAGAGAGTGCCAGCTTTCCACGCGTTTAAGTAGGCCGCCCGGGTTTTGTTGCCACCGTCAACGCTGCTCCGATGATGTTCTCTGCCCTTTAGTTACCCATCTACCACCATGTGTATGAGAAGGATGCAGAGATGCATGTGTTTCGAGCCAGTTTCCGCAGAGACTCCGTCGATGCCTCGCACTTGCAAAGCTTCTATTCGACCAGTATCTGTCAAGTGTATTTTGTTGCGTGACGGTAGCGCTTGCTTTGTCGCCATTTCTTTCAGTTGTCAACTTGTCTCATTAATTTCCGACTTTATGACTCTCGGTATCTTTGTTAATATCTCCACCTCTAGCTTATAATACTTTAGATCATGTTATTGCGTCATTGCGGAGTCTTTTATTTCAGTAAATATTCACCTCTGCAACGATATTCTCCTGCTTCTAGATTTACAATTTACAAACATCTTAGTAGGAAATTACAATAAATAAAGATAATTTTCCTTAAGGCAAATATTCCATCTGTTGATATTCTAATACTTGATTTAAATGAAGGAAGGCAGTAGGAGCGCTACTATGTTAATTTTCAATAGCAAGTTTTCAACAAATCTTTTCAAAAGAAAACTTGAATTGTTGTTCAGTAATGAGGTCACCTTTTCTTATCTAAGCTTCTTTTGAGGTTCTCGTTATGTCAGTAAGGGAGTTACGGTAATGGATAAAACATGACCGTTACGCACCCTGTGTTATCTACCTGACACCTTATATAAACAAAATTTTTACTAGTAAAGAATTTTTCATCCTCTGATTACTTTAACTTTGTAAGTGAAACAATCGTCAGGCCTTTAAAGAAATGTGTTGTGGTCATTTGGGTTCTCAAAGTGTACTTATAATATAGCTAAGTTCAAATAGCAACCATATTTGAAGGGAGATTTTCATAACAAGAAAGGGAAAATGATTGATGGAAACTGTCGTTCATACAAAAAGATTTTCGGCTCGATTCCTCTAAATGCTGAGTGACATAGGAGACTATCCCTTCAAAGTTCTCGACTTCATCCAGCTTTCTGGTTGACCGGAGCGGCGCGTCGGATGACCACATACACAACAGGACAGATTTCAATACACGATTCTCTATATCTAACGACGCAAACATAATTGTTATATTCTCCCGTTATAGTCACCCCTGTACACATCGCCAGTTAAACTGGAAATCTGCCGGAATTAAGTCTGCAGCAAAAACCACTTGGACCACTCACACGGCTTCCGCGACAAGAGGACTGATTGCGGCATTTCAATTCGCATTTATAGGTATTCACAATGCATAATGACAAGATAGCTATCCGATTGCGGAGACGGGGGAGGTCCTTGGCTCCTAAATATACCATAATTACAGCCCATCACAACGGGAGAAACCTCGTTCTGCTTTTCAGTTTCTGTGTAATTTTAGAACGTCACAAAAGAGTTCGTTACTTTGCGGGGTTTGCTCGAATTATAGGCCACATTCAACGAGAAAATTCATCAACATACGTATTGTCTAGAAGGCAGTACAATCAATGCCGTGTCATGTGGAAGAACCGAGAAATTCTCTCTAACTGGAAATGTGCTTTAGTGCAGAGTATTGGTTTTTAATTAATGATATGGAGTCGGGCGTGTGTGAGGACAGTCATATATGACTTTGTTAATTAGAGGGCTTTGTCAACGATTTTGAATAGAACGTAACCTTTCAGCATTCATAATGCTTACAATTTTATATTTACTGGGCAATATTTAATTTTTCAGCGACGTTTCGTAAAGAGGTTCGTTGGCCAGGAAAATCGGACCAGTTTTTCTGGAACTTTTCAAGTTTATTTTTGGAAAATGTTTGTACTTTTTTAAACAACAAAGCTATTTTAATGAAATACTATATAGGTTATACTGCCAACGAAATGTCCTCCTTGTAAAAACAATACATATTTGCCATTAAAAACATTTTTTTACGATAATTCGCTACCATAACGCGTTTGCTGCGTCCAGACATTTGATACTTAAAATAGATGTTGTTGTTTTAACACAACAATTTCTAGAGCAGGAGAATATTTTTACTATATATACAATGCTTAATTGTCTCTACTTTGAGATGGCTGTAATAGTTCGCAACTTACTATTTCCTTCTACGAATCCGTACCAGATTTGGCTAAATTTTAGGAAAATTTGAAGGTCTATTCGCCACCCGGAGGGCGTGTAATAACTGAGACGTCAGTCAAGCGAGCGGTAGGCAACTCATCACGATGACATGTGCAGTATTATCTTTCATCTCTTTGTCATCTGGACTCATATCTCATCTCAGGATCTTCTGTTTTGATGGATTTTATTAAAACTGGACTACTGCGGAATGTATGCATCTATCTAAAGGAACATTACCTGAAAGGATTTATTTGATTAAGAAAAATGTTGACACATTTATTTTTACACAAAATATGATCGCAAGGGACGGACCTCTTCCTACATTGCAGTTTGTGTTGTAATAAGTAAAAAATTTCATGTGTGTATATATCCGAGCGATAAGTTAAATAAATCGCAACCTATTTTGACAAAACCTGACAAGTATATATACTAAGTGAAGACTGGAACCTGTGGTGAACACTGATACGTCCGAGTTACAGGGTTTATGTTGGGAGGGATCCTCAGAGATCACCCCTTCCATAAAAGTCAGCACGCGTACCAGCACGCGCTGTGACGCGTAAGGTGGAAAGGGCCCTACACTACGGGGAGAGCACATTAGCTGTCTTATTTGATGTGGAGGGGGCCTTTGATAGTACAAGGACGGATACGGTGTGCCGCCCTATAGGATAGGGGATCGCTGACGTCCCTAAAAAGCTGGGTGACGAGCATGCTGGATCACAGGAGAGTCTCGCTGACCTTGAGGGGCCGAGGACTGGACGTTGGGGTGACGGGCGGCTGTCCTCAGGGCAGCTGCGTTTCGCCTCATCTATGGTGTCTGGTCATGCACGGCCTCTTGGAGCGGCTCTCCGGGAATGGCTTCTACGCACAGGCGTACGCTGATGATGGGCTGGTCTTAATCACTGGCTAATTCCTCGGCGTCGTCTGTCAGTGCATGCAAGCTGCCTGTAACATAATTGAAAGGTGGTGCGGTGAGCTGGGACTCTCCGTAAACCCGGCGAAGGCGGATATGATCCTATTCACCAAGAAGAGGAATATGGAGGGGTTCAGGGTGCCCGTGATGTTTGGAAAAGCTTTAGCTTTAGTGCGGGAGGTCAAATATCTGGTGGTGGTCCTGGACTCCAAACTAACATGGGGATCGCAAATAGAATGAGTAGTGAGAAAGGGCAGCTGCGTCGTTTGACAGGGAGGACCTGGGGACTTAACCCTCGGATCCCTCATTGGATTTACACTGCGTTCGTCAGGCTGAGGATCCTCTATGGGGCGTTGGTCTGGTGGTGTGGTGTGAACCAAACTACTACCAGGAGGTGTAACTCCAAAGGCTGGCACTCCTGGGTATCACAGGCGCTATGAAGACGACACCTTCAGCCGCGCTAGGGGTCTTGCTGATGCTGCCGCCGCTTCCCATCTATATCAGAAGGGAGGCTATGGCGTCGCATCTTAGAATGCGAGACTCTGGAAACTGGTGCGGAGAGGGAGCAGTAATGGGGCATGCAAGAGTCGCCAAAGGAAATTCCGATTGTCGCCATCAAGGTACTGAATACAGAGGACGACTAAGCCATATACCCTCAGGATCCCTAGTAGGGATCAGTGGAGGAAAAATGAGGTTGCATTCCAGCCCGCAAGCCTGGTCTGTTTTACCGACGGATCGCGGCTGGAGGATCAACAATCTTCCGGGGCAGCAATATACATCGAGAGTCTGGGGGTGCGCGAGAGTTATGCTCTAGGCGCATATACCACGGCATTCGAAACGGAGGTGTACGCTATCCTGTCTGTGGCCAATAGACAGGATGTAAGGATGAGCCCCGAGATATGAGCATACATTTGCTCTGATAGCCAGGCAGTCCTCCGGGCAGTCTGCGCGGCCAGAATTAGGTCAACACTGGTTCAGGAGTGCACTGACGCCCTTAAAGGACTAGCCAGGACAAAGGAGGTACAACTGGTGTGGGTTCCGGGACACTGTGGCGTAGCGGGGAATGAGGTGGCGAATGATCTCGCAAGACTTGGTTCCCGGCGGCCGTTGTGTGGCCCGAAGCCTGCGATAGGCATGAGTAGGGTCTCTGTCGCCTTAGGCAGGTTGACTGAGGAGGCCATGGAGAGGCACTGGGGGTCTGTTGGTGGCTGTAGGCAGGCAAGAGACTTCGTTGAGGGACCGGGCAGAGAAAAAACTGTCTGGATACTCGGTAGGAGTCGACCTACGCTTCGCCGCATCCTTGGGGTGCTGATAGGCCACTGTGCCCTTAGAAGGCACCTCACATTGATAGGCGTTAAGAGGGATCGCATTAACCAGGAATGCGGCGAGGATGAAGAAACGTCTTACCACTACCTGTGTGAATGCGAGGCTTTTGGGAGTCTTCGAGCAGAATTGTTGGGTTCGAGGACTCTGCAAAGGAATCACGTAAGTACCGCCCAACGGAAGACCGTCACGGCCTTCATCTCGAGGTCGAGGCGGTTTGGCGACGGAACCGAGGAAGTGTAGAGCATTGTTGCTGGGGTTGACAAAAAGGGCCCATTGTGGCCTACTTGCTTTGCGTTAGCCTCCCCACCACTGCTACTACTACTACTACTACTACAGGGTGACAAAAATAATTACAAAAAAAAATCCCTTTTTACTAAACATTTTAAAAATAATTTAAAATATTAGATTCAGTTCGATCTTATCAAAACTGATAAACAAAGATGTCTTCCTACTAAACCACTTTTCTAAATATCATGTCCGCGTATTCTCTGCGCCTAAACGTATGAGGCATTGTACAAATGCTAACGCTTAAACTAATCCAAACTAACACGAATTCGCTGTGATAAAAATTAAAACTTCATCATTGAAAACTGACTGTTATAGTGGCAGATCAATTTCAAAAATTTTCTCCAATGTCAACTTAAAAAATACAGCGGATCTAGTTTTTGCAGATAAACGATATCAGTTGGACACGGTTTGTTTTAGCAGCAAAACTCAAGGGGACATTTTTTTCTTTAGAATTGACAATACAATTAAATGAAGGAACAGTTTATTGAAAAGAGTGGTGTGGATTCTGTTCCTTAAAATTATAAATTTTTGTGTGTTATCAACCGCTCAATGTAATATCCTAAATCATTTTCAAAATATTTAAGAAGATTTTTTTTATAATTTCCTTGTCACCCTATAACTCGGAAAGGACTTATTTACGGACACATATTTATATAAGATTTTTTCCTTATTTCGACTTCCAGAATACACCCTTAAAATATCTCCCTTTCCGCACGAAACACCCCATATATATATATATATATATATATATATATATATATATATATATATATATATATATATATATATATATATATATATATATATATATATATATATATATATATATATATATATATATATATATATATATATATATATATATATATATATATATATATATATATATATATATATATATTTCTATGATAAGAAGCCTAATGCGGGTATTGATATTGAGTTAGATAATTAAAATATGGCACGAAGTAAACATTAAAGTTATGTATTTTGGTAGAGAAAATGAACTAATTAGTTATAAGAAAATTCAAATATTATGTTAGATGTAAGGTAAACAGAGACAATTAAAAGGTATTGTGTATTTAATGTGAAAGTGACTAACAATTAATTATATGAAAATTCAAATGTTAGGTTAGATTTTATGTAAACAGAGACAGTTAAAATTTAAATTTAACACGTATATGAACACTGTTATTGTACTCACCGATTTACAATTGCAGTAGTTTTAATTCATGAGCATTTAAGGAAGTGATTGTTTTGACTAATTTTGTGAATGAAGAGCAACCACTGGAACACATAAAAACAAACTGCGAGTTTTAGGAGAACACAAATATAATTGGTTGATAATTAATTTCTCATATCCGGCATCTTCGACCAGGCTCTTAACGTTGGAGACTGAAGCAAAAACTAGCTTCACAACCATCATTAGTGTTATAATCGAAAAACATTGATGAAAACTTGAAGAAAAATCCACGATAGTGATCAAAAGCAACAGTGTATACCCGCAGTTTCTTGTGCACATGCTTTGTAGCCAAGAAATAATCCCCGACAGTAAATTGTGATTGAAACTATACATAGCTGAAGTGACGCTGCTTGCCATTAAGGTATTTATCAAAACAGTAACATTTTAAACACACATATCGTAATTACTGGTCGAAATAACCTAAAAGCAATAACAAATTGTCGATTAGAACAACAATAAAGATCGAAATGTCATTTGACGTCTTTAAAAATCTATAATAATATATTTTAGAATGGTAGAACAAGGAGTCCCGTATAAATCTCTGTAGATGTCGCTACTCTGCACTAGTGAGAATATTAAATTCAAATATCATCCATTTTGCCTCAAACGGTTGCCATAGGAACGCGAAAATGAATCTTAGGAGAAGCTATCAGTTTGCAGAAGACAAATATCGCGGTAAAAACAAACAATAGTCAGTTCGAACTGCAAACTAAAGTTGAAAGAAATTTTGTAAATTTAAAAGGGCCAATGGCTATAATTGTTAGAAGGATCCAGTAAGCAAATTAATGTCAAAATCAAAATAAATTGCCATGCTAAATTAAATAATATTATTGTCAATTCTTTATATTTATGAAAACAAGCATTAATATAGAAGTTAACAAGGTTTTTTAAATTCTTATACACTGCATATTTCATTGCCTAACAAGGTATATGAACGCCCTCGTGGCGCAGGTTGCTAGGTATCAGCCTGCTAAGCGAGAGGTCCCGGGTTCGATTCCTGGCCGAGCCAAGTTGACTTTGTCTGGAAAATTTGTAAAAATATTGAATGATGGGAAATGAATGTGCTAATGGCCTGAGATGCCGCAGCCAATAATATTTAAAAAAAAACAAGGTATATAATTTGATAAAAGGTTCTACAGAAATTTTAGGTTTGAAAATGGATTAAAGGTAAGAATTTTTAATTTCAACGTACTACATACCTGCAGGAAGGAGTCAATCTAAAGCCGTGGACAAATAAGAAGCAAATAAAATAAATAAAAAAGGCAAATTTATTCAAATACTCATATAAACAAAATATTTTAACATTGGATATAATTCCTAAAAATTTATAAAATTTTACTTACATATATACATATAGGTTCTAAAAGTATCAGATTTTGATTTATGAATTGAACTAAATAATATAGTCAATCCAATAATCAAATAATCGATATAAATATTATAAATAGAGAAATTTACAGGCGCACAACAATTTAAAATTTAAATTTCATAAATATAATACATTATATCCTCTATAGTACCAAGTATACAAATATTTGAGTCTAAAACTATACAAATATTACACTCAAACACAAAAATTAAATAAATATTAACATTAAATACGAATTTGCATAAATTAGCAGCCATAAATCATAATAATTAACACCCAAATCGATAGGAATAAATATTTACACAAACAAAACGTCACATTAACCCCTTTGTAAATTTATATATATATATATATATATATATATATATATATATATATATATATATATATATATATAAATTGTTAAAAAGCCCTGATCTCTCTTATTAGTATATTAATTTTATATTTCACAAATAAGGCCAAACCTCGAATACTGCTCCCACATCTGGGGTGCTGCTGCCGCTTCTACACTCGCTATCCTGGACTCCATTCAGAAGAGAGCTATACGTCTCATTGGTGACCCTACCCTCACCCAAAGGCTGCCATCCCTTGCCCACCGACATGCCGTTGGTGACCTCTCCCCCCCCCCCCCCTCTCTCTCTCTTTTATAGATATCAGCACGGGCACTGCTCAGAGAAGCTTTTTTCCATAGTTCCTCCACCTGCTGCCCCCAACAGATCTACCAGAGCGAATGCACCCTTTTACTGTTCAGGTCACCAGACATAGAACATCTTGTTATGCCCGCTCTTTTGTCCCGAGGACTTCCAAGTTGTGGAATTCCTTGCCGGCACATGTTTTTCCTTCTCCACCGAACCTCCAAACCTTCAAGTCCAGAATTAACAAGATGCCTCTTTCCTCCTTGTCGACACCCACAGTACTCTGGTATTTAGGCTGTAAGTCCTCGCGGTGTGTTGTTGAAATAAAAAAATAAAATAAAAATTAATTTTATGTTAAAATTGGGTAAAAGTGATACAAGATAAAAACTGGAACGTATATTTGTCTTATATAAAAATAGGAAAACAATTAGTTGGTTTAACGTTGGTAAAGTACCAATAAAAATAATCTTATATTTCCACGTTGTTTTAAATCTCCCAGATATATTTACACATAAATTAGCTTGGATAGAGTTCAGAATAATAATATTGACAAAACTTTGAGGTTAAGAAAATAGTAGTTTTTGTAGAAGAATACTTAAAAAAGATCCAACCTGTTTTGTAAAATATAACCGGGCTTTAAGTCGGCGCAAACATACACAAAGTTTGTACGTCTATGGGGAGCTTTAGGAAGTTGCAAACGCCTAAATGAGTCCTGCTTTGTTCTCTTCTGGTGTGAATTATCCTCCCGGAGTCTAATCCTCATCCTACTAACAAATGACAGCTCACAGCTGCCCAGATTAAACTATAGATTGCACTGAATTTTTCAGTAAGGAAGAAAACCTACAGGCCTAAATTCTTATTTGTTACCATCAAATGTTAAGACCACGCATTTATTCTTTCATAAATTATTTCCCACCAGGGTAGCATGAGATAAAAATTGCAATATTTAACACACTGTCTTACAAAACAATTTTCATTAAATATTGCGAGAATATGCCATGATGCTGTTTTAGTCAATGAAAAAGTCTGCACGCAGCGAGTGCGTTATGGTAGCGAATTTTCGTAAAAGTTTATTTTAATTGGAAATATGTCTTGTATTTAAGAGAAGGACCTTTGGTTAGCAGGAACAATGTATCATATTTAATTAAAATAGATTTGTTGTTTTAAAAAATACAAACATTTTCCTAAAATAAGGTTAAAACCTTCTAGAAAAAACTGGTCCGATTTTCCTGGCAAACAAACATCTTGAAGCTGTTTACACACCTGCCAAGATATAATTATTCACAAACATCTTCAGAACCAAAATTTAAAAAAAAGTATGTTCCTTTAAAAAAAATCACCATCTTTTTTGTCACAGAAATTGCCTGCAGTAATGTTACACTAAATTATATGTTTCACAAAAATTCTACAACTCTTTTTTACAATTACTTACTAAACATTCATTACTAAATACCAACATTTCACAAAAATTTCACAAATAATTTCGATTTTTGAATTTTGAAAAATTTCTTCAAATGAGCGCGAACTAGGTCCCCTTGAACACATATCCGGGGTCAGTTTTAATTTATATATATATATATATATATATATATATATATATATATATATATATATATATATATATATATATATATATATATATATATATATATATATATATATATATATATATATATATATATATATATGTCACACCGATAACGCAAAAAATAAAAGGCCGATTTTGATAAAATTTGGTGAGTAAATTATTTTTGCAAGTGGCTTGGATAAGTTCGTTAGCCAGGAAATCGGACCAGTTTTTCCGGGAAAATTTTAGGTTTGTGTTGTAAAAACCAAACTCTGCACCAAAATTAGGTCTCTGTGTTGAAAGAAAAAAAGTTATAGGCACTTAATTATGCAAAATTTTAGTGCCACTAAAAACAGAGAAGACGCAATACCAGAATATTGTATGTGTTAAACAAAATCCATTAAATATTACAATCAACGTTTATCTTTTCATGGCGCAAAAAGTTCAGGAAATACCAGGAAGATTACTTTGAGAATTTTGTATTTTTTCTCCTGTAAATGTCAAACTGGAACGCCACAATCAGTATAATCATTGTGATTTATAAATGGTAAATATTGCATAAAATGTATATTAGAATGTTTTAAATTTATGCTACATTTCTCATTTGTTAAAATAACTGCAAAATCTGCATCTAAAGACCTTAAATATTACAAATAAATAACTTAAGACCATTTTCCATTATCTACCTTTCTTCTTTGCAGTTTGTCAGAAGGCTTACGTGGTGCAAGACCTGACCTGACTGATGAGCGTAGGGACGCGGGTTCAATTCTCATCGTTGGCTGAATTTCTCTTTTAACTTTTTTTTACTGTTTTTTTTTCGTCTTTGATTCCATTTTAACGTTATCTGATCAGATTGTCTAATTCCAATATATTTTAGCGACTTTTTGTGGAAAATGAAAGATAATCAGTTTTAAGACATTTAATTCACGTTTAACAGTAGCTGTTGTTGCCCTTAGTTGGTAAAACCGTGCCACAGTTAACATAGACGTAGAGATTTGTGACATTAGAAGAGGTTGTTTTCTTCTCTACAACCGGATTCAATTTTAACAGCATCCACAGGCAAAATAATTTTCTCTGTGAAGTCACAGAAAGAGTATCTAGTTCTGTATTTAGATCAGATTTTAAACATTTTTTAATTTATTTATATTTCTGTTAGTTAATTTCCTTGTACAAAGTGTTATTTTAATAGCGAATTTTCTTATAAGTGATCTTAATGAATTTTCTTTGAAGAAACGTTTGTTGGGAATTTTTGTATAAGAAATTATTCTTATGATGGTGCATTTTTTAAACGAAATTGATCGAAAATAAAGTTTTAATAGATTTTCGTGCAAACAAATTGTTTTATTTTTAATTTTAATTACAGGTTAGGTATATAATTTGAATTTTATGTCATCTTTTTGCAAAAGTTTGTGTTAAGTACAATTTGGAGAACCCAATTCATCACAATACAGTTTTCTGACCCGACGATCGTTTCGCTAACCAAGTTAGCGTCATCAAGGGGATGAGTATCAGTGCTCATCACAGGTTCCAATCTTCTCTCATTAAAATATTGTGTAAAAAGATATTTAGCCAGTTTTCATAGACATTTTTTTGTGCTTCGTAGAAATCATTTTTTGTAAGATGTTTTTGTGAAATTTTGGTAATTAATAAATGTTTAATAAGTTATTATAAAAAAAATGATTTTCTTAAAAAATTGTTTACAAATTTTCATGAAATTTTTGATATGTCGTCGAAAAAGTTTTTGTGAAAAATTATATTTTGGTAATTGGGTAAATAACTTGAAATGGTTTGTTGGCCATGAAAATCGGACCAGTTTTTTAAATTTATTTAATTTATTTTTATTAGGGAATTTTCTTGTACAAAATGTTCGTTTAATAGTGAATTTTCTTATAAATGTATTTAATAAATTTTCTTTGAAGAAACAGAGAATTTTTATATGAAATATTATTCAATTGATGGAACATTTTAAAATAAAATTCATCAAAAATAAGGTTTTAATGGATTTTCGTGTAAACAAATTATTTTATTTTAAATTTTAATTACAGATTAGGTATATAATTTGAATCTTATGTATGCTTCTAGCAGAATTTTGTGTAAAAAATATTTAACCAAATTTGATGCTTTCATTAAAAAAAGACATATCTGCCATTTAAAATATTTTTATGAAAATTCGCTACCATAACGCACTTACTGCGTCCAGACTCTCGGTACAGTTAATTGAAATGTTGTGTTTATGGCGTGTGTCGTTTTTGACACCCGATAAATAGAAAGAACACTATAACGTAACTATTTAAGTTATAGCAATTACTCAGTTAAAGTAAACGTATAAATTTCAGCTCTAACAATTTATGATTAGATAGTTTATCAAACCTATTTAGCGAATTGGGACAAGTAAAATTAAAGTTAGCATCTCATACAAGAAAATTATGACGAGCTTCCTCGGTGGCGCCACCGGTTCATTTATATAGTTATAGTTATCGAGGTCTCTCAATTCATTTTGCATTATTTTGTGTTGGAAACCGCTTCACTTACCGACGGATTACTAATTGAGAGACACGGTCGCTGCGATTATTAAAGTTTACTTTTGTTTTACTCATCGCTTTCTCATTTTAGTGGTTGTTTAGTAGGTAAAATGCAGGCACACTTGATGTATAGCCAACTTTACAATAAAGTTATTTATTCCAACACTTTCAGAGTGACGCCCGTAATTACAAACTGGTACAACTGGTAATTGAAAATTAGTTGTACATGCGTAATAAAATTAACTAAAAGTTTATAATTTCAAAATATAAAAAGTCTGGACGCAGCAAGTGCGTTATGGTAGCGAATTTTTGTAAAAATGTTTTTAATAGCAAATATGTCTTGTTTTTTAAAGAAGGACATTTGGTTGGCAGTTTAACATATATAATACTAACACTGTACCATATTTCATTAAAACAGTTTTGTGGTTTCAAAAAGTACAAACATTTTGCGAAAATAAACTTTAAAGGTTCCAGAAAAAATTGGTCCGATTCTCCCGGCCAATTAACCTCTTTAAGCTATTTACACACCTGCCAAGATATAATTATTTACCAACAGCTTTAGGACCAAAATTTAAAAAAAAATATGAAAATTTGCAAAAATTTCTTTTACAAAAAATCACCTTTTGTTTAACAGAAATTGCCTTCAATAATGTTACACTTAAATTCGACAACTTTTTTTTACATTAATTTACTAAACATTTATTATTAATTACCAAAACTCAACATTTTCCCGAAAAAACTGGTCCAATTTTCCTGGATAACGAACTTATCCAATCCACTTGCAAAACGAAGGTACGTACCAAATTTTATCAAAATCGGCCTATTATTTTTTGAGTTACCGATATGCGATATATATATATATATATATATATATATATATATATATATATATATATATATATATATATATATATATATATATATATATATATATATATATATATATATATATATATATATATATATATATATATATATATATATATATATACAGATCTCCTTATTAGTGAATTTTTCGTTTTACGAAAAATTCGCTAAGAGCACGCTTCTGTTACCAATGCACTAAAAAGTACAAATAATCGTTTTCATTTCAAATATTTGGTCAAATTCACAAACCTAATGAAAATAAGCCTAATAAAAATTTATTAAAAATTCAAATGACCCGAAATTTGTCACCTTTTCGTAAACAACCTCCATATTCAAAATAAAAGTACATAAAATTTCCTGCAAATTTCATTATTCAGGTTTTTTCTTCAACGAGCTGTATGGGTTCTAATGCTAGTTGAAAATTTGCGTATATCGGCTGTCTCCGCAAAAACGTACTTTTCAGCGAATTTTTCGTAAAACGAAAAATTCACTAATGAGGAGATCTGTGTTTATATATATATATATATATATATATATATATATATATATATATATATATATATATATATATATATATATATATATATATATATATAGTATTAAATTTTTGTGACGGTAATAGTTTTATTTATCAAAAAAGTGTGGGAAAGCCGTCAGTTGTAGAATAAAACTCTTTATTATAGGCCGAGCTTTCGGAAAAATTTATTCCTTTATCAAGGCTACAACATGGAAAGAAAAAAGTTTACAATTTACTTGGAAAAAATATAAAAGTTTAAAATACTTACATATAACAGGAGTTCTACTAAACTAATCATGTAATAACAAACATGAAAAGAAAACCTTTTGATGAATTTGAGTAAAGTCTAAAAAATACCAAACTGACATATAAAGCTAAATATTTCCTAGACAAAAACATAAACAATTTCAATTAGACAATATTTAGCTTTATATGTCAGTTTGGCATTTTTTAGACTTCACTCAAATTCATCAAGAGGTTTTCTTTTCATGTTTGTTATTACATGATTAGTTTAGTAGAACTCCTGTTATATGTAAGTATTTTAAACTTATATATTTTTTCCAAGTAAATTGTAAACTTTTTTCTTTCCATGTTGTAGCCTTGATAAAGGAATAAATTTTTCCGAAAGCTCGGCCTATAATAAAGAGTTTTATTCTACAACTGACGGCTTTCCCACAATTTTTTAATATTATATATATATATATATATATATATATATATATATATATATATATATATATATATATATATATATATATATATATATATATATATCACATCGAAAATGAAAAAAATCATATGCCGATTTTGACTAAATTTGGCATGTACCTTTCCTTTTTAAGTAGCTTGGACAAGTTCGTTAGTCAGAAAAATCGGACCAGTTTTTCCGAAAAATTTTGGGTTTTCTTTTGGAACATTTTTGTATCTCCGAAAATAACAGAGACATGACAACTAAGTTTGACATGTGCGTTTCTACTGTCAAACTTACCCTACACAATAAAATTCATATCTTAGGTTAAAATCCAAAAAAAAAGTTATAGGCATTTAAAGAAACAAATTTTGGATGCCACTGGTGATCCGAGGAAACCACAGAAACACAATATTTTGTGTTACTTACAAAACCAATTGAATATTACATACAACGGTTAAGTCTTGTTGGCGCAAAAAGGTGAAGAAGTAGCAGAAAAATATTTTGAAAATTTTATAATTTTCTTCTTCAAACGTCAAAGTCGCGATTTGAAACGTCAAAATTTGCAATTTTCAGACGAGTTTGAAGCAAATACAGATTTTGCCAAAAAAATGTCGTATAAGTTTGTTCTACGGAGCCTTAAGTTTCAGCTTCAACCATCATTGTGCTTCATTTTACTAAAATGTTTTCGGAAAATCCATTTCAAATAGACTCTCTCTCTGATGCTTCGGCACTAGTTTCCGCTATAGAGTTTATGGTTTAATAGCCTATATTTTAGCAAGTTATCGTAGAAAAAATTCGTTACCAAAAAAACCGCGACTTATGAATTTCAAAAAGATTTTTTCAAATGAGCGCGAACTAGAACCCCTAAAACCCATATCAATTTCTGTTTTTGCCTGTTTACACAAAATATTAGACCGCCAGCGAAGCTAGATGCGTACGAAAGTATTTATATTTCCAGGGAAATAAAAAACAAACTCGAGCCCCGTCACCGGTTTACAGTCCTCTGTTTGCGCTCTGTCTTTGAAGCAGATAGAAATTCAGAAACTTGTCAGGTAAAGTGATAAAGAAAGCTCAAAAACCTCGTCCGGCAATTAAAATATAATGCACAATTTTCTGTGCATTATATTTTCATTGCCGGACGAGGTCTTTGAAATTTTTATAAATATAATGCACATAAAATTTGCCTGCGATTTATTCTCCCTCTCGGTATCGTTATTTACCCAAGACTCAGCATAAAAGGTGATGTTTTAGTAGAAAGTAGTTAGAATTTGTGATCCTCCAATGACGCTAACTTTGTTAGTCAAACAATCGTCAGGTCTTTAAAAAGATGTATTGTGGTGATTTGGGTTCTCCAAGTGTACCTATCATACTGTACAATTAACATCAACCGAGGTTGTGGCATTGTATTTGAGGAAATTGAATGTCTGCACGTTCCGCCCTTCGGAGAGGGCGTAAAGCTGTCGGTCCCGTGTCTATGCGATGTTGGGCACCTTAAAGATCACTATCATCCTTAGAGGAAGGCAAGGGTTCGGCGAAGGAAGCCATATGGAATGAGCTTAGAGAGTAATACATATCTTGATTTATCTGAAACCACTTTTTCTCAGTACCTGGTGTTTGTTCTTTAAATTAAATTGTATGAAATAAATTAATATTTATGAATTTATTTTGTGCACATCTGTTTAATTACATTGCATCGAGGTGTATTTATTCACCTCGTTACAGCACACACACCTACCATATAAAATAGGCCACTAGGTTAGGTTTGTATGTGAGTGGGCCATACCGGTCCCTCCACCGCGACCATATGGTCTCTTGTGGCTCACGCCTAAAAGTCTATATTTCGCCCAACAAAGCCAGCCTCCTACAGAGGGTCGATAATCTTTGTGGGCAAAAGTTGATCCAGATCCTCCGGAGCAAGCTTTATCTTGCCAAAGAGCAGGTATATAGTCCTGTTGGCTGCCGGACAGGAACACAGTACATGCTCTGCTGTCTCGTCACTCTCCATACACAGCCAGCACTCGGTCTCCTGACCGACCCCAATACGGTGCATGTAGTGACGCAAGCGGCAATGTCCTGTATACAGGCCGACTAGAGTACTCAGTTGTTGTCTGTTTAACTCTAGAAGTTTTTAAGCTCTTGACTCAGACAGGCCATTTATGAAGGCCTTAGAGCGAGCTAATCCTGGAAGATTTTGCCAATATTGGATTGTCATTCTTTCTGTCCAGGTCTTTAAGGTGCCTTTTGCTGTGCATGATGTTATCCCCAGCACCGGTTCTGGTCCGACAAAGTCTCTCTGCGCACCACTCCTAGCAAGCGCGTCGGCCGCAACATTGCCATCATGGTCCGAGTGACCCGGTATCCAGACCAGCGACACCTCATTACAGATGCCCAATTCGTTAAGGGCAGATTTACAACTCCATACCGTTTTTGAATTACACCGGTAGGAACCAAGAGCCTTTATTGCAGCTTCGCTATCTGCATATATCTTTATCGATTTGTGTGTGCACTGGCTTTTTATACTTTCGCTTGCACACATCTCGATGGCATACACTTCTGCCTGGTGTATGGTTGCGTACTTGCCGAGGCTATCTGATAGTCTAGCATCGGTGCTGCCCCCATATACGCCGGCTCCTACTCGCATGTTGGTTTTGGAGCCGTCAGAGTACCAGCAGAGATCGGCTCTCAATAGGGTCGTTTGATTTCGCTCCCAGTCCTCCCTTTGCGGGAGGACGGCCTTGAAAGACAGATCTCTACTGATCTTTGTAGGAATCAAGTCTAAGATGTCATCGAGGAGTCCGGACCCTCCCAGACTGACTTCCTTCGGCCTGCTGTCGGCCGTTTGCTTTAGTATGTACGTTGTCCACCTCGCCACCTTCTCCAACCATATGTGAAGAGGTGAAATATTCAGGAGGACCTCCAGAGAGGCTGATGGGGCGGTGCTTATGGCTCCCGTTATCATCAGACAAGCTTGTCTCTGTAGATGAGCCAGTTTGGCCCTCGCGATACCACGAAGTGCCTTAGGCTACAAGACTATGGTTCCATATGTTATCATCGGTCTGATAACCACTATATAGAGCCAGTATATCTGTTGGGGGTTTGTTCCCCAGTTGTTTCCACATATTCTCCGGCATGTCCACAGGGACAGTTTAGCCCTGCGGATTACATTCTCTAACTGTATGTCCCAGTTGAGCTTCTTATCTAGGGTTACCTCCAGATATTTAGCTTGTTCCGAAAATGGAATCGTTTCCCCCATAAGAATAGGTGGTTTTAATTTGTCCAGCCTTGTTTTTCTGGTAAATGGAACAATGATCGTTTTGCGTGGGTTCACAGACATCTGTTCCCTCCGGCACCAATTATTGATTACATTTAGTGCCTCTTGAAGAGTACTTGTTCCTCCTCAGATTTGCCTCTAACCATTATGACGAGATCATCAGCATACGCCTGGACCTCGACCTCCCACAGTCTGAGGATAGCCAGCAAATCGTCCACAAAGAGAGACCACAGCAGGGGAGATAGAACTCCTCCCTGAGGGCACCCCTCGCAGCCCTGACGCTGACCACCTCCCCCCGCAACGAGGTAATAATGGTCCGATTATGTAGCATGTTTCCGATCCAGCCACAAATGGTAGGTTCCACCCCCCTAGCGATAGTGGTCTCGTAGAGGGAGATAGGTAACGCATTATTAAATGCTCCTTCGAAGTCGAGAAATGCAGCCACCGCCACCTCCCCGTTTTCCAGGGAGTGTGTGATTTTCTCGACGAGGTTAAAAAATAGGCCACTAACAAATCAAAGTAATCCAACTTTGATAACAAAAATCTGTTTGTATGCGCTAATTCTAGAAAAATAGAATATATTTTCTCCTGATAATTAATTCAAATGTAAGTAATTTGTTTAGAAACACAACATGTGCCGTTTCACAGAGACAACGCGCTATAAATAATTACGATAATTATGGGTAAGAACTGACCTACCTGAGACAATAATTACAAATGGAACACGCGACAGACAACATCTGTAATTATTAACATGTTACAATATCTAAATAAGCATGTTTGTTGTTTGTAGTTGGAGCAACAATGAAGACATATTTGCCAACTCGTACGTGAAACAATTGCCAACCATGTAATAATGCTTAAACACATGTTACGGACCGAGCAAATCGCTTAATAATGACTGCACGTCTAACAAAATCGGTTTGGAGTATCAAAAATTCCCCAAAGGCGTACTCGAGAGTTAAGTATTTGAGGGCTATTGTCTGCAATAACTTCAGAGCAGCGATTAAGCTTGTGGTAGATCGTTGTTCCACTTCTACATTTTTAACAAGCACGTATTACAGCTTCACGTTCAACCCATATTGTGGCTCTTGTGGCTATATTGTGTCTATTCAAAATGAAAAGAAGTTCTACACGGACATAATATAACATTAAGTATCTAGGAGTTCTCAAAATAAATAGTATAAACCATATTTGCACACCAATTATTTCATAATAAAACAGTTATTTTAATAATAATAATAATAATAATCTTCGTTGGCCCAATATGTAAAACCCATTTACAGAGCATACTTGTGAGAAAATACAGATACTATACTAAACAGAGATAAAAAAAAAAATTCGGGACGCAGTAAATGTATTATGGTAGTAAATTTTCATTGGAATAATATATTATTGATTTACCCCTATAAAAGTTATAAATAATTACATATAATTTAATTCATGGAATTAGGAGCAGTAAAAAAATCGGCAAAAAAGACAAACAAATATTTAAAAAAAATATATTTCAACAACACACCACGAAAGCTCACAGCCTAAATACTATCGTACCGTGGGTGTCGACAAGGAGGAAAGAGGCAACTTGTGAATTCTTGACTTGAAGGTTTGAAGGTTCGGAGGAGAAGGAAAAACATGTGCCGGCAGGGAAGTGCACAACTTGGAAGTCCTCGGGACAAAAGAGCGAGCATAACAAGATGTTCTATGTCTGGTGACCTGGACAGTAAAAGAGTGCATTCGTTCTGTTCCCCTGGTAGATCTGTTGGGGGCAGCAGGTGGCGGAACTATGGAAGAAAGCTCCTCCGAGCAGTGCTCGTGCAGATATCTGTAAAAGAGAGATAGGTTACCAACGGCGCGTCGGTGGGCAAGGGATGGCAGCCTTTGGGTGAGGGTAGGGTCACCGATATATAGCACTCTTCTGAATGTAGTCAGGATAGCGAGCGTAGAAGCGGCAGCGGCACCCCAGATGTGGGAGCAGTATTCGAGGTTTGGCCTTATTTGTTAAGTATATAAGTTATAGAGATTAGCTGGTGAAAAGTATTTGCAAGACCGGAAGAGGTAACCTAATTTCTTAGCAGCCGCTTCTGCAATTAATATGACATGTTGGTGCCGGTTGAGATTTCGATCCACAGAAATGCGGACACGTGAAAAGGACCCATTACTTTGAATAACTTGGTTGTTCATTGTGATGGGTCTAGGGCTGGTGTATCTCTTATGAGATAAAAAGCAAGACTGAGATTTGGTGAAGTTGAATTGTACAAGATTTCTACTTCCCCAGTCTAATATTTTTGGAGATCCACAGAGACAGAACCCTCCATGAGTCTGCGATCCTCATCTAATTGGGCTAAAGAGACAGGCTTAAAATATTGTATATTTGAGTGGAGGGTGCAGTCATCTGCGTAACTGTGAACTGGGTTGGCTGTGCTAGAGAGGAGGTCATTCATGTGGAGAAGAAACAAAGTAGGTGCTAAAGCTGAACCTTGAGGGACTCCTGCATTAATTGGATACAGTTTAGAGGAATGTCCATCCAAGACAACAGACATTCTCTGATTGGAGACAAAGTTTGCTGTCTAGATACAGAGTTTTGGTGGTAGGACATAAGGCAGAAGTTTATTAAGCAGCGCTGCGTACCAGACCTGATCGAATGCTTCGGATATGTCTAGAGCGACAATCTGGGATTCACCGTGTAGTTCCATAGACTTGTTACAAAAATGGGTGACAAAGGAAAGGAGGTCGGCAGTTGATCTGCGCCAACCGAATCCATACTGCAGGTCCTGAATTAGACTGTGTTTTTCAAGAAATTTTAGTAATTCGGTGTTTACATACTTTTCCATCACTTTAGAGACGACTGAAAGGAGAGAAATAGGCCTGTAGTTGCTAGAAAGCGCTTTGGATACCTTCTTGGGGACGGGTTGTACTCGAGCAGTTTTCCAGTTACTAGGGAATATGTCTCTATTGTAAGCTGTCTGAAACAGACGAGTCAGGACAGGAGCAAGTTCTGGTGCGCCTTTTTTGAGAACAATTGCTGGGATCTCGTCAAGGCCAGAGGCTTTCATGGTATTAAGAGAAAGAGCATCTTTCGTACCTTTTTAGTTTTGAAAATGATATCCGTCACTTTATGCGCGACATTAGGGACTGTTAGTGGTTGAACATATGGAGGTGGGTTGAGAGTAGAATTGCCGGCAAACAACAAGGCAAAAAGATCAGCCTTGCCCAGGGCGGCGGAAACAATTTCTTCCGCTGAAACAAGAGGTGGGAACGTGCTCTTGCAGAAATTATTCCCAATAGATTTGTCAAGAGTCCAGAAGGGTTTACTGCCGCTGGAGCTTTTCAGGTGGTTATTAAGCGAGTTTTTTGTCACAGAAAGAATGCGGACGTAGCGGTTTCTTGCGTCGTTAAATGCTTGACGGTTTTCTTGACTGGGATTGTGTAGAAGCGTTTTGTGAGCGTTGACCCTTTCAAGTCTGGCCTTGTCACAGGATTTAGAGAACCAAGGCTTTTGAGTGGCTGAGGAGGTTTTCTGTGTACTTGGAATAAATAATTCGAAGCCAGCTTGTATGATTTCGGTGACGTTTTGTGAGATATCAGAGGGGTCAGGATGAGAGAAGCAGACAGACGCCTATGGGAATGAGGAAAAGTAATCTTGCATTTCGTTTGAGTTCGCGGAGTTGTAGTGCCAAACGATACGTGGGTGTGATGACTGTGTAACCTTGGGTTGCATTGCGCAGGGAGCAGTGACCATGCCGTGGTCTGAGAGACCAAGGGGTGCGACACGCTTTTATAGCCGCAATAACTTTCGAACGAATTGAGGTATCATCTTCAAATTTGGTACCCAGTCAGCACCCGACTAACGAACGCTTCGAGTTGTTTTTGGGTAAGATCGCTTAGGGGGAAGGTGAAAAATAAGGGGTGATTTGGTGAAAATAATATTTTTTTCATTAAAACTGGAGTAACATAACGTTTTATAAGTTTATGGGTACACGAATACAAATATTTTCTTTGTGGTCAAGTCATATACCCTAAATTCATTCCATGAGAATGTCTTTCTGAAGAGAATAAATTATCACAGCTATGTGGAAGTTATGATTCAACTGGAAGCACTATTTTTAGAGCGTTTCATGGCGTTAATGTTACTAATGACGATTACTGAAATACCTCTCTGGATTAATTTTCATAACCCAGGCCACAAATAATTTAATTTAAATCTACATCATTATAAGGCTAAATGCATGCATTTTAAAATTAACAGTGTATCTTTGCATATAATTGGCATAACATTGACAAAGATATATATAGCTTTAAAATGACAGGCCCTGTTAAATGTGTTGATATGATTGTTAAACTGCCACAATAACCATTTCAAAGGTGTGAAGATAATGTGATATTTATGCTTATCAATGTAAAATAATTTTAATGAAAGTCTACTTGAATATAATAAATTCTATTGTAGGCTGCCGTAGACAAAATATATAAATGTGATATTGTATGATAATATATGTTAAATATTTTCATAGAGGCGTACTGTATGTGCAACGTTTTATTAGTGAATTTTCTTAAAAAAATTCACTAATGAGGAGATCTCGACTTTTGAATTTTGAAAAAATTTCTTCAAATGAGCGCTAATTAGGCCCCCCAGAACACATATCCGGGGTCAGTTTGAATTTTTATATGTTTATATATATATATATATATATATATATATATATATATATATATATATATATATATATATATATATATATATATATATATATATATATATATATATATATATATATATATATATATATATATATATATATATATATATATAATATATATATATATATATATTTATATATATATATATATATATATATATATATTTATATATATATATATATATATATATATATATATATATATATATATATATATATATATATATATATATATATATATATATATATATATATGTATCACACCGATAACTCAAAAAATAATGGGCCGATTTTGATTAAATTTGGTGAATAAATTACTTTTGCAAATAGCTTGGATAAGTTCGTTAGCCAAGAAAATCTGCCTAGGTTTTCCCGGAAAATTTTGTGTTTTCTTCCGAAAAAAAATTATATCTCCCGAATTAACAAAGTAAGGGCAACCAAATTTGGTACGCGGGTTTATGTCCTTATATGTAAGTTACCTACCAAAATTTAGCTCTGTATGTCAAAAGACAAAAAAGATTATAGGCATTTAAAGAAAAATAAATTGGGGTTTTCCTCAAAACGTCAAAGTTGCGACTTAAAACGTCAAAATCGGCAACATTTTGGCAAATAACTTGAAACTAATACGGGCTATGGAAATCAAATGTCTCAAGAAGGATGTTTTACAAACACTGAAGTCTTAGTTTCAACCGTCATTGTCCTTCATTTTACTAAAATGTTTCCAGAAAATTCATTTGAAATAGACGCTTTCCCTGATGCTTGGCAGTAGCCTTAGCTATAGAGTTTATCGTTTAATGGTATATAATTTTTGTCGAATTTTCGTAAAAAATCAATAAAGCTCAATATATCCGTTATTATACAAGATTTGAAAAAAATTTGTATATATTAATTATAGGGTGTCTTGAGCTACATCTTAAAAAAATATTTCTACAATCACAGGATGGCCCATAAGTCATTGGTGATACAAATTTTCTTTTTTTTTAATCAAAAACGCCTTATGTTATTGCATTTTCCATCGAAATATAATGCATGTTTGTAAGAAAAGAAATTCTGGATGCAGCAAGTGCGTTATGGTAGCGAACTTTGATCAAATGCTTCATATTTGAATAGCCCAATTTTCTATTAACCTATAAGGTTGACCAAGAAACGAGTTTTTCGGGAACACTTTAGGTCTACTTTTGGAAATCTTGGTACATTTTCACACAATAAAGTTATTTTTATGAAACATGGCACATTGCTTTTACTATATAGGTTATACTGGTAACCAAAATTGATGCCTGCTTTCTTAAAAAGAAAACACACATATTTGCAATAAAAACATTTTTATGAAAATTCACTACCATAACGCACTTGCTGCGTCCAGAGTTTTATTTTAAGAATCCGTCATCCATACAAAATTAAGTTGCTATAAGGGCGGATCGAGGACTACTTTAATCATCGTCAACGAGTTTGTGAAACAGTAACGAACTTGCTCCAGACAATCAATTTCTACCATCAAGGTACGAAACGCAGAGGATTATACAGCGTGCCGTATTGAAAACGAAACAGACCGATTTGCGTCCTGAGAATTTTTTTTAAAGAAATGCAGAAACACCTCAATTTTAATATTAAGGGGGACATGGTTTGACGTAAAACTCAACTTTGTCACATCAACCCCTTAAGGGTGGTGATAACAACCCTTATATTTTAAATAGGGAACATGGGTCGAGTGTTACATCATTTAAAAGTTTTTTCCTTTTCTGAATTCAGCACACTAATTTTTTTGGAAGTTTTACTAACTCGTTTAAAAATTATCCACAGTTGGAGTTGCAAGACCGTATTTCATTCATTGTGATAAGAAATGCACTAATTAATCAATTTTTCGATAAAAAAAACTAAAAAACAAAACCAAACGTTCAAAAATGTTTGTTCAGTTAAGTAAGTGTTCAAATTGTTGACCACCAGCTTCCATACAAAAGTTCAAATTTTGTTCAAAACGAGCCCTGACATTCTGGAGCATTTGTGGAGTTATTAGACGGCATTCTTCAACAATGCGTCGTCGTAATTCTTCCAGAGACTCCGCATCTGTTGCGTAAATTCTACTCTTTAAATGGCCCTATAGAAAGAAGTCTAAAGGAGTTAAATCCGGTGATCTAGGGGGCCACTCAATAGCACCTCTACGGTCAATCCATTGCTCTGGAAACTCTCTGTTCAAAAACTCCGTAACACGTTGTGAAAAATGCGGAGGAGCTCCATCTTGTTGAAACACTAATTGATTTTCTTGATAGCGATCATCATTTTCAACAATGTCAATTTGTAGAGGGTAAACGATATCGTCTAGTAACTCCAAATACGTTTCGCCACTCAAATTGCTATCAAGAAAAATAGGTCCGATTAAACGGTCTCCAAAAATGCCAGTCAAGACAGTCAATTTCTGTGGAGTTTGAGTATGGACTTCGTGAAATTTTCTTGGATTATTATCTGCCCAATAACGACAATTATGACGATTGACTGTAAAGTTTAATAAAAACGTACACTCGTCTGAAAAACAGTCATTGAACAGAAAGTTCCCGTTATCAGCCATTCGTGCAGTCATAACTTTACAAAACTCCAGACACCGATCAAAATCATCTTCATTCAGTTGTTGTACCAGATGAATTTTATACGGGTGAAATTTATGATGCTTCAATATTCGCTGAATAGTTCTTCTTTTGATGTTTGAAACAGTGGCCAATTTTCTCGTGCTCAAAGTTGGGTCTGCAGCAATTTGTCCTGAAACTTCAATCTCAGTAGTCTCATTTCTAACCGGAAATTCACGTTCAGGATCCCGTTTTTAGTGAATTTTCGTAGAAAAAATTCACTAATGGGGAGATCCCGACTTTTGAATTTTGAAAAAATTTTTGCAAATGAGCGCGAACTAGGACCCCTAGAACCCATATCCGGGGTCAGTTTCAATTTTTATATGTTTATATATATATATATATATATATATATATATATATATATATATATATATATATATATATATATATATATATATATATATATATATATATATATATATATATATATATATATATATATATATATATATATATATATATATATATATATATATATATATATATATATATATATATATATATATATATATATATATATATATATATATATATATATATATATGTATCACACCGATAACTCAAAAAATAATGGGCCGATTTTGATAAAATTTGGCATGTACCTTTCTTTTGTAAATGGCTTGGATAAGTTCGTTAGTCAGGAAAATCGGACGAGGTTTTCCGGGAAAATTTTGAGTTTTCATTCGAAAAAAATTCTTATCTCAAAAACTAATAAGCCGATTTTAATAAAATTTGGCATGTACCTTCCTTTTGTAAATGGCTTTGACAAGTTTGTTAGTCAGGAAAATCGGACGAGGTTTTCCGGAAAAATTTTGAGTTTTCATTCGAAAAAATTTTTTATCTCAAAGAATAATAAGCCGATTTAATAAAATTTGGCATGTACCTTCCTTTTGTAAATGGCTTTGCTAAGTTCGTTAATCAGAAAAATCGAACGAGGTTTTCTGAAAAAATTTTGAGTTTTCATTTGAAAAAAAATTTTATCTTAAAAAATAAAAAATCTATGATAACCAAATTTGGTAGGTAGGTTTACGATATAAAAAGTAAACTATACACCAAAATTTAGATTTCTATGTTACAAGAAAAAAAAGTTATAATAACATATTTTACGCCAGATCATTTCTATGAAAATTCACTACCATAACGCACTTGCTGCGTCCCGAGATTTTTTGTTGGCTACTGAACCACTTTGTCGAAACTTTGCAACTAACTCCAAAATATATTTTCTGTTAACATGTCCGTTCGAATGTCGTTCATTAAACAAATTTGCGGAACGGTTATCACAGTTATCGTTTTTTAAAAAAAATAGTAATTATTTCAACTCTTTCTTCTACAGAATACACCATTGGGAAATTAATTTTCGGTAGTACTATCAGGTATCAAACCGACCGATAAACTGAAATAATAAACCGAATTTATCTCATTCCGATAAGAAATGTTCTGATAGTCAATTTTTTGTTTACAAACCAACAAAACATTGACTCTCAGCACCTTTCTTATCGAAATGAGTGAAATGCGTTTTTGCATCTTCAACTGTGAATAATTTTAATAAAACTTCCAAAAAAGTTAGTGTGCTGAATTCAGAAAAGAAAGAGCTTTCAAATGATGTAGCACTCGACCCATGTCCCCAGTTTAAAATAGAAGGGTTGTTATCACAACCCTTAAGGGGTTGATGTGACAAAGTTTAGTTTTACCTCAAACCATGTCCCCCTTAATATTAAAATTGGCGTGTTTCAGCGTTTCTTAAAAAAAAATCTCTGAACGCAAATCGGTCTGTTTCGTTTTTAATGCCCCACCCTGTATTAGGCTGACTAGGACATACAGGCTCAGAATCCCCAGCAAGGATCAGTGGGCGGGAAATGAGGTTGCTTTCCGGCCTGCTAGCCTGGTCGGTTTTACCGACAGATCACGGCTGGAGGAGCAGCATTCCTCCGGGGCGGCAATATACATCGATGGCCTGAGGGTGCGCGAGGGTTATGCTCTGGGCGCATATACCACGGCATTCAAAACAGAGATGTACGCTATCCTGTCTGTAGCTAATCGATGGCATGCGAGGATGAACCCTGAGAAATGTGTATACATTTGCTCAGATATAGTCAGGCGGCCCTCCGGGCCGTCTGCGCGTCCAGGATCAGGTCATCGCTGGGTCAGGAGTGCGCTGACGCTCTTACGGGACTGTCCAGGACAAAGGAGGTGGAACTTGTTTGGGTTCCGGAACAATGTGGCGTGGCGGGGAATGAGGTGGCGAATAACCTCGCAAGGCTTGGTCCCTGGCGGCCATTCTGTGGCCAGGAGCTTTCTATCGGCATAAGTAGGAGGGTGGTCGCCAATGCTCTAGATAAATGAACTAAGGAGGCCATGGAGAAGCACTGGAGGTCAGTCAATGGCTGCTGGCAGGCGAGGGATGTCGTGGAGAGGCCGGAGAGAAACAATACTGTCTGACTTCTTGGTAGGAGTCGTTCTGCGCTTTGCCGCAACATTGGGGCGCTAACAGGCCACTGTACTCTCAGAAGATACCTTACATTGTCAAGGGGGGTTCTATTTGCCGTGAATGCTGCGAAACGTCATACCAATACCTGTGTGAATGCGAGGCTTTTGGGAGTCTTAGAACAGAATTGTTTGGTCGAGGACTCTGCAGAGGAGCCAGGTAAGTTCCGTCTAATAAAGACGGTCATTGCCTTTATTCCCAGGTCGACGAGGTTTGGTGACGAAACCGAGGTGGGGTAGAGCATGGTTGCTTGGATGCCGGGGTTGACAAAAGGGTCCGTTGTTGCCTAATTGCCTGGCGTTAGCCTCTTTGCCATTACTACTACTTTTGTTTAGAGAGTTGTTGATACAATATCTACTTTCTGATGAATGCTCCTTTAGTGAATTTTCTTTAAAAAAATCACTAGTGAGGAGATCCCGACTTTTGAATTTTGAATACATTTTTTCAAATGAGCGGGAACTTGGCCCCCTAGAATCTATATCCAGGGTCAGTTTAAATTTATATATATATATATATATATATATATATATATATATATATATATATATATATATATATATATATATATATATATATTATATGTTGGTAGGAGGCTTAGCCAACATAGGAGTGACTCCAGACTTAGACCCGATAGTTGTGCATTGGCACATCATGTGTCAACCTTGAGTCATAACATAGATTTTGAAAATGTCAAAATATTGGATAGGGAAACCAATCTGAAAAACGTTCCCTCTTTGAAGTGTTAGCCCTGGCCCATTTCTACCCTAATATAGGGACAAAGTATATAAGGCTAGATGCATTTTCGCAACAATTAGCATCTAGCCCTACATACTTTGTCCCTATATTAGGGTAGAAATGGGCCAGGGCTAACAATTTACTAAATTGTTAGTTAGTTGTATGCAGTCTCTATTTTTTTAACACTTTGTGTTATTTGGAGCTGGCGTGACAACATACTACTTGGTTCCGCAACTAGGTGGCGGCACGTCCACCACTCTTATTGTCCAAAGAAGTTATACCTACCTTGTACTTTGCACAGAATGTTTATTCTTCCTGCTGCATTGGTTACTAACTGCAGTCTCGCAAATTTTAAGAAGCTTATAAAGGAGTATTTGCTAAATAAACCGTGTGTTCTTATACATGTTACTGACGGAAACAATCCACAATCCTATTCTTGTGCGCTATGACGGATTAGAGCATATATAGAGGTGTTTGAAAATTAATTGTAATCTTACTCTTGCTAAGGACTGTTATGTATGTGATAATGGGTTTTATATTTTCATGTATATATATATATATATATATATATATATATATATATATATATATATATATATATATATATATATATAATATGTATCACACCGGCGACTCAAAAAATAATGGGAGATTTTTAGCAAATGTGCGTTTGAGTACCTTCCTTTTGTAAGTGGCTTGGATAATTTCGTTATCCAGGAAACTTGGACTCGGTTTACCTGAAGAAAAATGTTTTCTTTCGGGAGACATTTATTTATCCTCGGAAATAATAAAGCAAGGGCAACGAGATTTTGTAAGCGTGTTTGTATTATAAAGGGGAACTATCTATCTAATTTTAGGCCTGTAAATTTAAAGACAAAAAAGTTATAGGCAATTAGAAAAATATTGAGGTTTTCCTCAAAACGTCAAAATCGCGATTTGAAACGTCAATATTGGCAATATTTAAGCAAAGGACCTGAAAGAAATACGGATTATGTAAAGAGTGTTTTGCAAACCCTTAAGTTTCAACTTCAAACATCGTTGCGCTTTATTTTAACAAAATATTTCCAGAAAATTCATTTCAAATAGACTCTTTCTCTCACGCTTTGGCAGTAATTTTAGTTAAGTTTATGGTTTAACGGTCTATAATGTTTAGCTAGTTTTCATAGACAAAATTCGTTCATGAGGAGACCGCAACTTTTGAATTCTAAAAAGATTTCTTCCAATGAGCGCAAACTAGCCCCCTAAAATCCATATCCGGGTTTACTTTCTGTTGACATATATACAGGATGACACATTTCTACGGTGAAGCTCAATATAATTGTCATTATGTTCTCTTCAAAGGCATACAGACAGACCCCCGCTGTTGAGTCTTGAATCCCTGTAATTAAAATTGGATACCTTGAAGCTCAATATAATTGTCATTATGTTGAATTTCTCGAGAAAATTTGACTCCAGTGTTTTTACTCACCCTGTATACTGTTTTTAAGGATTTCTTTCTGTGTGGATTGAGGTAGAAAGAAGGACTCTTTTTCAGATTTTCGGCATGACAGAATGCTTGATACTGACATACTAACGAAAATACAGACCGTCGCATGTGCCTCTAAAGTTTAAAAAACTCGGGACGCAGCAAGTGCGTTATGGTAGTGAATTTTCATAGAAATAATCTGGGACAAAATATTTTATTATAACTTTTTTTTCTTGTAACATGGAAATCTAAATTTTGGTGTATAGTTTACTTTTTATATCGTAAACCTACCTACCATATTTGGTTATCATAGATTTCTTATTTTTTAAGATAGAAATTTTTTTCAAATGAAAACTCAAAATTTTTTCGGAAAACTTGTCCGATTTTTTTGATTAACGAACTTGTCAAAGCCATTTACAAAAGAAAGGTACATGCCAAATTATATCAAAATCTGCCCATTATTCTTTGAGATAAAATTTTTTTTCAAATGAAAAGTCAAAATTTTTCCGAAAAACCTCGTCCGATTTTCCTGACTAACAAACTTGTTAAAGCCATTTACAAAAGGAAGGTACATGCCAAATTTTATTACAATCGGCTTATTACTTTTTGAGAAAAGAATTTTTTTCGAATGAAAACTCAAAATTTTCCCGGAAAAGCTCATCCGATTCTTTTGACTAACAAACTTGTCAAAGCCACTTACAAAAGGAAGGTACATGCCAAATTTTATTAAAATCGGCTTATTACTTTTTGAGATAAGAATTTTTTTCGAATGAAAACTCAAAATTTTCCCGGAAAACCTCATCCGATTTTCCTGACTAACGAACTTATCCAAGACATTTACAAAAGAAAGGTACGTGCCAAATTTTCAAAATTCAAAAGTCGGGATCTCCCCATTAGTGAATTTTTTCTACGAAAATTCACTAAAAGGTAGCCATAACTTTTGGACGACTCTGTGTAGACCCCAACAACTATACATAATCGGTGAAACAAGGGAAATTCAAAAATTAAAGTTGGGTGGTATCTAACTTATGTAACATCCTGTATATGCAAAATTAATTTCAGGTTGTGGCTAACGTTAGTACCTGCAACATTTGTTCCAACTCATTTAATAATTGAATAATTAATGAGATATTGAACTTGAACGAACTGTATGTCTAGATAATACTTATTTAGAAGATTCCATTTTCCAAATAAATCCTTACACAAACAGAATAAGCAGTAGGTGCTTCTGCTCAAATTCAAACATCACAGCAAATGATTAGTAATTCAAATCGCGTCCTCAATCAAATTCACACCTTCTTGTGGAATTTCGATGAATTAGATAAAATCGTGGCGATATTAATACAATCAGATAGGACTGGATGGTGGTGTTTGTATGTGTCAGCCTTAATTAGTGTAAATGAAAGTCAATTTGGGCGAGTGTTCTGGATACCATCAAGCCCCGCAAACGTTGTTTGACCCTTCTCTTGTGGCTTCCATGATATTTTATTCAATTTGATGCGACGTTCAACAGAATTCCACTCAGACTGTTGTCCGATCCCAATAGTAATTGTATTTACAAATGACAATCACATCGAAATGTAATTAAATTTTTATGGTATCGCATGTTTAATGGAACTCGTTTGATCGTTTAATAGAATATTAAAGCATTGTATCAGTTGCCTAGCGATAAAGATTAGTTTAAATTGTTATGACTTGTGATGTTTTCAGCCAGGTTTAAACAAGAGAACATTCTTAATTAAACACCGATGTCTGCTGTTTCACAAAACTCAAGTGAGTTATTCAGGAGACCCGAATATAAAATCTATAGGCATGAAATAGTAATTTACGTTACAAGTCCGGAAAATACTGTTTTTTTGGACGAGTCGACAAAATTCTAGGACGAGCCGTAGGCGAGTCCTGGAAAACTGCGAGTCCAAAAAACTGTTTTGGGATGTGTTGCGTACACTATTTTTTCGGCAACCGTGTAGAATAACAAATCAATGAGACACATTTCTTTATTATATTTCTTTGTAGAACAAAACTTCGAACATTTAAATTCTTATTTGTATTAAATATTGAAATTCGAACAGAAGATAGGTACTAACAGAAACATTCTAATTCTTATTTATATTAATATTTATATTAAAATTCGAGCAATTGCTAAAGGATTTAATTTATTTGAAATGCTTGGTATATTTAAATGCCTTTTGTAGTCAGAACAAGAAGGTAAAGTTTTCGTTTCATATTGATTGTTTTCATATGATAATTTTTGAATGGTATTGGCAATTTTAATTTTGTTTGTTAGTGAATTGTCTTCAGCGACATTGGTAGACTTCCAGCCACCGTGTCTCTTCAAATTTGTGATGTTTCTACCATTATCAGCAAATATTGTCGCTGAAGTTCGACGCATGCTATGGCCTGTGTACTTTTTAGGATTGGGTAAATTTAAAAATTCTATAATTCTGAATCCGAGATTACCAAAACTGTGGATACCAACGGGCTGACTCGAACATTTTCCTTTTTTGTAATTCACGAATAATCTGTTATGTGGAGTATGGGATGGCCGTAAAGATAAATATTGCCTATACAACAGCAGGTTTTCTTGTCCAATTACAACAAAAGTTCTCTCAATATGTGTTTTAGAATCTGGTATTTTCACAAGCAACATGTCTTCTTTGTCGTTTATTAGATCAATTGACATTTTTGTTAGTTCTTTTCGTCTACACGCACCGGCTAACCCAATAATTGTTGCTACCTGAAAATGAAGCGAATTAAGTTGATACTTTTATATCCTACAATTGGAATATTTTGTTAAAATTACCTTTAGCATTAGATATATTTCATTATCTGCTTCTCTAATGAATTTGTTGATTTGCTCGCTGCTGAAGACTTCTGATTTCTTTGCTTTATAACCAACATTCTTCCTTTTAAGAAATGCGATTACCTTTGGGAAAGTGGCTATGTTTACATTTTTCTTCACTAAAATGGTACGTTTCAACATAGAGTACATGCTCCACAGGGTAGAGGATTTGACAGTTTCAGATTTTTGCGCCAAGTAAGCTAAAATTACATCCTCTGTAATAGTTTTGCATTTCTTCATATCCATCCATCTCGTGAACAAATCATAATCGCTTTCATACCTGGACTTTTATTTTTCAGGCAATAATTGTGCTGTAGCAGCAGCTACTGCATTGGAAATTTCGTAAGGCACATTTTCAAACTCACTATCGCCGTTGTTTTCCATAGTTTATTGCGACAATTGCGACCAAAAACCATGCAAACTTTCGAAAATTAAAATGTCAACTAATTTCATTTCAGATAGCTGTCAGTCGTTATTTCGTTGCTATGGTAATGTTCAACTGTATTTATCAAAATCATACCTACCAAGATTCATGATCACAAGGACAACAACGATGTGATTCTTACCGGCCTAGTCCGGGAAGTACGTACTTCCCGGACTAGACCGGATAAATTCTACTGTCTCAAAGAAAAAGCGTTCGGGAAGTGGGTACTTTCCAGACGATTGCCGAAAAAATATATGTTATTTACAAATAATGCATTGATATGCTAAATATATTAACATCGCATCAGTATCTGATAAGGGATAGATATGCCGTTGATATTTCTAGGCGTCGATCTCCTGGCTTTGAGCGATCGTCATACTATGCTGCCGCATAATTGTTCAACCACCTGCCCCGTGCTTTGAGACAGACAAGCATGCCTTATCGGTTTAGGAATCGTGTGAGAATATTAGAGCTCGTCAGTACGGTATACATTGTCTCTATAGTGGGGAATACAGGACTGAAAATTTACAAAACTGTCAATTGGTTGTACGTAGTCTCTATTTCATAACATTTTGTGTTATTTGGAGCTGTCGTGACAACATACTACTTAGTTCCGCAAAGAGATGGCGACTCATGTCTTACATCTCACTATATGCTGTGAAGTTGGCTACCATAGCCGTATTACTTTATAGGTGTTTTCTCGCTGCAATGACTATACCGTACCGAGCTCTAATTAGAGCGAAATCGGTCTACGGTTCTAATGATGGTTTTTATTTTATTTTCTATTTCAACAACACACCACGAGAGTTCACATCCTAAATACTATCGTACCGTGGGTGTCAACAAGGAGGAAAGAGGCAACCTGTTAATTCTGGACTCGAAGTTTCGGATGAGAAGGAAAAACATGTGCCGGCAAGGAATCCCGCAACTTGGGAGTCCTCGGGGCAAAATAGCGGGCATAACAAGATGTTCTATGTCTAGTGACCTGGGCAGTAAAAGGGTGCATTTGCTCTGTTCCCCTGGTAGATTTGTTGGGGGCAGCAGGTGGAGCAACTATGGAAGAAAGCTCCTCTGAGCAGTGCCCATGCAGATACCTATAAAAGAGAGAGAAAGAGGTCACCAATAGCACGTCGATGGGCAAGGGATGGCAGCCTTTAGGTAAGGCTATCGATAAGACATATAGCTCTCTTCTGAATGGCGTCCAGGATAGCGAGTGTAGCAGCGGCAGCGGCACCGGTACCACAGATGCGGAAGCAGTATTCGAGGTGTGGCCTTATTTGTGAAGTATATAAGTTATAGAGATTAGCTTGTGAAAAGTATTTGCGAGCCTGAAAGAGGAAACCTAACTTCTTAGCAGCCGATTCAGCAATTGATGTGACATATTGGTGGCAGTTGAGATTTCGATTCACAGAAATGCCAACAAGTGAAAAGGACTCATTACTTTGAATAACTTGGTTGTTCATTGCGTTGGGTCTAGGGCTGGTGTATCTTTTATGAGATAGAATGCAAAACTTAGATTTGGTGGAGTTGAATTGTACAAGATTTCTACTTCCCCAGCCTAATATTTTTTGGAGATCCTCAGAGACAGAACCCTCCATGAGTCTGCGATCCTCTTCTAATTGGGCTAAAGAGACAGGCTTAGAATATTGTATATTTGAGTGGAGGGTGCTATCGTCCGCGTAACTGTGAACTAGGTTGGATGTGCTAGAGAGGAGGTCATTGATGTGGAGAAGAAACAAAATAGGGGCTAAATCTTAACCTTGAGGGACTCCTGCATTAATTGGATAGAGTTTAGAGGAATGGCCATCCACGACAACAGAAATGCTTCGGTTGGTGAGGAAATTTGCTGTCCGGGTACAGAGTTTTGGTGGTAGGCAATAGGCCGGAAGTTTATTAAGCAACGCCGCATGCCGGACCTGGTCGAATGCCTTGGATATATCTGGAGCGACAACCTGGGATTCACCGTGTAGTTCCATAGACTTGTTTCAAGAATGGGTGACAAAGGAAAGGAGGTCGGCAGTTGATCTGCGCTGACGGAATCCATATTACCTGTCGTGGATTAGACTCTTTTTTGCAAGAAATTTTAGTAATTCGGTGTTTATATACTTTCCATCATTTTAGAGGCGACCGAAAGCAGATAAATAGGCCTGTAGTTGCTAGGAACCGCTTTGGGGACGGATTGTACTCGAGCAGTTTTCCAGTTACTAGGGAATATGCCTATATTGTAACATATCTGAAACAGACGAGTCAGGACAGGAGCAAGTTCTGGTGCGCATTTTTTGAGAACAATTGCTGGGATCTCATCAAGGCCAGAGGCTTTTCTGGTATTAAGAGAAGAGAGCACCTTTCGTACCTTTTTAGTTTTAAAAATAATATCCGTCATTTTATGCGCGACATTGGGGCTGTTGGTGATTGAACATTTGGAGGTGGGTTTAGAGTAGAATTGCCGGCGAATAACGAGGCAAAAATGTCAGCCTTGCCCAGGGGGGTAGAAACAATGTCATCCCCCGAAACAAGACGTGCTCTTGCAGAAATTAGTCTCAATAGATTTAGCAGGAGCCCAGAAGGGTTTGCTGCCGTTGGAGTTTGAGAGGACTTTGTTTTTGATGTGGTTATTAAACGAGTTTTTTTGCCTCAAAAAGAATGCGGATATAGAGGTTTCTTGCGTCGTTAAGTGTTTGACGGTTTTCTTGACTGAGATTGGGTAGAAGCGTTTCGTGAGCTTTGACATTTTCAAGTCTGTCCTTATGACATGATTTAGAGAACCAAGATTTTGAGTGGCTGAAGAGGTTTTCTGCGTACGTGGAATAAATAATTCCATGCCAGCTTTGATAATTCCGGTGACGTTTTGTTAGATATCAGAGAGGTTATGATGAGAGAAGCAGACAGACGCCCATGGAAATGAGGAAAAGTAATCCGGCATTTCGTCCCAGTTCGGGGAATTTTTCATTTAACGAAAAATTCGCTAAAAACAGCAACGGTTATCACATAAAATAAATTAAAATTTCTATTGGGATAAACGTCAATATTCATCATTTTATAAAATAATTTATCAGTGGCGCTTTATGTTTATTTTTTGCGATACAAATTACTAGGAAATTATTTATAGACCATGTCAAATCCAAAACTAATGAAAATATACTGATTCGGCTGCACAAACATAACTCTCGTCCTTCTATATATTAAACTGTAATGACAAAACAAAATTAATTTGAAAACGAATCATTGAATCACATTTCGTACATAATCTGCATTATATAGAGTTAAATTTTCCGATTTGCAGACCGAAATTATCCTGCACGGGAGCATCTGGCTCCCATCAAATTATGAAATAACTTTCGATTTGCTTTTACTGTAGCCGATGTGAATTGTACGATTTCGAAGTATAATAACTCTTACCTGAATATAGTTAGAAGGCCTCTATCTCCATTGAAAAGAGATTTAGCTTTCTAGGGAAAATCTTAATTGAATTTTAGTTTGAACAAAGAAAAATAAAGACATCGAACGTTCAGCGGCTGTTAACAATGGGCGTTTGAGCGTCTCAGGGCGTAATTAAATTTCCGAATTGAGACATTTTCCAGCACATAGTTTAATTTGAGCGTTGGATTTCAATAAGACAATGGCACTTGTGTGTGAAGCAACGCCAGTTTAAATTACATCGTCAAAGAATTTATTTCGATCGAACAATCACCTGAAATTAATCGCATAGGCTTTATACGCGCGTCTTCTGAACGACCCCTAATTCGATTCTCTTTTATCAAGTTCAGCTACATCTTGTGCATTACATATGAAGTCAGTTTACTTTCATCTAGTAAATACTAATGGTGTAACCTGTTCACAAAGGAACTTGGACAACATTATTAACCCAAGTTATTTATTTCTTTCCAATTGAGTTATAACAGAACCACTTGCATTTGTGAAATATGATGGTATGCAGGGTGATTTATTAGCTCACCATAAAATTGTGACAAATGAAAGGTGAGGTACTTTTAAGAAAAAATTCATATAATCTTATGTCCTATTAGTGAATTTTATTTAAAAGTGTGGACGCAGCAAGTGCGTAGTGGTAGTGAATTTTCATTAAAATGTTTTTAATAGCAAATATGTGTTTTTTTTAAAGAAAGCAGGCATCAAATTTGGTTACCAGTATAACCTATATAGTAAAAACAATGTGCCATGTTTTATCAAAATAACTTTATTGTTTGAAAACGTACAAAAATTTCCGAAAGTAAAGTTAAAGTGTTCCCGAAAAAAACCGTTTCTTGGTCAACCTTATGGGTTAATAGCAAATTGAGCTTTTAAAATATGAAGCATTTAAGCAAAATTCCTACCATAACGCACTTGTTGCGTACTGAATTTCTTTTCTTACAAACATGCATTATCTTTCGATGGAAATGCAAAAAGGCAATAACATAAGGCGTGTTCGAAAAAAAAAGAAGAAAAATTGTATCACCAACGACCTGTGATTGTAGAAATAATTTCTAAGATGTAGCTCAAAGACACCCCATAATTATTGTATACAAATTGTTTTTCATATATTGTATAATAACGGGTATATTGAGCTTTATTGATTTTTTACGAAAATTCGACAAAAATTATGTACCATTAAACAATAAACTCTATAGCTAAGACTACTGCCAACCATCAGAGAAAGGGTATATTTGAAAATAATTTTCTGGAAACACTTTAGTAAAATGAAGGACAACGACCGTTGCAACTAAGACTTCAGGGTTTTTAAAACAATGTTCTTGAGACATTTTCTTTCCATAGCCCATATTAGATTCAAGTTGTTTGCCTAAATATTGTCAATTTTGACTTTTCAATCGCGACTTTGACGTTTTGAGAAAAACCCCGATTTATTTTTCTTTAAATGCCTGTAACTTTTTGTTTTTAACCTACAGCGGTAAATTTTGGTACGTAATTTAACTATAGCAATATAAACCCGCTTACCAAATTTGGTTGCCCTTACTTTGTTATTTCCGGAGATATAATTTTTTTCAAAAGAAAACACAACATTTTTCGGGAAAACCTCGACCGAATTTCCTGGCTAACAAGCTGATCCAATCCACTTGCAAATGGAAGGTATTTACCAAATTTAGTCGAAATCGGCCTATTATTTTTTGAGTTATCGGTGTTATACGTATATATATATATATATATATATATATATATATATATATATATATATATATATATATATATATATATATATATATATATAGGGTTGTCCAATAAACGCGTGTCGGTCCATAGTTACTAAACGGTTGTACTTTGTACTTGTTAAACATTTTCTCAGTGAAACTTATAACGTCTAATCTTTGCTACAACCCAAAACTGTTTTAAGTATACAGGGTGTACAAAAAAAGGGTAATACCAAGAATTTTATTTTTCTTAAATGGAATACTATAGTTTTTTATATGGTAGATCAAGCATCTATAGGTTCTATATTCAACAAAAAAATTGAAAGATTGCCAAATGCAGTGTTGCCGAGTTATTAATTTTTCTTTCAAAATTTAGTCAAAAAAATACTTTTAGTGAATTTTCGTAGAAAAACATCACTAATGGGGAGATCCCGACTTTTGAATTTTGAAAAAAAATTGCAAATGAGCGCGAAATAGGACCCCTAGAACTCATATCCAGGGTCAGTTTCATTTTATATATATATATATATATATATATATATATATATATATATATATATATATATATATTATATATATATATGTATATATATATATATATATATATATATATATATATATATATATATATATATATATATATATATATATATATATATATATATATGTGTGTGTATGTGTCACACCGATAACTCAAAGAATAATGGGCGTATTTTGATGAAATTTGGTACGTACCTTCCTTTTATAAGTGGTTTGGATAAGTTCGTTATCCAGGAAAATCGGACCAGGTTTTCCGGGAAATTTTTGTTTCCTTCTTATCTCAAAAAATAAATAAGCTATGGTAACCAAATTTAGTATGTAGGTTTACGATATAAAAATTAAACTATACACCAAAGTTTAGATTTTTATGTTACAAGAAAAAAAGTTATAATAAAATATTTAGAGCCAGATCATTCTTCTTCTGTAAATATCAGACTGGAGTTTTGAAACGGAAAATTGGTATAATGCAGTTTATCATTGATAAATATTGTAAGAAATGTATATTAGAATGTTCTTGATTCATGCTACTCTTCTCATTTGTTAAAATAGTTACAAAATGTCTCTAAAATACACCTCACATATTACGAATAAATAACTGGAGACAATTATGCATTATCTGCCTGTCATTATAGTTTGTTTCCCAAGCTTCGTTAGCGCTGGGGCTTCCATAACTAGCTCCTGAGTAAAGGGGTATTGGTTCAAACCTCGGTTATGATTGAATTTCTCTTTCAACTTTTTTTCTTTTTTTTTGTCTTTGATTCAATTTTAATGTTATATGATCAGATTGTACAATTCCAGTAATTTTTGTTTAGTGGCTTTTTGTTGAAAAAACCACTAATGGAATGATAAAAACTTTTAAGACTTCTTGTTGGTAAAACCGTTCCACAGTTAACACGTACGTGGAGATTTGTAACTTGAGAAGAGTTTGCTTTCTTTCCTGCAACAGGTTTAAATTTAGTGAATTTTCGTAGAAACTCACTAATGGGGAGATCCGACTTTTGAATTTTAAAACATTTTTTGCAAATGAGTGCGAAGTAGGACCCCATAGAACCCATATTCAGAGTCAGTTTCAATTTTTATATAAATTGTATTTTATATATATATATATATATATATATATATATATATATATATATATATATATATATATATATATATATATATATATATATATATATATATATATATATGTTGTCGAGTTGTAGGATTGAGCGCTAATGTGTTGAATGTTTACTCCGATATCTAAGTCAAATTGACCGAATCGAGTAAAGAAAAAGTGAAAGAAACAGTTAGATAGTGAGAACATTGGCAGGAGATCTTAGGTAATTGAGAAGATAAATAAATACCACAGCCACCGTGAGTAAATTGAGTTTAAAGTACTGTTTAAAGGTTAGGGGCATTGGAGCATAAGGTTCAAAGTTGAATGCAGTGTCTTTATTGATAAGCTGAAAGAATACAACCGATATTATAATTCAGCCGCCGACGACGTCTGGATAGGCAACACGTTAAACAGCAAAGTGTAAGGAGAGTTGTATAAGATGGGTGACAGTGAAGACTATTCTGCTGATGAGGGAAAACGCAAGGCTTTTCCAATATCTGATATTTTCCAAAGAAGTAAGAAAATGGCACGAACACCAGAAAAAAATATGAAAAGCGAGAGTAATAAGTTGGATATAATGTTAAACATGCTAACGGATTTAACAGAGAAGATAACCAAAATAGAAGACAAACAAGATAAAATTATAGCTGAGATGAAAGTGATTAAAGAAGAAAATAAAAACATGAAAATGGAAAATGATCAATTAAGAAAAGAGGTAAAGGATATTAAAAAGAAATTAAATATTCTAGAAGAGGGGAAGAAAAGAAAGAATATAGTTATACAGGGGCTAAAAATGAACACAAACGATGCAAAGAGTTTAAAAGAGAACATGGGTATTTTTTTGAAACAGAATTTAGAAGTAAATGTTGAAATAAAACAAGCTAGGAGACTCAGTGAAAAGGTTTGTCTTGTTGAACTTTATAAAATAGAGGAGAAAATAGAAATTATGAGAAATAGATATAAATTAAAAAATTACAAGAATGAGATTGTGTATATAAATGATGATATGTCGAGGGAAGAGAGAAAAATTCAAAACGAATTGAGAAACGTAGCAAAAGATGAAAGAGCCAAAGGTAGAACTGTCAAGATTGGGTTTAAGAAGTTAATAGTCGAGGGACAGCTTTGGAAATGGGATGAAGAAAATGGCCTGGTTAAACAGGTAGAATATAATAGTGGTACGCATGAGACAAAAAATTAGGCAAGAATGAGTGGAAAAAGAGAACTGAACAGGCGAAGAAAAGGGCTACGTATACGGAAAAAGATGTTGGCATGTCAATAAGGGCTAGGGAGTTGTATAGGGACACGAGAGGAGCAAACGCAAATACCAATAAAGATAAAGAACACAGTAACCAAACAAGAAAATACCAGGTGAAACCGAAAACCGAGTATCTAAATCTGGGTACGTGGAACGTAAGGGGTTTGTATGAAGAGGGTGCTTTAAATAATCTAATTATGGAGGTCAATAAATATAGTATGCAAGTAGTGGCGTTACAGGAAACACACTTGAAAGGAAATGATATACAAAGGGTTGGAAACTATATGCTATTTACAAGTGGTAGTGATATGAGAAGGTATGGAGTCGCATTCTTAATAAGCGAAAAGCTACAAGATAAAGTTAAATGTTTCAAACCAAAGTCAGACAGATTATGTTCCATAAGAATTAAGGCAGAAGATAAGATGATTAGTATTGTAAATATGCATGCCCCAACAGAAGAAAAAGAAGAAGAAGTGAAAGATCAGTACTACGAAGAGCTGGAAAAAACGCTAGAAGATATACCAAAAAATGACGTGATAATTTTGATGGGAGACGCAAATGCAAAGATAGGCAATGAAGACATATATAAGTCAATAACAGGAGGTGAAAGTAAACATACGGCGAGTAATGACAATGGAGTAAGGTTGATATCTTTAGCAATAGAACAGAATATGAAAATAATGAGTACACACTTTAGAAGAAGAGATATACATAAGGGAACATGGACGATACCGGGACAAAATAAAACAAATCAAATAGATCACTTGTTAATAAAGGAAGAACATGCTTGGCTAATCACCAATGTGAAAACACGTAGGGGTGCGGAAGCTGATTCAGATCACTTCTTGGTAAAGGCTGTTTTAAGATTCCCAGATACGATTAAACAGACACAAAAAAGGAGGGCAGAAACTAGATACAATGTTAATGATCTACGAAAAGAAGAAATAGCCCTCAACTACAAGAAAAGAATAGACAAAGCTTATAGTAGTGATATGTTCCTGAATACAGACGGCATTGAAGAAAAATGGGAAAAGATAGAAAAGACGGTGACTGAGGCAACGAAAGCAACCCTGGAAAAGAGACGAAAACAAATAAAAAAGTACTGGATGAATGAAGAATGTAAAGCCGCACTAAAAAAAGAGCAGTATTAAGACATCAAATGCTTCAGGCGCAAACGGAGGAAAACCTAGAAAAATATAACGAACAAAGAAAGAGAACAAAAAATATGTGTAGAACCCAGAAACGAAAATTTCTGGAAGACAAAATAAAAAATATTGAATATAAATATCAAAAAAATGAAATACGTAACTTCTACAAAGACGTGAAAGATATAAAAAGAGGCCACCAAAGCAAAGCAGTGTTCTTTAAGGATAAGGAAGGCAATTTGCTTGGAAACGATAAAGACATATGCAGAAGATGGAAAGAACATTTCGAAGAACTGCATAATGATGGAGATGAAGAAGAACTGAAAGAGTGTCATCAAGAGTTTTATGAAGAGGAAGAAGTTACAGAAGATCCAACGAAGCAAGAAATAGAAGAAATTATACAAACAATGAAAAACAACAAGAGTCCAGGTGAAAATGGCATTATGGCCGAAAATTTTAAATACGGAGGGACTGCTTTGGTTGCCATGATGTATGAGCTAATAAAAGAAATTTGGAAAACAAAAGAAATGCCAAAAAAATGGAATAAAACCATCATGGTAACTTTATTTAAGAAAGGAGATATAACAGAATGCACCAACTATAGGGGGATAGCGTTACCAGATGTGGCCTACAAAATTTTAGCAACACTAATAAAGAAACGGCTAGAAAAATATATAGAGCCTTTGCTAGGGGAATATCAGGCTGGTTTTCGGAAGGGTAGGTCGACAGTTGACCAGATATGTCTGCTAAAGCAGGTTTTGACAGGCTGTTACGAGTACGAGATTCCAGTACACATGATCTTTGTCGACTTTAAGACCGCCTACGATTCAGTGAAAAGAAGTAAAGTAGTTGATATACTTAGAGAGTTCAGAGTACCCGAGTATATTGTGAAACTGGTAATAATGACACTATGTAACACCACGTGCGCAGTAAGGGTAAACGGAAATCTGACAGAAGAGTTTGATGTGAGAAGAGGAGTGAGGCAGGGAGATCCGCTGTCAACGTTACTATTCAATATAGTTCTGGAGAAAGTGATAAGAGAGAGTGGTATAAACAGAACTGGGAGCTTGTTTGACAGGAGTCATCAGTGCCTTGCTTATGCGGATGATATATTGTTACTGGCCAGAAATAGAAAAGAGCTGGAAAGTATCACTAGAAGTTTGGTGGAAGTAGCAGACAGTGTGGGACTTCAAATAAATAAGGACAAGAGCAAGTATATGGCAATTAAAAAGACTAAAGTGACTAATAGTGAACCTTTTACAGTGAAAATGCGAGGGGAGAGAGTCATAGAGTTCGAAGAGGTTAATAATTACATGTACTTAGGTGTATTAGTAGACAATAGATGTGATGAGGAGGTAGAAATTAACCTAAGGATAGCAAAAGCCAACAGATGTGCAGGAGGGCTTAACAGCTTCCTTAGATCAAAGAACATCTCGCGTGCTGCGAAACTCAGAGTATATAGGACTGTGATAAGACCAACCTTGACATATGGTTGTGAAGCATGGACAATGAACCGAAGACTGGAGGACAGAATAGCGATATGGGAGAGAAAGGTACTACGCAGAATCTTCGGAGGCAAGAAAGTAGATGGCATGTGGGAAAGACGTCCAAATGTGGAAGTGTATGAAATGTATGGAGAACCGCCGGTGTCTCAACTGGTTAAGGCACGCAGACTACAGTGGCTGGGACATATAGAACGAATGGGTGTGGAGAGAATGGTGAAGAAGTGTGTCTGGTCAAATCCAGAGGGTAGAAGGAAGAGGGGAAGACCAAGAAAAAGATGGCTTGATGCAGCACAACAAGACTTGCTAGAAAAAGGAGTCCAAAACTGGAAGACGATTGCACTGGATAGGAAGCAATGGAAACGTATTACCAAGCTATGGGCCTAAATGGCCTGTGAATGCTTCATATATATATATATATATATATATATATATATATATATATATATATATATATATATATATATATATATATATATATATATATATATATGTGTGTGTATATATATATATATATATATATATATATATATATATATATATACACTCACATGCAAAAAAACGCAACACGTTAATATTTGGTAAGATTTGAGGTCTCATAACTTTTTTAGTTTTAGTCAAATTTTCATAAATTTTTAGCAAATTTTAGTTGAAATGACTAACTTCAACTTGCGTATCCAGTCTTTTGTTAACTGCTGGCCTACTAGTCATTATTCAGGCTTAACTAAAAGTTCGTTGTATAACCCTAATTTTAAAACACCCTGTGGAATAATTTCCCAGCCAAATTTTTTCAAAATACCAATTTTTTTTAAGAACCATTCCTTACCTACATTTTCTTTTTTGGTTCATGTCTTTAGGTGTACTGGTTTATTTTTAAGAGCGAAATGAACTTGTCACCAACAATTTACTTTGAGAAATGTTATTTTTTGGCGAGGCGGCTATGCTCGTTGTTGCTCTAATGTCAGTTTGACAGTTTAGTTTATTAGTCTACCAATGAAAAGGCAACAATATATTGTTTAGTTTTAATAAGCAATTATTACAACTTACATAAAAATAAATAAAAACAGGAAAATGTATTTCTGCAAACAATTTAAATTCAAAATCAAACTTCAAATCAAAACAATTCAACTGTAACTTAACTAACCGAAAGAAACGTACTTTTCACAACAAATTTAGCTTAATACTTTGTATTACCACCTCTAGCCCTTATAACTGCCTGCATACGTCGGTTCATACTGTCAATAAGGTTACGAATAGTATCTTGAGGAATATTTTGCCATTCCTCCTGAAGGGCTAAACAAAGCTCATTTACCGTAGCCGGGGCTACTTCGCGATCCCTGATCCGCCTACCAAGCATGTCCCACACATGCTCTATGGGGTTAAGATCAGGCGAACATGCTGGCCAGTTCATTTTCTTAATGCCAACTTCCGCTACGTATTGTGTAACACACATTGCGGAATGTGGTCGCGCATTATCCTGAAATAGGATAAAGCCATCTCCGATAAATCCACTAGAAGGTACAACGTAATTGCTTAATACCTCCGCAATATATCGGTGGGCCGTCAAGGATCCATCGATGACCACCAACTCAGTGCTGACCTCCCGGGTTATTCCTGCCCACACCATTACTGAACCTCCTCCATAGATTAGACGGGGACTGAACGTGCAATGCGCAAATCTTTATCCGGCCCTTCTCTTTTCCGTCTATCTGGAGAATGTAAGCAGAATCTGGATTCGTCAGTGAAAAGAACATTGTTCCATTGCCCTAAGTTCCAATGTAAATGTTCAGTGGCAAATTGCAATCTAACTATTCGGTGATGAAGAAGCAATTTGGGTCCAGTTGCTGGTCTGCAAGCTTTCAAACCAAACTCTTTCAATCTTCGGCGAACTGTCCACACACTGACATTAGTACCTCGGACCTTTTGAAGTTGATTCCTTGTCTGCACTAATGTTACTTGACGATCCCACAGAGTGTTAACGTGAAGAAATCTGTCATCTACAGCAGTAGTTTTTCGTTTTCTGCCACCACCTGCTCTACGTTTATTTCTGCCAGTTTGTCTAAAACCTTCGACTACTCTTTTGATGGTAGAGCGATGAACATGAAGGATTCTTGCAACATATTCATAATTACGTCCATCTTCAACAAGAGCAACAGCTTTTGCGCTATTTTCCGCACATAAAACCATGGTAGGAGTATAATACGCCTTGCGTAACAAAAATCACTGTCAAACTGACATTAGAGCAACAACGAGCATAGCCGCCTCGCCAAAAAAATAACATTTCTCAAAGTAAATTGTTGGTGACAAGTTCATTTCGCTCTTAAAAATAAACCAGTACACCTAAAGACATGAACCAAAAAACAAAATGTAGGTAAGGAATGGTTCTTAAAAAAAATTGGTATTTTGAAAAAATTTGGCTAGGAAATTATTCCACAGGGTGTTTTAAAATTAGGGTTATACAACGAACTTTTAGTTAAGCCTGAATAATGACTAGTACGCCAGCAGTTAACAAAAGACTGGATACGCAAGTTGAAGTTAGTCATTTCAACTAAAATTTGCTAAAAATTTATGAAAATTGGACTCAAAATAAAAAAGTTATGAAACCTCAAATCTTACCAAATATTAACGTGTTGCGTTTTTTTTGCATGTGAGTGTATATATATATATATATATATATATATATATATATATATATATATATATATATATATATATATATATATATGTATATATATATATATATATATATATATATATATATATATATATATATATATATATATATATATATATATAAATTGAACTTGACCCCAGATATGTATTCTCGGTGGCCTAGTTCGCGCTAATTTAAATAATTTTTTTCAAAATTCAGAAGTGGAGATGATATTTTTAAGAAAATTCATTAAAAACTACATAATAAGCAAAGTTTCTTGATTAATCTACCATGTAGAACGTTGGCTTTGGTTTTGAAGGGAACAATATTAATAACCATGGAACATCCAGGAAATAAAATGCTATATATTCTTTGTCAACGGTAAGAAAACTACAATCTGAGTAATTTCCTTTCAGTTATCGGAAACAACAAACTTTGTTCTAATCTGTGTGGTGTATCTGCCGTCTGCAGAGAGAAGAGAAAGACTTCATTAAATGGACTACTACGACTATCTTATATTAGTTTGGGCGGTAATGGGCAGCCATCGCGGTGGTCCATGCCAAACAGAGCGAATGTATCTTATCCCGTATTAAGTGCTACGCAGAACTCTCATATAGTCAAAAAACCGGACACATTTTATAAATCTCCGAGTTCCTTCTTCCTTCGCGACATCTTCCCCTCTCAGTCTGGCTGCTACACTCACTCGCAAAAGTCTTGTGCCACTGCTCTACACTATTAAAGATAATATGAACTCAAAGTATCTGCCAAATTATAAACGTAGCAGTTATTTTTCCTTATTAATTGCCAGTATGATTTCGTTTTAGTCAACCTAATCAAACCGTTTTTTTCAATAACAATTACAACAGTAACAAATTTATAATTTCCGACTCAAAGGTGACACACCCATTTAGGCGCTTTAAACAAAAATGAGATCTTGTTCAAAACGTATGAAATCTGTGCACAATGGTTTCCCCAAATGCCAAAATTAAAAAACATACATCCATTAACCTAGATTCGATATCGTAACCTTCTGCTTAGGTAGCAAACTATGCTGCCCTCAAACTGTGCCCAGTTAAATAACAATCAATTGGCAGATTTTAAATTTCATGTCGTCTGTCACTTTCCATAGTTGCGGCCGAGATTTCACAATTGTTGGTTCGGGTAGTATGTATTATGCCTGATATATATATATATATATATATATATATATATATATATATATATATATATATATATATATATATATATATATATATATATATATATATATATATATATATATATAGTTTGGTTACCGTTGATGTATGGTTTATACCTGTTGTATGAATCAATCTACGCGTGGCAGTTAACTACTTTGTCTGTCAGGCGTTGGACTTTAACCACTAAGTCGTTTCAACGCATGTCTTTTTCAAGAAAATCCGTAAACATTTTTTTATAATAACTTATTTATCATTAATTTGCAAAATTTTACAAAAACATCTTACAGAAAATGATTTCTACGAAGCACAAAAAAATTCTGCGAAAACTGGCTACATTATTTTTACACAAAATTTTGCAAAAAGAATACATAAAATTCAAACTATATACCTAATCTGTAATTAAAATTGACAATAAAATAATTTGTTTGCACGAAAATCCATTAAAACCTTATTTTTGATGATTTTCGTTTAAAAAATGTTCCATCAATTGAATAATTTTTCATACAAAAATTCGCAACAAACGTTTCTTCAAAGAAAATGTATGACATTCATTTATAAGAAAAGTCTCTATTAAAATAACATTTTGTACAAGAAAATTAACTAACAGAAATAGAAATAAATAAGATAAATTTAAAAATATTCAATATCTGATCCAAATACAGAAATATATACTTTTTCTGTGGCTTCACAGAGAAAATTTGCCTGTGGATGCTGTAAAAATTGAATCCGGTTGTAGAGAAGAAAACAGCCTCTTCTCGTGTCACAAATCTCTACATCTATGTTAACTGTGGCACGGTTTTACCAACTAAGGGTAACAACAGCTAGTATTAAACTTGAATTAAAAGTCTTAAAAGTGCCTATCTCTTCTTTTCAACAAAAAGTCGCTAAAAATATATTGGAAATACACAATCTGATAGGATAACGTTAAAATGGAATCAAAGACGAAAAAAAAGTAAATAAAAAATTAAAAGAAATATTCAGTCAACGGTGAGATTTGAACCCGAATCCCTTCGCACATCGGACAGGAATCCTAACCATGTAACTACGTAAGACTTCTGACAAACTGCAATGAAGAAAAATGGATAACAGATAATGGTTTTGAGTTATTTATTTGTGATATGTAAGGTCTTTAGAGGCACATTTTGCAACTATTTTAACAAATGAGAAGAGTCAAATCCCTTGGATCTCCTTCTTACTACAAATCCTGACTGCTATAAGATTTCAGTTACCGCCCCCCTGGGTCGCTCAGACCACGGCATGGTCACAGCTTCCTGCGCAATGCAACCCGAGGTCACACAGTCATCACACCCACGTATCGTTTGGCACTACAACTCCGTGAACTGGGACGAAATACGAGATTACTTTTCCTCATTTCCATGGGCGTCTGTCTGCTTCTCCCATCCTGACGCCTCTGATATCTCACAAAACGTCACCTAAATTATCCAAGCTGGCATGAAATTATTTATTCCACGTACACAGAAAACCTCTGCAGCTACTCAAAAGCCCTGGTTCTCTAAATCCTGTGACAAGGCCAGACTTGAAAAAAACTCGTTTAATAACCACATCAAAAACAAAGTCCTCTTAAGCTCCAGCGGCAGCAAACCCTTCTGGACTCTTGCTAAATCTATTGGGAATATTTTCTGCAAGAGCACGTTCCCACCTCTTGTCTCAGGGGATGAAATTGTTTCTACCGCCCTGGGCAAGGCTGAACTTTTTGCCTCGTTGTTCGCCGGCAATTCTACTCTCAACCCACCTGCAAATGTTTAACCACCAACAGTCCCCAATGTCGCGCATAAAATGACGGATATCATTTTAAAAACTAAAAGGGTAGGAAAGGTGCTCTCTTCTCTTAATACCAGGAAAGCCTCTGGCCTTGACGAGATCCCAGCAATTGTTCTCAAAAAATGCGCACCAGAACTTGCTCTTGTCCTGACTTGTCTGTTTCAGACATCTTACAATAGAGGCATATTCCCTAGTAACTGGAAAACTGCTCGAGTACAACCCGTCCCCAAGAAAGGATCTAAAGCGCTTCCTAGCAACTACATGCCTATTTATCTCCTTTCAGTCATCTCTAATGAAAAAGTATATAAACACCGAATTACTAAAATTCCTTGTAAAACACAGTCTAATCCACGACAGGCAATATGAATTCCGTCAGCGCAGATCTACTGCCGACCTCCTTTCCTTTGTCACCCATTCTTAAAATAAGTCTATGGAACTACACGGCGAATCTCAGATTGTTGCTATAGACATATCCAAAGCATTCGGCCTGGTCTGGCACGCAGCGCTGCTTAATAAACTACCGGCCTATGGCCTACCACCAAAACTCGGTACGTAGACAGCAAATTTCCTCTCCAACTGCGCTGCCTGCCACACCTGGTCAAATGCTTTAGATATGTTTAGAGCGACAATCTGGGATTCACCGTGTAATTTCGTAAACTTGCTCCAAGAATGGGTGACAGAGGAAAGGAGGTCGGCGCTGACGGAATCCATACTGCCTGTCGTGGATTAGACTGTGTTTTTCAAGAAGTTTTAGTAATTCGGTTTTTATATCCTTTTTATCACTTTGGAGACGACTCAAAGGAGAGAAATAGGCCTGTAGTTGCTAGGAAGTGCTTTGGATCCTTTCTTGGGGACGGATTGTACTCGAGCAGTTTTCCAGTTACTAGAGAATATGCCTCTATTGTAAGATGTCTGAAACAGACGAGACAGGGCAGGAGCAATTGCTGGGATCTCGTCAAGGCCAGAGGCTTTCCTGGTATTAAGAGACTTTAATCAATTCATAATAAATAAAACGGTCCAAACTCAAAGCTACCTCCATAATTTATAATTTTTAGTGCCGAAGAAGGTTTAATACAACACTTATATATAAGCGAAAGTGCGATTTTAGTATACTGCCAAAGTAACTCCCAATTTTCTGCCTACTTTGGCACCCAACATTAATTATATTTTCAGATATGCCTTGATGCAAACGAACCATATTTCGATTGCTACTTCAACACAAGGCCAAGGGGCGATGCAATTTTAAAAAGTTTAATATTCCAAGTGGTTTATGACTTAACGTAGCAAAATAGGTCAAACAGTGCCAAAGTAACCCCGTTTGATGGTACGCAGTGACGATCTTCAATAAGAGTGAAATCAGTAATTGTATCCTATGCTGTCCACCACGAATCTCATTAACACTTTAACCGCTTTTATATGGTCTAAACTTGAAACATGCGATTTACCTAAGAAAACACAACAAGACTTTAGAAACCTGCCAAAGTAACCCCGTTTTATGGTACGCATTGATGAGCACCAATAAGAGTAAAACCAGTGATTGTATCTTATGCTGTCAAGATAAATCTCATTATCACATTAACCCCTTTAATATGGTCTAAACTGGAAAGACACGATTTACCTAAGACAACACAACAAGACTTTTGATATTAAGTTCGGTTGATCAAGCCGTGTCAGCAAAAATGCACAGACATGTTTTTGCGCAAATAAAAACAACGGAAACACAACCGCTTACTGAACATGCATCAAAGAATGCGCTGGAATCGTTCGGGCGGTTGTAACGAATAAATCTAGAGTGCGGGGATTTGTTTACATTCTATTGTTCGAATTTAGTTAAATATAATTCAAGTTAAGTGCTCCTCAGGTTTACTTGTGTTGCTCATTAATTCCCCTAATGTATTATTATGGGGTTACTAATGGTGGCGATAAATATCTTTTACATTTTTCGTTTTGTGCGTTTTGATTTGTACTACAATTTCATAGTAATTGTACCAGGTTAATGTTGCTCAAGAATTTCGAATCGTTGAGTTATTCTTCATTCGAGGTGTGCTTCGAACCTTTGATACTAAATCTAGAGCCTGATTTATCTACACAACTCTTAAGATTTACAATATTTATATTTTAAATGGCTAAATTTTGGTATACCTTTGACACTAATGGTTAGTACGATGACTGAAGAATTATTTATATAAAAATATATGCGTATAACGAAAACGACATTAACTGTAATTTTACTGTATTTTCGTAGAAAAAGTTCACTAATGAGGAGATGAGAACTTTAAAAATAAATGAAGTTTTAATAGCAGACCAGATTATTGTTGCCCTAACTTGGTGAAACCATTCCATACTTCATACAGACGTAGCAAGCGATCATAGAAGGCGAATAGTGGAATATAGTTCTATGGACATTTAATAATAGAGAAGAGAAATATTTTAGTTGATACTGGTGTTGGAAAATAATAGTTAGTAATAATAAATTAGTATTTTGGAAAGCTGTGTTTTGTTAATCAACAAATCTAGAACCCCGTATAACGTAACAACTAGTGTCAGAAATGGAATTTTTAAGCTGCTAGGGGAAATATTTTCCAGAATATTCGTTGAACAACGTGAAAATTTCTAGAATCTCTGGAAGATCAGTGTCAGCAGTAATTCACAACTGGGTGTGTTCTTGAAACAGAATAAACTGTGTACCAGCTTTAAGTGCGTCTATGCCTAAGACACATAGTGCAACAGCAAATATGGACGCCCAGCTATTGGAATTGATTAAAGAAATGAAAGAAGAGGCCAGAAAAAGAGATGAAGAAGCCAAAAAAAAGAGATGAAGAGGTTAAAGAAGAGCTGCGAAAAAGAGACGAAGAAGCGAAAAAAGAAATTAGAAAAAGAGATGAAGAGGCCAGAAAAAGAGACGAAGAAGCCAAAGAAGAAATGAGAAAAGGAGATGAAGAGGCCAGAAAAAGAGACGAAAAAGCTAAAGAAGAAATGAGAAAAAGAGACGAAGAGACAAGAGAGGAACTGAGAAAAAAGGACGAAGGAGCCAAAGAAGAAATGGGAAAAAGAGATGAAAAATCCAAAAGAAGAGACGAAGAAACAAAGAAAATTCTGCAAGAACAACCCAGAAGAATTAGGAATATTACTTCGTGTGTGGAGGAACGTATGAAGCAAGTAAAAGACGACATCTTCCAAGTAGAAAGCCGAGTAAGGGGTATCAGCGACGATATAAATGACAAGCTGACGAGTGTGCAGTACAAGCGGAGGTACAGGAGAAAATGCAATCACTAGAAAAGAAGTATGATACCCTAGTCAAGGGAAACATTAGCTGCGAAGCTTTCTGGGTCTCTGCACGTATTACCGCCGTTTTGTAAAGGGGTTTGCTGACATCGTAAAACCTTTGCATAGACTGACGGAAGAAAAGACACCCTTTATTTGGACCAATGATTGTGAAAAGCATTCAAGACACTAAAACGGGCTCTCTGTTCATCCCCGATTCTGACATACTTCCAGCCTGGTCACAGGTTTATTGTGGACACGGACGCGAGCAATGTTGGTATTTGAGGTGTTCTTTCGCAGGAACAGAGAGGCCAAGTGAAGGTTGTTGGGTATTTTAGCAAAGCCCTGTCCAAAGCAGAAAAGAACTACTGCGTGACGAGGAAATAACTTCTAGCCATTATCAAGACGTTGGAGCATTTTCACAAATATCTATATGGTCAAGAATTGCTCCTGAGAACCGACCACGCTTCCCTACACTGGCTTCTTCAATTTAAAAATCCAGAAGGGCAGATGGCGAGGAGGCTTGAACGCCTTTAAGAGTACAATTTTACCATCGAACACCACCTTGGACGACAGCACAGAAATGCCGACGCCCTATCAAGGAGACCTTGCCCACCAAAATGCAAGCATTGCATCTCTGCCAAAAACAAAGAAGGATTGAATCTTGTAGTGTGTAGGTGGAGAACGGTGCAACACGTTAACCCATGGGACCCGCAGAGGTTAATGGAGGACCAAAAAGAAGACGCTGATATCCAACCAATCTACAGATGGAAGAAAACTTGCCACGAAAAACCCACTTGGTCAGAAGTTATTGATAAAAGCGTTGCCACCAAAAGTTACTGGGCCCAGTGGGACTCCATTGAAATCGAAGGTAATCTTCTGGTCAGAAATTGGGAGTGAGAAGATGGAACCCGCATATTGAAGCAAATAATCCTTCCACGGCCAAGAGTTAGGAAGGTAATCGAGGAGATCCTTGGCGGGGCAGGTGAAAGCCATTTAGGGGTAAACAAACGTTGGAGAAGGTCAGAGAACGTTTTTATTGGTTACGATGTAGGGCTGATGTGGAAGAATGGTGCAAAACCTGTCAAGCGTGTACATCCAGTAAGGAGCCTAAATAAAAAACCAGGGGGCGAATGAAGCAGTACAACGTGGGAGCCCCTTTAGAAAGAATTGCAATCGACATAGCTGGTCCTTTCCCTAGAACAGACGCAGGAAATCGCTATACGCTTGTAGCCATGGATTATTTTAGCAAATGGCCAGAAGTGTTTGCGGTCCCGAATCTAGAGGTCACCACCGTCGTAAAAGTATTGGTGAATGAGTTTTTCTGTAGATTTGGCGCACCACTAGAGCTCCATTCCGACCAAGGACGCAAATCAGAGTCGGCTGTATTCCAGAAGGTTTGTGAGCTTATGGGAATCAGGAAAACGAGAAACGAGAACTACACCCATGCACCCTCAATCTGACGGAATGATGGAAAGATTCAATGCTACTTTGGAGTCCCACTTAAGAATATTTGTCAATGAGAATTAGGTTTAGAAACTTTGTTACTTCTATGGTAGTGTGTTGGTAACAGCGAACACTCTGGAAAGATATTTCTAGAAAGGACCAGAAGTGACAGGTGTAGAAAAGTGTATAAGGTCTAGAATCTCTATGGACAGTATAAATAGATGAGCGGTGCACAGAATAAGTTAGTTCAGTATTGAGTAGTGTGGTGTAGAGTATTAAGCGAGTCAGCAGTAAGTGTTGGTGTTTAAGAAGCGATCATAGAAGGCGAATAGTGGAATATAGTTCTGTGGACATTTACTAATAGAAAAGGGAAATATTTTAGTTGATACTGGTGTTGGAAAATAATAGTTAGTAATAATAAATTAGTATTTTGGAAAGCTGTGTTTTGTTAATCAACAAATCCAGAAACCAGTAGAACGTAACAATATATATATATATATATATATATATATATATATATATATATATATATATATATATATATATATATATATATATATATATATATATATATATATATATATATATATATATATATATATATATATATATATATATATATATATATATATATATATATATATATATATATATATATATATATATATATATATATATATATATATATATATATATATATATATATATATATATACTTTTTTAAGCATCAAGCTGACATTACTGCCTGACTTTTTTTATTAACTTGAGATTTTCTTTATTTACATGATAATTATTAACTGACCCCGGATATGTGTTCTAGTGGGCCTAATTAGCGTTTATTTGAAGAAATTTTATGAAAATTTAAAAGTCGGGATCTCTTCATTAGTGATTTTTTCAAAGAAAATTTACTAAAAAGTCTAGTACAATTGGTTATTATGTAAAATAAGCAAGAGAGCCAATATTAGAGCAGTTAACAGTTTACATGCAAATCCCTCTGTTGTGTCGTCATATGAAGAACCTGTATATAATTTTCGCGAAAAATTGCGTAAGTCATTTCTACAAAAACTTGGTACCATAACGCACCTGCTACGTTTTACATCAGAAGAGATTTTCAAAAACATTATGGCAGCGACTCAAATAATTAATTTTCTTTGGGCCAAACTTGCAAATCGCCACCATTTAATTGTAAAAAACAATGCAATCACTTTTATTTGTTTATTCTAAAATGACACCTGCTGGTTGGAGAATAAGCAAGGATGCTATGTGACTTTATTTTTAGATATTCTGCATCAGCTGTTTACACATTTCACACACATCGTTATTGTTCTTCCTTTAATCAAATCATATATTATGCTTTTATTTTTTTAAACAAAACAATAAACAATGAAGTGTCTTATTCATTATATAAACATGACATAATATTATCATAAGAGAGATTGCAACTTACGGAAGTTATTCTAGCCTTATGAAAACTGAAAGGCGAAAACAAAGATTACCTTAGCAAAGCCAGGAAATCTGACACGCTTCCATGTTGAACACCTCGCTAATATTTGTACAAGCCGTAATTTACATAAGTGATAAGAAGAAGTCTTTATACAAGGATAACGTGCATCTATGTATGGCTTGTGTATGATACCTTCATGCATTCAACAGATACCTCATTGTGCTTTTTAAAAGCATAGTTTGAATACATTCGCCTATAGCTGAAGTGGCAAAATGTTGCTATTAACATGTAAATTTTAAATAAATGTAAAGCTATATGCAAACAAACATAGACTATGGAGTCCAATACAATATACATAAGTTTAATAAACAAGTGTCTTGCACATTTTGATGAAAAACTTAAGGTTTTAAGAAGTAGCGCACATACAAGCTCTTTTTAGTGATTTTTTTTATATTATTGGCTGCGGCATCTCAGGCCATTAGCACATTCATTTCCCATCATTCAATATTTTTAAAATTTTCCAGACAAGGTCAACTTGGCTCGCCCAGGAATCGAACCCGGGACCTCTCGCTTAGCAGGCTGGCACCTAGTAACCTGCGCCACGAGGGCGTACAAGAAAATTCACTAATAGAGAGGTATCGATGGTGAGACTTTCGAAAATTTTCTTCAACAAATAAGCATGAATTTGGGCCTCTGGAACCCATTTTCATGGTCAGTTAAAATGTTTATATATATATATATATATATATATATATATATATATATATATATATATATATATATATATATATATATATATATATATATATATATATATATATATATATATATATATCTAACCGATAACTCAAAAAATACTTAACTAATTTACCAATTTGCACCAAATTTGGAAATTACCCTTATTTTGCTAATGGATTGGATGAGTTCGTTCATCAAATCTTAGTGGCCAATTTTTCTTAGTAAAAAATTAAAAAATATTTTTTAAAACCCAATATCTCTCAAATTGCCTAAGTGATTGAAACTAATATTTACAACTTAAAAGAACATAGAGAGACGTCGTTCTGTACCAATTTTCAAATCGTTTGATGAAAGGAAAATAAAGTTATTCGAAACTAATAATAAAATAATCCTCGACATCACTTTAGACTCTGTAATGCAGTATCTACAATGTCGGACAAAGACAGATGACGTTATATGTATTGCTATGCTATTTAAATAAATCGTAGGAAAAAATCTTAACAATGGAGGTTTTCGCAGGTTATCAGCCTGGACAACGTTGTGAGAGATACGACAGGGACGCCATCTCGGTGCAGGATCAGGTAGTATGTTATCACAGCGCTAGTTGACACAGAGTTTTCTAGATAGAGCTGCACAATCAACTAAGAATTGTGTAATGTCAGCTTTGGACCATTTATTTCCTAATACCAGGACAAATTTTCAAACGCCGTTAATTCTAGCATGCGAATGTATACTATAAATAAAAAATTCGGGACGCAGCAAGTGCGTTATAGTAGTGAATTTGCATATAAATTGTACACTATTAGTAAGATATATTATTAAAACTAATTCTTTAAATTTAAATGGACCTTGGAGATCGGTTTTAGAGTCCCAGTTAGCGATTATTTGAAAAAATTTATATTTTATATGGAGCGAGAAATTTAAAATTTGATAGCTATAATATGTAAGTACTGCAAGTGCCTAAAAAATTCTGTTACAAATTTCATTAAAGTTACAACATTGTTTCAGAAAAAAAATTATTTACAAAGGGAACTTACCTGTCAAATTATAAACATGGCAGGTATTTTTCCTTATTAATTGCTTGGATGGTTTTGTTTTAGTCAACGCATTCAGTTTTTGCAAACAATAAACAACAAATTTCTGGACACAGCAAGTGCGTTATGGTAATGAATTTTCATTAAAATGTTTTTAATAGCAAATATGTGTGTTTTCTTTAAGAAAGCAGGGTGCCATGTTTTACCAAAATAACTTTGAAAATGTACAAAAATTTCCGAAAGTAAACTTAAAGTGTTTCCAAAAAAAACTGGTCTCTTGGCCAACCTTATTGGTTAATAGCAAATTGAGCTATTCAAATTTGTAGAAGATTTTCCATTATAAAGCACTTGCTGCGTCCCGAATTTCTGTTCTTACAAACGTGCAATATATTTCGATGAAAAATGCAAAAATGTAATAACATAAGGCGTGTTCGATTTAAAAAAAAGAGAATTTATATCACCAACGACTTATGGACTTGTAGAAATATTTTTTAAGAAGTAGCTCAAGGCAACACTTATAATGAATGTATACATTATTTTTTCGTATCTTGTATAATAACAGATATATTGAGCTTTATTGATTTTTTATGAAAATTCGATGAAAATTATATATCATTAAAACGACAAACTCTATAGCTAAGACTACTGCCAAAACATCAAAGAAAGGGTCTATTTGAACTGAATTTTCTGGAACATTTTAGTAAAATGAAGGACAATGACGGTTGAAGCTAAGACTTCAGGCTTTGTAAAGCATTCTTCTTGTGATATTTTCTTTCTATAGCTCTTATTGATTTCAGGTTCTTGGCCTAAATGTTGCCAATTTTGACGTTTTAAATCGCGACTTTGACATTTATATACATACATAGTACCACCTATGTAAACGCACCTTGGTAAATTAAAGGAAAATAACATAATGAGCTACGCGGATAACTACAAATTTGTTCTAAAAAACCTTTTTTGTTGTTTATTGTTTGCAAGAACTGGATGTGTTGACTAAAACAAAACCATCCAAGCAAGTAATATGGAAAAATACCTGTCATATTTATAATTTGACAGGTACATTCCCTTTGTAAATAATTATTTTTGTTCTGAAAAAATGTTGTAACTTAAATGAAATTTGCATTATAATTTTTTTTAAGACACTTGCCGTACTTACATATTATATCCAAGAACAATTTTTAATTTTTTAGCTCCATATAAAATATTTTTTTTTTCAAATAAACGGCAACTGGGACTCTAGAACGGATTTCCAAGGTCCATTTAAATTTTAAGAATTAGTTTTAATAATATATCTTACTAATAGTGTATAATTCTAATGAAAATTCACTACCATAACGCATTTGCTGTGTCCCGAACCTTTTATATTATTAATACTGTCGGCCTGATTAAGTTTAGAAGTCAACGGAATTGCAAGATAGTAAAGACTGGAGCAGCGTGTTGGAAAATTTCGTTAAAATAGAGATTTGACAACATCTAATTTAATAATATTTTGTATTTTCATCTCGAAGATAAAGTAGAGAAGCACTTAGAACAACATGAGTCATGAGGCTTGAGAAAAATATAGATAAATTTACTGCTTTGGTAAAACTCAAGAGAACGTTGGATAATGTGGTTTGGAATAAATTAACTAGAATAAAATTTTCTGTATATTTTGAAAACTATTGAATGACGCCTGAAGATTTCTGTCATCTGTAATTTTTTTAAAGTCTTTCCTTGTTATGCTTAATTAAACACCCTCTATTTTATGTTGTGGTCGGATAAAAAGTTTTATTGCCAATTCATCAAGATAGTGTTTGATGAGTCCCTGACGTATAATTTTTTCAGAAAACGATGGTAAAATTATTTTACATCATAGCATAGCGTGAAAATTCCAAATATGTCATAGCAAACACATTAAATAATTTGACATTGCTAGTAACTTTTACAGGTACTACAATAAATAATTTCAGAGTGGTTTAGGTATTACTAAATATTACAATGACTAAACTGGCTAAACATGAAACAATTGCACTTCTGATTGTAGGTTTTGGTGATAGAAAGAGATCTCTGCAAGTAGCTCTTGATGTATTTAATGCAACATTCCTGGACAGGATGGGTCAAGTTTTAAAATCTGCAGTATCAAGAACATGGCGCAGATTTAATAAAGCGGGAATTACAAGAAACTTTGCAGGATTTGGAAGAAAAAGAACAGCCACAAATTAGGACAATGCACTTAATGACCTGTGAAGTGTACATGAACAACCAAGGACCTGTTAAAGCTGGCCATAAAGTACAATATTAGTAAATAATCCGTGACTGGGATATTAAAATCCAATAAATATTATCCTTATAAAGTAAAACCACACCAAAATTTAAACGAAGACGATCCCGATAAGATAAGAGATAATATAAGAAGTGTTGGATATCATTGAAAGTATGCGCAACAACAACATAGTATTTTCTGATGACAATATTTTGTTTTAACGGTTTTGTAAATAGACAAACAGTACTGGTCAGACTGCGATCCCCACTCGATTGAAGAGGCTGATACCCAATATCCGAAGAAAATAAACGTCATGGCGGGTGTAGTTGGAAAAAAACATTATAGGGCCTTAGTTTTTGAGACAAACCTTGAATGCGGATCGGTATTTACAACTCTTTTGTGGCCAGATTCTGCCAAAAGTCGTCCGTTTATTTTCTACCCTGATATATAATGAACACTTGTCAGAAAAAAAATGTTATCGGCTGGATGATGCTCGACCTCACTATGCTGTTGAGATCAGACAGTATCTAAATCAAGTATTATCGCAGAGGTGATTGGAAAGAAGAGGATACCTAGAATGACCTGCGCGGTCACCAGAATTAAATACATTGCACGCTACTTCCTTTGGAGTCATTTGAATTCGGTCGTTTAGGAGAAGCTTCGCCAACCTTTATCGGAGCCAGAAGATCGACTCAGAACTTCCGCTTAGGAAATAATACCAGAAAATATTCAAAACGTTTTAAGGTCATTTGCTGATAGATCTGGATATTGTCAGGCCGCTGAAGGTTTTCAATTTGAACACCTGCCGATAATAATTATTTTTTTTAGTGAATTCTTTTTAAAAAAATTCTAGGTGCTTTCCTTTTGCAAGTGGCTTGGATAGGTTTATCAGCCAGGAAAATCGGACCAGTTTTTTCTGGAAAATTTTGAGCTTTCTTTTGGAAAGTTTTTGTATCTCCGAAAATAACAAAACTATGGCAACCAAGTATGGTGCTTGGGTTTATTAAACTTACCCTACATGCCAAAATTCAGATCTCTAAGTTGAAAGGAAAACAAATATAGACAATAAAAAAAAATTGCCACTGATGACTAGAGAAATCACAAAACGAAAAGATTTTGTGTGGATAACAAGATTTATTTTATATTACAGACAAAGATTAGGTTTTCTCGTCGCAAAAGGTCAAGAAATAACAGAAAATTACTTTGAAATTTGTATAGTTTCTCTTTTTAAAATGTCAAAGTCGCTAGTTGAAAAGTCGAAATTTGCAATTTTTAAACGGAGAACCTGAAACAAACACGGGCTATGTAAAGCAAATGTCATAATAATTTGACTTACAAAGCCTTAAGTTACAGCTTCAACCATCATTGTCCTTCATTTTACTAAAATGTTTGCATAAAATTCATTTCAAATAGACTCTTTCTCTGATGATTTGGCAGTCGTCTCAGTTATAGTGTTTGTGGTTTAATAGTCTATACTTTTCCGGAAATTTTCGTAGAAAAAACTCGTTATTGAGAAGATCGCGACTTCAAAGGAGTGCGAACTAGGCGCCTCCGGGGTCAATTTCAGTTTTTACATGCTTAGATATATACAGGGTGGTGCATTTTTACTGTAAAGCTCAATATATCGGTTATTATACAAGATACAGGAAAATATTGTAAAAGTTATTTATAGGGTGTTTTGAGCTGCATATTATAAAATTATGTTGACAATCACTGGTCGTTTGTGATACAAGTTTTCTTTTTCTTTTTTTAATGGAACAGTCCATTTACTGTAGCATTATTGCATTTTTCATCCAATTTTAATGCATGCTTTTAACGAGAAAACATTGATATCGTCCATCGTTTTATTTATATTTCAATTGTTTTTCACCTTTTTACATTTTGGAATATATCAAAAATTGTGATACGACGTTTCTGCCAATGGAAATCGGAATCCCATGAAAATTATTTATTTAGGGAGGTTTTAAATTATATTTACCAATAGATAGGAGTGTCATGAAAGTGACGCATTCAGGGAGGTTTTGTTTAATATTATTTGTCTAAAAAATCGAAATGGCGTATACAGAGCGCTCTCAAATAGTGACTGAATTTGGAAAAATTCGAACTGTCGTAATTAATTTTTTTCAAATTGAACAACTCCCTATACCTACAGACTCTAGTTTTGGAAATATTTTTTGCATTTTCCTATTTTTTAAACTTAGTTACAGATTAGGTATATAATTTGAATTTTATGTATTCTTTAGGCAAATTTTTTGTAAAAAAATAGTCTATTTTCGCAGATTTTTTTTTGTGTTTCCGTAGAAATCATTGTTTGTGAGATTTTTGTGATATTTGGTAATAAATGTTTAATAAGTTATTGTAAAAAAAATATTTTCAGATTTTCGTGAAAATTTTTGTTGCAAATTTTCATGTAAATTTTGATTTGGAGTTCCGTCAGAAAGCTTTTTGTGAATAATTATATTTTGCTAGGTGGGTAAATAGCTCGAACATGTTCGTTGGCCAGAAAAATCGGACCAGTTTTTCGGGGAACATCTTAAGTTTATTTTCGAAAAATGTTTGACTTTTTCAAACAATAAAGTTATTTTGATGAAATATGGTTGTTTTTACTATACCGGTAACCAAATTTGATGCCTGCCTTCATTTAAAAAAGACATATTTGTTGTTAAAAACATTTTTTGTGAACATTCACTACTATACGCACTTGCTGCGTCCAGACTTTTTTTATTTTACACTTCTTGTTTCCACTAATTTAAAATAAAAAGTTTCTTGACCAGGTAAGTATAATCTTAAAAGAGGACAAATTCTGTCACAATTTATTTTACTGAATATATGGCAAGCTTCTGGCAAATATATATATATATATATATATATATATATATATATATATATATATATATATATATATATATATAGTTTTTCAGAACCAACAATCATAAATAGTAAAAATCTGTTACATTTATTTGCACCCTATGATTCTGTTTTTACCATTCTCTGACTAAACGAGTAGTCAGAGACCCATCAAATCGCACCTTGATGAATTTGTAACTCTGTTATCTTTATGACAAAAAATAAAATGCTGAGTGTTCAATGAAACAAAATGTTATATAGGTGAATTTGAATGATATGACAGATGACAGGAATCTCTAATCGTCATTAAATGGTTTTCAAAATGTACAGAAACAATTTTTAATCCACTTGAAATTAAGGGATAAGTGACTGGCAATGCCAAATTATTTAATGTGTTTGCTATGCCATATATGGAATGTTTACGCTATGGTATAATGTAAAGTAATTTTACCTTCAGTTTTCATCATTTTCTGACAAGATTGTACGCCAGGGACCCATCAGACAATATCTTGACGAATTGGCAATAAAACTATTTCTCCGACCAAAACATAAAATAGAGGGTGTTTGACATGACGCCATGACTTTAAAATATGACAACTGACAGAAATCCTCAGGTGTCATTAAATGGTTTTCAAAATATACAGATACAATTTTCAATCCACTTTAAACTAAGGCCAGAAATAGGGTGTCCCCACCATTCTGTCAAACACTGTATCGGTCGCGCTCATTTAAACATTTTTTTTATAAAATTCAAAGTCCCAATCTTCCCAATAGCGACTACTACGAAACTTCGCCAAAATATCAACGAAAAGAGTGTACCAAGATATCTTCCACAAACGGCAGTGCTTAGTCCTGACGGCAACAGATTCCTAAAAGCTCTAAATTTACCATCTGCACAGACCCTTAGATACATACATGCACCTAGAAGTGTCAAATATATACGTTTATTATGCATCTTGGTATTGCATATTGCATCACCTGCCTTGGGTGTCTGAGTCGCTACTTTAAGCATCTATTATGCAACATCTCAAAAGAGCAACACAAGCCATTGTGGCCAGCTATATAACTACTGCAAGATATCGTCTTGTACATAAAAGAAACTGTAGAAGGCATTGTTGTATTGTAGAGAGCTTTTACATGGAACGTAAGCTTAAGAGGACATTAACAAATTTGTTTAACCTTTATACTTACGTCAGAAGTAATGTTATGTGTTCAATTAAGTTAATTTTGTTCATTAGTCAAGAAAACAAAGGCTTAAGATACGGCCAAGGCCTCAAAGTTAATGCTCTTACATGTAAGCATATATCACCAACAATATGTATAAAAACTTTTTGTACAAAAGTTTTTTACTGCTGCAGCAAATCTATGTCGTATACAGATAAAATGAAAAATCTATTTATAATCTACTTACGTAGGAACATGTTTGCAGATTCTGATAAGTACAAATATTGTTTAACTAACACAGGAGGGTGTATACTAATATACTGGGTTATTACAATTGTAAAATCCCGACGCAGCATGTGCTCTACTGTTGCGCATTTTCAAACAAAAATCTTAATCAAATAACGTAATTTTCTATTTAATAAAATCTTCATAAACGCAAAGGCTGTAAAAAAATCATCATCAAACCAACTAGATATGTTATTTTCGTAGAAAATTTTTTGTAACTTAATCTTTTTGTGACCTTTATGTATATGCGTTACTAAATTTAAAAAAAATGAAGAAAGCAGCTTATACAGGCTGTACCAATTCAAACTTCCCACCAGTAAAATGTACGAATACAAAAAGGAAAGAAAATAATCCTAGACCCGTCGACTTTGTTTTCAAGGGAGATACATGATGGTGTAAGTTTCGGAACCTATCCCTTAGGCAGGGGCGTAAAGTACCATTAAATTTTAAATAACATCCTATATTGCATGGCACCTCATCTTAAAGCTTTCTGAACTCTGCTCGCGACAACATACGACTTTTTAAATTTTAGTTTGGTTAAGACCAATTGAATAAAATAAAATATTAATGAATGAAAGAATGCTATTTAGTTGAAATTTCTCTTAACTTCCATACAATAATCAAATCTTTGCTCCACTTCCGAACAAATAGTTAAAAGCATTTCGGGTGTTATCTAACAACATTCTTCAACAATTCGTCGACAAAGCTCCTCAAGTGAGTTTGGTCGTATTGCATACATTTTAGATTTCAAGTGTACCCATAGAAAAATGTCTAAGGGTGTTAAATCTGGCAATCTGAGAGGCCACTCAATTGAACCTCTGCGTTCTATCAGGTGATTTGGAAATTTCTGATTGACAAAACCACGCACAGTTGCGGTATAATGTGGTTGTGCACTATCCTATTCTGCCAAAGCGTTGCCATTTTCCATAACTTCCCAGATCGCTGGGCAGATATGCGTTTTCAGTAGATCAAGATGTTTCCATCCAGATTTACCGGTAGGAAGAAACGCCCTATGAGATGGTCTCCAGGTATGCCCGCCCAAATATTCTATTACTCCGGATGCTGCGCATAAGTTTCACAAATGTGGTCGTGGTGGTTGTAAGCTAGCCTTGAAAGTTTCCTTTCATTAACCACAGATTCTTGTTACTAAGAAGTCCTTAAACAGTCATAATACTTGCCTCGCCCCCCATTATAAAACGTTTTTTTTACTTTGTTACATAATGATAGTTTTCCACGCATAGCAATAGAACCCACTAATTACAAATTTATATATTTTTAGTGAATTTTCGTAGAAAAAATTCACTAATAGGGAGATCCCGACTTTTAAATTTTGAAAAATGTTTTGTAAATGAGCGCAAACTAGAACCCATATCCGGGGTCAGTGTCAATTTATATATATATATATATATATATATATATATATATATATATATATATATATATATATATATATATATATATATATATCACACCAATAACTTAAAAAATAATGGGCCGATTTTAATAACATTTCTTATGTACCTTCCTTTAGTAAATGGCTTGGACAAGTTCGTTAGTCAGGAAAATCGGACAAAATTTTCTGGGAAAATGTAAAGTTTTCATTCGAAAACAATTTTTATCTCAAAAAATAAAAAAGCTATGATAACCAAATTTGGCAGGTAGATTTACGATATAAAAATCAAACTATACACGAAAATTTAGATTTCTATGTTACAAGAAAAAAAGTATAATAAAATATTTTGTGCCAGATCATTTCTATGAAAATTCACTACCATAACGTACTTGCTGCGTGCAGGTTTTTTTACATACAGTTTATTTTATCTTTAAACTTTAACATAAGACAGAATATAAGACCGAAACAGTTCGTGGGATGTGTTTCAATGGCAATTCTACTAATTCTGTATGTAATTTGTACGCATACTTTCAATATATCCCGGGCATGAAGCCGATCTAATGTATCATGCGAACAAAATGTTAGTTGACGTATGCCTAGATGGCTGAGAGGCGTCGCGCTTGCCTCATAAGTAGAAGGTTACGCGATCGAATCCAGCTCGATGAATGTATGTTTTTTGTTTTATTTTGACATTTGGAGAAACAATAGTGCACAGATTTCATAGGTTTTAAACAAGATCTCATTTTTGTTTAAAGCGCCTAAATAAATGTGTTACCTTTGAGACTGAAATTATAATTTTGTTTTTATTGATACTGAAAAAACCGATTTGATTAGGTTGACTAAAATGAAATCATACCGGTGATTAATAAGGAAAAATAACTGCTACGTTTATAATTTGGCAGATACTTTACTTTTCTAAATATGAACTTTCTGGAAATATTCTGTATAACTTAAATGAAATTTGTAATACAAGTTTCTTTTAAAGAGACACACTATCTGCAGATATAGCAAAATTTTGTTCTTTAGCTATATAAGCTACATAGAAAATTGAGTTTTGAGCATTTTTCTCAAAAGGAGTTAGAACGTCAGATTTTTCTGATAATAGAGAGATATAGATGGTAGGTTAGGTTAGGTTTGAATGTGAGTGGACCATATCGGTCCCTCCACCGCGACCATAAGGTATATTGTGGCTCACGCCTAATGTCTATACTTCGCCCAACAAATCCAGCCTCTTACAGAGGTCGATAACCTTTGTGGGCGAAAGTTGATCCAGATCCTCTGGAGCAAACTTTACCTTGCCAAAGAGCAGGTGTCTAGTCCTGTCCGCTGCCGCACAGGAACACAGCACGTGCTCTGCTGTCTCGTCATTCTCCATACACAGCCGGCACTCAGTCTCCTGACCGACCCCAATACGGTGCATGTGATGCCGCAAGCGGCAGTGTCCTGTATACAGGCCGACTAGAGTATTCAGTTGTTGTCTGTTCATCTCTAGAAGTTTCTTAGCCCTTGACTCAGACAGGCCATTTATGAAGGCCTTAGAGTGAGTTAATCCTGGAAGATTTTGCCAATATTGGATTGTCCTTCTTTCTGTCCAGGTCTTTAAGGTGCGTTTTGCTGTGCAAGATGTTATTCCCAGCACCGGTTCTGGTCCGACAAAGTCACTCTGGGCACCGCTCCTGGCAAGCGCGTCGGCCGCAACGTTGCCATCATGGTCCGAGTGACCCGGTATCCAGACCATCGACACCTCATTACAGCTGCCCAATTCGCTAAGGGCAGATACCGTCTTTGAATTACACCGGTAGGAACCAAGAGCCTTTATTGCAGCTTGGCTATCTGCATATACTTTATCGATTTGTTTGTGCACAGGTTTTTTATACTTTCCCTTGCACACATCTCGATGGCATACACTTCTGCCTGGTGTATGGTTGCGTACTTGCCGAGGCTAGCTGATAGTCTAGCATCGGTGCTGCCCTCATATGCGCCGGCTTCTACTCCCAAATTGGTTTTGGAGCCGTCAGAGTACCAGCAGAGGTCCGCTCTCAACAGGGTCGTTTGGTTTCGGTCCCAGTCCTCCAGACGATCTTGAAAGACAGATCTCTGCTGATCTTTGTAGGCATCAAGTCTGAGACCATTCTCAGAATCCTGTGACAATCACTGTCATCAAGGAGACCGGACCCTCTCAGACTGACTTCCATCGGCATGCTATCTGCCGTTTGTTTTAGTCTGTACGGTGTCCACCTCGCCACCCTCTCCAACCATATGTGAAGTGGGGAATATTAAGGAGGACCTCCAGAGCGGCTGATGGTGCGGTGCTTATCGCTCCCGTTATCATCAGACAAGCTTGTCTCTGTAGATGAGCCAGTTTGGACCTCGCGATACCACGAAGTACCTTAGGCCACCAAACTATGGCTCCATATGTTGACATTGGCCTGATAACCACTACATAGAGCCAGTACATCTGTTGGGGGTTTGTTCCCCAGTTGTTACCACAGATTCTCCGGCAGGTCCACAGGGACATTTTAGCCCTGCGGATAACATTTTCTAACTGTATGTCCCAGTTGAGCTTCTTATCTAGGGTAACTCTCAGATATTTTGCTTGGTCCGAAAATGGAATGGTTTCCCCCATAAGAATAGGTGGTTTTAATTTGTCCAACCTTCTTCTTCTGGTAAAAGGAACAATGATCGTTTTGCGGGGGTTCACAGACATCTGTTCCCTGCGGTCCAGGGCTCTTGGAGAAGAGCAATATCTAATATCTATTGCTCTTCCTTTAATTTCATGCTAAGGAGGTATGTCGCAGCCTTAGCATGGTGCAAATTAGCTTGAATGCACCTTATGTTGGTCGGCATGGGGGTAGGAATATAGGTGTGTATAAAGGATAAAGGAGTAGGTTAAGGAGCTCGAAAGGAAAGGGATTTATGGTGCAGGTTCCTCCTCCTTTTTAGAAGCTCGATTACCAAGCTTCCTATAGGAGGGTCTACCTTTGGTAGTCGTCCTAGGGGTGGACTTCCCTTTACCCTGTTGTTTCCCTCTGTAGGTTCCAGTGGAAGGTTGAATCCTGCCACCTCCTCTATTGGGTCTGTGTAAGTCGTGTCCATGTTTGGTCGCACGAGCAGCAAGGGAAAATAAACCTCCATGGAAGAGCCCCGCATCCCATGAAGAGGCATTTACACAGGGAGGTCGCCCGGTTTCCCTGGGGAGGGTTAACGTTAGCGACAGGATTACCATCCTGCAAATGCCCGGCCATATCGGCCAGAAGCATCATCGCTTCGGCACCAACCCGCCAACGACCTTGCGATGTGGGTTTTTTATAGAGGACTCTCCTCGCAATGCCGGCCAATTAAGGCAAGCATTCCCGGTCCTCCTAAGACATGACTAGGTAGGGTTACGGTTTGGTTAGTTCATTTAGTTCACGTCTAATAGTAGACGCTATCCAGGGTGCACCACGGGGAGGCGAACTAACTTTACACCCCATATAGATGGTAACACTTTCGAAAAAATTCTTCAAATGGGACCTCTAAAATCGATCTTCAAGGTCTGTGTAAATTTAAAGCATTAACTTTACTAATATGCTGTATAATTATAGTGTACATATCTTATGAAAATTCGCTACTATAACGCATTTGCTGCGTTCCGATTTTTTTTTTCGATGTTTTCCAGAAGGGAAGTTTTAGTTAGCACACCCTGTATGTATCAGATTTTTTTTTGAAATCAGGTTACATTCCGCTAACTTTTAAAATGTAGTTTGTCTTCTAAGGTCTTTTGTAACACGAGCTAGATTAGAATCAGTAGGTACTCCCCACATAAAGTTATCAAACACAAAGAATAAGGGGCGTGATGTTTTTCTCACAAATAAAGTAGGGCCTTACGTAATGCCTTACCTAAGTCCTCGAATGGAAAACATGTGTCTGCTCTTGTTGTTGTAAATTGAGAGGCTGCCGAAGTCCATTGTACCTCTCAAGATATTCGGTTTTATTCAATACCTGGGTGTCAATTTCATGAAATTCCTATTAAAGTATTGTCTCTTTTAAGATGTGTGTTTATCTTTCATTTTCTTTGGAACACAGAGAGGACATATCTGTATTGTAATGGATTCATTTGTGTGCTGACTTGAATATAAAAAAGTTTGAATGCTGATTCTTGTTTTAAAGCTTGGAAGTTTTCTTAAAACAACAGTTTGGCAATACCTTTTATCTTTTATTTTCGCTCCGATACTTGGAACGCTGAAATTCAATACCGTTGTTTGTGTGGCGCACAAACTTGTAACAGCTAAGTTTATTTTTGTCATGTTGATATCCACGTCGCACATTTAAGCGATAATAAATAAAATAATAATCATTGTCATAATTTTTATTACAAAATTTTTTATTGCGATGAATGTTGCCAGTAAGCTGATTAATTAATGTCCTTGCAGTCAATATTGGTTATCGGCTTTAAATTTTTTAAGAAAATGAGAAAAGCGATTCTGTGATAATGTGTGGCATTTTAACTTGGCAAATAAAAAAAAGGTAAGATGCTTACTGGCAATTAGGCCATTGCTGACCCGTTTTGCTCATCTAAACTAACCTACCCTCCGCCTTGAGCTCGATCTCAACGACGACAGTGATTTTGAAAAATCATCCGCCGCCGGTGAGGCTCGAACCGTCGACCCCCGAGTCCGTATTGGAAAGTCTGAATAGACTTTCCCGCACGGCCACGGAGGCGCTAACTTGGCAAATAAGTAAATAAAATTGTGTTAGTGACAAGCATGAGCGAAAATGCTTCTTCGTATGACGCATTGTAATATAAATATAGATATAACAAACTTATGAATAGATGAAATAGATATAATAAATATTGGCAGGTGGTAGTGGACTTTTCCTTTACGTGATAGTAAAGGATTTTTTCACGCCCAAGGAGGTACCACCCCTTAAATCAAGGGGCCGGTGTGGTCACAACGGACCTTTCCGGTTCTGAGGTATGAGTCGGTTTCCCTTATAAGCAAAAATGATGATGGCTCCTCCTTGTACAAAAGATTCCAGTGGTAAAATCCCCTCCATTCGGATCTCCGGGGAGAGGTGTATAGGGGACGCCATCATCAAGATTTAACATATCCTTCTCGAATATATATGGCCTAGATTCTAACCTGAACTCCGTCCACCATTTCCTCCAGGCTTATAGGCCCCAACTCCGCCTTCTCATCGAAACCCAAATCAGTGCCAAAACAGCCACTAATCACCTTAATTTGCCGGGGTATGAGCTCACTACTTCCTTTAGATTGCATGGAGGCTTGTGTGCATACGTCCGTAGCAATCTACCCTGCACCAGACTCCCCAATTTAGAAGCCAGAAGAAAATACACTCTTTGGATGAAACTCTTTCTCAGGGCTGCAACAAAATTCAACTGTTGCATTTACCAGTCACCTTTTGACAACAACTTTGTCCAGCTCTTCGACTACCTTTCTGAAAAAACCGACCATCTGATTTTTGAATATCCTTCCTCCGAGGTCACTATTCTTTGTGACTTCAATGCCTATAATAAGGAATGGCTAGGATCTTCAAAAACCGATCCACAAGGGATAACAGCGGAGGCCTTTGCCGTCAGCATTTATTTAGCCAATATAGTTCAGCAACCTACTTACTTTCCTCGCATCGCAACACACAGCTCAAATCCCTTTTATCTCCTCTTTACTACAAAACCTGAATGCTATAAGACACCAGTCACCGCCCCCCTTGGTCGCTCAGACAACGGCATGGTCACTGCTTCCTGCGCAATGCAACCCGAGGTCACACATCCATCACACCCACCTATCGTTTGGCACTACAACTCAGCGAACTTGGACGAAATGCGGGATTACTTTTCCTCATTTCTATGGGCGTTTGTCTGCTTCTCTCATCCTTACCCCTCTGATATCTCACAAAACTCACCGAAATTATCCATGGAATTATTTATTACACGTACACAGAAAACCTCTTCATCCACTTAAAAGCCCTGTATATCTAACTTCTGCGACAAGGCCAGATTTGAAAAGGTCAAAGCTCAAAAAACGCTTCTACCCAATCCCAGTCAAGAAAACCGTCAAGCACTTAACGACGCAAAAAACCTCTATGTCCGCATTCTTTCTGATGCAAAAAACTCGTTTAATAACCACATCAAAAACAAAGTCCTCTCAAGCTCCAACGGCAGCAAACCCTTCTAGACTCTTGCAAAATCTATTGGGAATAATTTCTGCAAGAGCACGTTCCCACCTCTTGTCTCAGGGGATGCAAATGTTTCTACCGCTCTGGGCAAGGCTGAACTTTTTGCCTCGTTGTTCGCCGGCAATTCTACTCTCAACCTAACTCCAAATGTTCAACCACCAACAGTCCCCAATGTCACGCATAAAATGACAAATAACATTTTCAAAACTAAAAAGGTACGAAAGATGCTCTCTTCTCTTAATACCAGGAAAGCTTCTGGCCTTGACGATATCCCAGCAATTGTTCTCAAAAAATGCGCACCAAAACTTGCTCCTGTCCTGACTCGTCTGTTTCAGACATCTTACAATAGAGGCATATTCCCTAGTAACTGGAAAACTGCTCGAGTACAACCCGTCCCCAAGAAAGGATCCAAAGCGCTTTCAAAAAACTACAGGCCTATTTCTCTCCTTTCAGTCGTCTCTAAGGAAGAAAAGTATATAAACACGGAATTACTAAAATTTCTTGAAAAACACAGTCTAATCCACGACAGGCAGTATGGATCCCGTCAGCGCAGATCAACTTCCGACTTCCTTTCCTTTGTCACCCATTCTTGGAACAAGTCTATGGAACTACACGGTGACTCCCAGATTGTCGCTCTAGACATATCCAAAGCATTCGACCAGGTCTGGCACGGAGCGCTGCTTAGTTAACTTCCGGCCTATGGCCTACCACCAAAACTATCTACCCGGACAGTAAATTTCCTCTCCAACCGGAGCATTTCTGTTGTCGTGGATGGTCATTCCGCTAAATTATATCCAGTTAAGGCAGGAGTCCCTCAAGGTTCAGCTTTAGCCTCTACTTTGTTTCTTCTCCACATCAATGACCTCCTCTCTAGCACATCAAAGCCAATTCACAGTTACGCGGACGACAGCACCCTTGACTCAAATATACAATATTCTAAGCCTGTCTCTTTAGCCCAATTAGATGAGGATCGCATACTCATGGAAGGTTCTGTCTCTGCGGATCTCCAAAAAATATTGGACTGGGGTTGTAGAAATCTTGTACAATTCAACTCCACCAAATTTCAGTCTTACCGTCTATCTCATAAGAGATACATTTGCCCTAGACCCATCACAATGAACAACCAAGTTATTCAAAGTAATGAGTCCTTTTCACATTTCTGTGGACCTAAATCTCAATTGGCACCAACATGTCACATCAATTTTAGAAGCGGTTGCTAAGAAATTAGGTTTCCTCTTCCGGGCTCGCAAATACTTTTCACCAGCTAACCTCTTTACCTTATATACTTCACAAATAAGGCCAAAGCTCAAATACTGCTTCCACATCTGGGGTGCCGCTGCCGCTTCTTCGCTCGCTATCCTGGACTCCATTAAGAAGAGAGCTATACATCTCATAGGTAACCCTACCTTCACCCAAAGGCTGCCATCCCCTGGCCCCCGACGTGCCGTTGGTGACCTATCTCTCTTTTATAGATATCTGCACGGGAACTGCTCGGAGAAGCTTTCTTCCATAGTTCCTCCACCTGCTGCCCCCAACAGATATAGCAGGGGAACAGAGCGAATGCACCCTTTTACTATCCAGGTCACCAGACATAGAACATCGTGTTGTGCCTGCTCTTTTGTCCAGAGGACTTCGAAGTGAAATTTCTTTGTTGTTGAAATATATATATATATATATATATATATATATATATATATATATATATATATATATATATATATATATATTATATATATATATATATATATATATATATATATATATATATATATATATATATATATATATATATATATATATAGTGCTATAGAGATCCATTTACCATAATTTTTGGTCAAGTTGTTGGGAAATGATAGTAATTAATAAGTAATATTTAATGTTTAACAAGTTATTGCCAAAAATATGTTTGCGAATTCACATAAGAAATGTGTTTAGCAATTTGTGGGGCAAAAACCTTTTAGCCAATTCTCGTTAAAAAATCTTTTATCCGAGTTTCCTGTAACATTACTTAAGCCAATTTTTGTAAAAAAAATGACTACATTCCGTGAAAGGAATTATTTGAAAGTTTCTATGTAACATGTTCTAGCTAGTATTTTCGCAACAATTTTGTTGATTTTCGTGTAATAAACTTATGTAGATGAAATATGGTACATGGTTTTACTCTAAATGTTATACTATCTACCAAATTTGATATCTTTCATTAAACAAAAGACATTGGGAATTACAAAAACGCCCTTGTGTTATGTAATACTACAAAAAAAACCTCTGCGGTAGGCAAATTCATTAAATCATTTAGTATAAAAGCTTCAAAAAACAAAGTTCATCTAAGCAATGAAAGAAATATGGGACAATTAGAAGCCGGTCTACTTGTAAATAAATTTTCATCGGAATTTATAGATTTTTAATCAGAAACACCTGGGGTGTAGGAAAGCAACGCAAACGAAGCCTGTCATCTGTGAAAGTAGTGTTATATTTTAGTCGATACTAAATGTCATCTTTAGAGAGAACATTTGACAAGCAGTGACTGTTCTTTGCTTTTAAAATTACAGTAGGCGTAGAGAGTAGACGAGAAAGACGACGGAGGATAAGACACAAAACAACGAATTAACAATTCATTACAGATTTACAGGATCCTTCGAGTTATTTAAATTGGGGGGATTTATGTTCTTGATTTCTCACAAGCCCATTGTTGGATCTTCGGATGGATTGTGAGATTCTTTGGTGGTGCTCATTATCTTTTTAATTAACTCCAGCAGTTACACAGGTTTTAATTAAATACAAACATATGAAATTCTAGTGCTCTACCCGCAGCTTTCACACCTCTCAACAAACACTTTTATTAAAACTACAGCAAATAATAGTGGGATTTGTTTGAACAAAATCAAAAAATCATATTAAATTTTTAATTAAAACAAAAAATTCCAATAGTATAGATATGTTTTTGTAATAGCTGCTACTTCCGTATCAATATTAAACACTCATGCCCAGTTTCATAAAGCTCTATTCGCTATTTAACAAACAGTTAGTTAATCAAGGCTTCAGACGACCAAACACGGATTATGATTCGGCTTTTGCCATGACAACTAAATATTTTGAAGCTGTGATTTGTTGTATTAAGCCTTGATTAACTAAGTGGCCCTTAAAGATTTAATCGAGTTTTGTAAAACTGGGCATCAAATTTAGATGAATATTATAAGGCAAGTGGTCTCATTTATTTACCCAAAATTTAGCCGTAGTAGGCAGCTAATTTTCCAAAACGCTCAAAATTATAAAGTATAACTTAGCTTTCCAATGACTAAAAAAATTTAGTATATAGCGTGCGAAAAAATGATGGAACACCCCCAATATTTTCATATAATGTGTATCTGTGAGAAAGTGGTGAGTTGGCCTAGGAAAGCAGGTTCTATTAGCCACAGACGTTTATAAAACAATTAATTTACATATTTTTCCAAGAGAAACTGGTCAACCAAAAATACATTTCTGGCCATGGAAGAAATTTTTTTTAATATTAATAAACTCAAATAATAATTAAAAACAACTTTATATATATATATATATATATATATATATATATATATATATATATATATATATATATATATATATATATATATATATATATACCAGCACAGTGATAACTCCCGACTGTGTCCGGACTAGGCTTTAATTTATGTGAATACTTTTCTCAGAAAGCACGAGATGTGTAATCAATTATTCGATAACATGTACCATAAATAATTAATAGCTCCATAAAATCATAGTTTGCATACTCTAAATTGGCCGTTTTTTTTTCACTATTAAGGGCCTATTTTTAACTTCGATAACAATATATATATATATATATATATATATATATATATATATATATATATATATATATATATATATATAGAAAATTTAAACTGACCCTGGATGTGGTTTCTAGGTGGTCTAGTTCTCGCTCATTTAAAGAAATGTTTTCAAAACTCAAAAGTCACGACCTCGTCATTAGTGAACTTTTTAAAGAAAATTTCCTAAAACGGCCAGAAAGTAAAGCCTTTAATTTGTGCATTAATTTTAGTATTCGTTTAAAAGTTTATTTATAATAAAATAAAAATACCAACTTTCCTAAAATCAAAGCCAGCTATAAGATCCTGGGTGGTTCAGGGGTGAGAACGTGTGCCTCTAAACCGAAGCGTGCCGGGTTCAATTCCCAGGGCTCCCCTCTCACTTTTTCATTACATACTGTAAAATGAACACCAACCGAGGTTGTGGTATTGTCTTGGAGCGAGCTGTTACGGTTAGCTTTTCAGCTTCCGTACCATTTTGCTGATTCTATAAAATATCTAAGAAAGCTTTATTTATCTTGTTAACATTAAATATCAAATAGCTATCGAATTGGAAGATTTTGATGAAATTTCGCTTTTTATCCTTGCCACCGTAGAACGCCTATAACCTTCCTAGAATATTTATTTTAAACGACAAAAATATTTTAGTGCGAGAATATCTTGAACAAAGAGGGCGTGTTAAGGAGCTATAAATACAATTTCTTGGAATATGAGAGTTAAAGGCGCACTTATCTCGTTGTGAAATACAAAATTGTTTATTTGAATTTTAACGGCTTTGGCCAATGGACTATCAACCTTAAGACAAGATAAAATAACGCCGATTTTACGTCTACCTAATTTCTTCTACTAATAGCTCGGGAACACACGAACATGGAAAAATCAATATTTTAACTAAGAAAGGTCACCTGTGGTATTCTCTGTCCTCGTCTTTCAAGTTGGATGAGTGAATCGAAGACGAAAACAGACGCAGTAGTTTTCTGTTAAGATGTGGACGGTTGAGTTTTGAATTGCACATGTTGTTAGTGACGATCAGTAGAGGCTGCGTAGTTTAGATTGCCACCAATGAAAAATTAGGCGACAGACTTCGGTCTGCAAAGTGGGAAGTGTGCTATGTAAGAAAATATGCGAGCCGGGTGAATCTGTTTGCCCGCGCGTGCCATCGCTGAAATCAACCACACTCTGTTAATCGACCTAATGCAATTACTAATAGCGTTATATAGGTTGTGTGAAGGTGTTTAATAGAAGTTATTATATCTGTGCAGGCCCGTTGGATAAATGGTAAGATTAGTCTGTTTCTTTAAGATTAATTGCAGAATTTTTGGAAATTTTTTTTATTAAATTGCAGGGCCATAGTTCCTAGTCTCTACTCCTAGGCTGTATCCGTGGTTCCTAGTCTCTACTCTCTAGATCTACTTCCTAGTCTCTAGTTATAATCTCTATTTCGGCGCCTAAATCTGACACTAGAATTTAGAAAATAAATTCGAAGTCATAATAAAAGATCTGCGGCTGATGTTAAGCTCTGGTGATTGGTATCACAGGATCTAGTCTCTCTCTCTCTCTCTCTTTCTCTCTCTCTCTCTCTCTCTCTGAGTCTGAGTCCACTCAGACCTCCAGGTCTCTTAAGTCTGGGCGTGCATCTGACAAATCTGGGTCCCGCTGAGGTTTTCATTTACCTTAATACAATATATAATCCGTCTGCTGCATGCAAAAATTTCTCATGGTACATAATAAAATATTATATAAAATTTTAGAGAAAATTCAGATAAAGATCAGTTATATTCTTTCACTCCACTAGTGACGTTGCCGTTAGGATTACTTTCAGTTGATTTTTTTTTAGCGGTAGGTTAGGTAAGGTTTGAATGTGAGTGGGCCATACCGGTCCCTCCACCGTGACCATAAGGTCGATTGTGGCTCACGCCTAACGGTCTATATTTCGCCCAACAAAGCCAGCCTCCTGCAGAGGTCGATAATTTTTGTGGGCGAAAGTTGATCCAGATCTTCCTGAGCAAGCTTTGTCTTGCCAAAGAGCAGGTATCTAGTCATGTCCGCCGCCGGACAGGAACACTGTACGTGCTTTGCTCTCTCGTCACTCTCCATACACAGCCGGCACTCAGTTTCCTGACCGACTCCAATTCGGTGCATGTGGTGACGCAAGCGGCAGTGTCCTGTATACAGGCCGACTAGAGTACTCGTTAGGTCGGGAGCATGGGATGAATATAGACAGGCCCTATCGACCTATAACAAAAGACTGAGGGACGCCAAGAAGGAGTCGTGGAGGAGGCACTGCAAAGAAGTGGAAAACACGTCCGAGAGTGCTCGACTACACAAGATCCTGTCTAAGGGCCCTCAGACTAACATAGGCTCCCTTAGAACACCCACGGGAGGCGTTACAAGCTCGGGGGAGGAAACTATGGAAATTTTACTCCAGACGCACTTCCCCGGCTGTAACATAATAAACCAATCACCTCCGGACTGGGAACACTCAGAAATAGAGGCGCCTTATAGGCGGGCATCTAGAGTAGACTGGACAGTCGCTAAAGAGGTGGTTACCTGGAGCAAAATCAGATGGGCCATTAACAGCTTTAAGCCATACAAATCGCCGGGATTTGATGGAATAATGCCCATCATGCTCCAACAGGGGATAGATATACTGGCGCCGGTGCTTACCCTCATTATGAGGGCCAACCTGGCTCTGGGGTACATTCCGAGGGCATGGAGACTGGCCAGGGTTGTATTTATTCCTAAACCTGGGCGTCCAACAGACCAGACAAAGTCCCTGAGGCCAATAAGTCTCATGTCCTTGCTGAAAACAGTGGAAAAACTGCTCGACCGGCACATTAGGGGCGGTGTACTGGAAGCATATCCTCTACACTGCGGACAATATGCATACAGAGCAGGATTCTCAACAGAAACAGCACTGCACCAACTGGTGCTGAAACTGAAGAATACGCTGGAGAACAAGGAGGTGGCGCTGGGGGCTTCCTAGACATAGAGGGGGCCTTTAGCAACACCTCGTTCGGATCGGTTCTGGCAGCTGCCCGGGAGCGTGGAATAGAGGAGACCTGCTGCAGGTGGATCGGTTCCATGCTCAGGGACAGGGCGGTGTTCACCTCACTCGCGGGAGGGACTCTGCTGGCGGGGGTCGCGGCGGGGTGTCCGCAGGGGAGCGTTCTGTCTCCCTTGCTCTGGTGTCTAGTCGTGGACGGCCTGCTGGGGAGGCTCTCGGGAGGGGGGTATGAGGTACAGGGCTATGCGGACGACATTGTCATCATAGTCCGAGGAAAGGTCACACAGGCAGTGTGGGAGCGTATGCAGACTGCACTGAAAGTGGTGGAAGGGTGGACGGTTGATCAAGGGCCCGGGGTGTGCCCCGAGAAAGCAACCGTCGTGCCGTTTACGAGGAGGAGGAAGTGTGAAAGCCACAGAACTCTCACTCTATACGGTAGGAGCGTTCCAATGGCCAGGGAGGTAAAATATCTTAGGGTCGTATTGGACTCTAAGCTAACCTGGAATGGTCACATTGGAAAAATACTGCGTAAGGCAGTCATGACCTTAGCCGTCACTAGGCGGCTATATGGAAAAACGTGGGGACTTAGACCTAGTATGGCCCACTGGCTGTACACAAGGGTGGTCAGACCATCGTTAACATATGCGGCACTGGTCTGGTGGTCTAAGGTGACACAATCCAGTGCCAAACAAAAACTAGGCAAGATCCAAAGGATGGCTTGCCTAGGCATCACAGCGGCCATGTCTTCAACCCCAACAGCCGCCATGGAGGTGTTGCTGGATCTACCCCCCCCCCCCTACACTTAGTTATTATGGGAGAGGCCAGGCTAGGACTATACATACTAGCCTGCAATGGTAGACTGAAGATCAACCCAGGCTTCAGGGGCCACTGCAAAATTCAGGAGATCGTGAAGGAGCCCATGCTTGAAATGAGGTCAGACTTCGCGAGCCCGCGAATGTGCAGGGAAAACAACTTTACAGTGGAAATCCCTGATCGCGAGGCATGGCGGGAGGAGACGCCGGGCATGCCACGGGACGCGCTCGTCTGGTTCACGGACGGATCTGGCGGGGAGCGTGGGACGGGGGCAGGTGTTTACTCGGAAGGACCGAGGGTAAGTCATAGTATTTCCCTCGGAGCCCATGCAACGGTGTTTCAGGCCGAGATGTACGCCATCCTGCACTGTGTGCGGGAGAACAAGAGGAGGGGCTACACCAACAAGCGGATCCTCATAGCCAGGCAGCCCTTAAGGCACTAAGTAGCCCACGGGTAAATTCCTGGCTGGTGAGTGAGTGCCGAGTCGAGACGAGCGACCTGGCTGGGCAGAATGAGGTGACCCTCATCTGGGTGCCGGGTCACTCGGGGGTTAAAGGCAATGAAGAAGCTGACAGTCTCGCGAAGAGAGGGTCAGCAGAACCATTTATGGGACCAGAACCGGCTCTGGGCGTGTCAAAGAGCGCTGCCAGGGGAGCCATTAGGTCCTAGGTCAGAAACCAACACAAGGTGTACTGGGCGGACTGTCCAGGGCTCAGACATGGGAAGTCAATAATTGACGGACCCAGTTCAAAGAGAGCTGTGGAGCTGCTAAACCTTAGCAGAGGACAGCTCAGAAACACAACAGGTCTCTTGACGGGACACATGGCCGTCAAGAAACACCTGCATAAAGTGGGGCGGTTCGAAGGGGACCTCGCATGCAGACTCTGCGGCGAGGGGGAGGAATCAGCCCAGCACATCTTGTGTGAGTGTATAGCTCTGAACCGGAAAAGACAACTGATCTACGGTCACTCTAAACCGGAGACAGAGCAATATAAAACTTCACCCTACCAATCGCTGTGCAGACTAGTTCAAGGCACAGTGATCTTGGAATGGGTGGAGTAAGACTAAGGGTATGCACAATCAACCAAGGGTTGCGGTGCTATCGGGGCGGCAAGGCCGCGGACGAGCCCTGAGGGAACAAAAACAAAGAGTACTCGTTGTTGTCTGTTTAGCTCTAGAAATTTTTTAGCCCTTGACTCAGACAGGTCATTTATGAAGGCTTTAGAGTGAGCTAATCCTGGCAGATTTTGACAATACTGGATTGTCATTCTTTCTGTCCAGGTATTTAAGGTGCGCTTTGCTGTGCATGATGTTATCCCCAGCACCGGTTTTGGTCCGACAAAGTCTCTCTGGGCACCACTCCTGGCAAGCGCGTCGGCCGCAACATTGCTATCATGGTCCGAGTGATCCGGTATCCAGACCAGCGACACCTCATTACAGCTGCCCAGTTCCTTGAGGGCATATTTACAACTCCATACCGTTTTTGAATTGCAACGGTAGGAACCAAGAGTATTTATTGCAGCTTGGCTGTCTGTATATATCTTTATCGATTTATGTGTGCACTGGTTTCATATACTTTCCCTTGCACACATCTCGATGGCATACACTTCTGCCTGGTGTATGGTTGCGTACTTGTCGAGGCTAGTTGATAGCCTCGCCTCGGTATTGCTCCCATATGCGCCGTCTACTACTCCCAAATTGGTTTTGGAGCCGTCAGCATACCAGCAGAGATAGTCTCTCAATAGGGTCGTTTGATTTCGTTCCCAGTCCCCCCTTTCCGGGAGGACGGTCTTGAAAGACTGATCTCTACTGATCTTTGTAGGCATCAAGCCTGAGACCATTCCCAGAATCCCATGACCGTCAATGTCATCAAGGAGTCCGGACTCTCCCCGACTAATTTCCTTCGGCATGCTGTCGGTAACTATGTACTATAAATTTATTTAAATGGTTAAGCATTTTTTTAAATAAATATTGTTAGTGCAAGAGTTGCTGTCCTTTAAAAACTTTTTTTTACTTATTAATAATTCTTGAAACCTCAAAGCAAATATAGTAATATCTTTTTAGCACTTCAGAGTGAATATAGTAATATCATTTTAGCATTCCAGATTAAATATAGTAATATCTTTCAAGCAGTTCAAAGTAAATTAAGGAGCAACAGGCTCAGATTTAAATTTATCTTGCAAAAGGGCGCGCTATAGATCTATGCAGATCTATCTGGCCAGAAGGATTAATTAAGCAGGTACTAATTATATTTAAGAACCTCACTTTTAGTAACCGATAAGATTATCAGGTTATCTTGTATTTTTATTTCCCAAGGATTAAGTGATTTAACTTTTACATATCACTTCATACCATACCAAACCATTTATTATTGCTCAATAAAAATCTTGTAATTGTGTTTTACTCCTGCTTTTTAATTTAACATCGAATTCCTTAATAAGTTCCCACCAAGTTCAACAGCTTTGTAATAGTTGATATGTCCAGATTTCTTTATTAACGAACATCTATCGAGACCCAAAGTCTTGAACTGAATGCCTTACAAATATGAGATTTTGGTCAAGACTTACCAAATAGTAAGTATTCATTTTAATTGTTTCTATAAGGTAACGTGCTAACATGCTAATGTTGCCTTTGATAAAGTATTAAAATTATTCCTAACCTTGCCGAGTTATTGACAGAAATTTGTTTCGTCTCCGTCGGGTTAAATCATTAATAAATAATTTGAATTTAAAGCTTAGATTAATTAATGTTTCTGTCTTCGTCTTTTGAATAATTGAGGTAGGGTCCAAAGCTTACTAATACCTCATGAAACTGGTTCAAAGTTGAATGTCTGCACGTTCCGCCCTTTGGATTGGGCGTAATTCCGTCGTTCTCGTGTCCATGCGAGGTTGGATAAGTTAAAGATCCCTACCCTCCTTACAGAAAGGCAGAGGTTTGGCCAAATTTCCAGGATAGTGAGTTAAAACTAATCACAGGCGGCGGTGATTCGCCACAATCGCGGAAACAGACCAACGTTAAAGTACAAAAAAGCTAGCTATGATCCAATACGTAAATCATTAGTAAAGTTACTTATATTTTACATAACCACTATCAAATTACTAATTGGTGATTTTCTCAGCGTTTCTATATGTTCTATGAATACCAGCTGTAATTAGAACCACGATTTAATTAGAATAAAAACAGCAGAGAAATTATCTCCAATTTCAAATAAAGACCCAAGGCCTCGTCAGTTCATGTAAAATTACCCACAGGAACATCCTGTGATAAGAAAACAATAACATTCGGTGTTTACGACATGAATAATAATAATAAAATTTCTTATAACAATTATACGACCGCCCATCAATGCGTGCAACAAACGGTTCTAAAAATTTAACAATTAATTTATTCAATTAAATGCATGATAAAACATCGTCCAGCTCATAAAACATCTAATTCTAGATAAGAATATCCAACAGACACTGACTTGATAACCTCTTAGAAGAGATAAGGAGTAAGAAATATATCTAAACACATGACAGAACTAAAAGACTTAACCATTTTCAGATGTTAAAAAGAGTAACAGGATCTTCACATGTTGCCCTGTGGGTAGCAGACATAGAACATAGTCCAAAAAATCTTCAAAGGCTGTCTAGATGCAATTAGATTGAGCTCCGTTCTTCCTGGCGTATTAAATCTAGATTCATTTTGATTTTTTTTAAGTAAACATCACGATCTTAAGATTAAGCACTAGATTAGAGTAGAATACTAATCTTTAGCCAAGGTTGTGATATTGTTGTACCGCTCAACAAAATAGATTAATTTTTATATCTGACATTGCCAAATAACCCATGTTTTACAGCAGTCGATTGTAGTTGGATACCAAACTTGATAATAATGCGATTTCGGGAAATCAAAAATTTGCCAACGAACGGGCTACGTGAATCACTCTGTATATATATATATATATATATATATATATATATATATATATATATATATATATATATATATATATATATATATATATATATATATATGTATATATATATATATATATATATATATATATATATAATATATATATATATATATATATATATTATATATATAATATATATATATATATATATATATACTGGACGCAGCAAGTGGGTTATGGTAGCGAATTTTCGTAAAAATATTTTTAATGGCAAATATGTCTTGTTTAAAAAAAAGAAAATTTGGTTAGCAGTATAACCTATGTAGTACTAACAATGTACCATATTTCTCTAAAATAGCTTTGTTGTCTCAAAAAGTAAAAACATTTTTCGAAAATAAACTTTAAAAGTTCCAGAAAAAAACTGGTTCGATTTTCCTGGCCAACGAATCTCTTTAAGCTACTTACCCACCTGCCAAGATATAATGATTCACAAACAGCTTTAGGACTAAAATTGAAAAAAAGTTTTATAAAAATTTGCAATAGTTTTTTTCAGAAAAATAACAATTTTTTTTACAGAAATTACCTTCAGTAATGTTACACTAAATTATATTTTTCACAAAAATTCGACAACTTTTTTTTGCAATAATTTACTACACATTTATTATTAATTACCAACATATCACAAAAATCTTACAAAAATAATTGCTACAGAAACACTAAAAACGTTTCTGCGAAAAGTTTTAAAATTCAGCCACTATTTAAGAGTATCTGTATACGGCAGCTGGATTTTTTCGAAGAGTAATACAAACAAAAAGGTCTCTGTCATTTCCATGGGGCTCCGCTATCTATTGAGAAAAGGGCCGTATCACAATTTGTGATGTGTTTGAAATATGTGCTAAATACGTGAGAAATTGGAAAACAATTGAAATAACTCAAAAACGATGAACGATATCAATTTTTTTCCTAGAAACGTGCATTATATAATTCGATGGAAAACACAAAAATGCAATAACATAAAGGGGTGTTCTATTAAGAAAAGAAAGTATGTATCACCAATGACTTATGGGCCATCCTGTGACTGTCAAAATAGGTTCATAAGATGCAGCTCCACATACCCTATAATTAACGTATATACTTTTTTCTCATATCTTGTATACTAACGGATATATTGAGCTTTACCGTAGAAATGCGTCATCCTGTATATGTGTAAACAGACAAAAACTGAAACTGACCCCGTATATGGGTTGTAAGGGTTCTAGTTTGCGCTCATTTGAAGAAATCTTTTTAAAATTCATGACTCGCGGTCCTCTCACTAACGAATTTTTTCTACGAACATTTGCTAAAATATAGACTATTAAACCATTAACTCTATAGCCGAAACTACTGCCGCAGCATCGGAAAATGGATCTATTTGAAATGGATTTTCCGAAAGTATATTAGTAAAACGAAGGACAATGATGGTTGAAGTTGAAGCTTAATGCTTTGTAATACACACTTACGACATATCTTCTACATAAACGCTTTTCGTTTCAAATTCGTTGTCTGAAAGTTGCAAATTTTGACGTTTAAAATCGCGACGTTTTGGGGAAAACCCCAATTTATTTTTCTTTAAATGCCTATCACTTTTTTATCTTTTAACATACAAAACTAAATTTTGGTAGGTAACTTACCTATTATGATATAAACCGGCGTACCAAATTTGGTTTTAAAAAGAGAAATGATAAAATTTTCAAAATAGTTTTTCTTCTACTTCTTGACCTTTTTGCGTCAATAAAACTTAACGGTTATATGTAATATTCAATTGGTTTTGTTAATCACACAAAATATTTTGTTCTTGTGCTTTCGTCTGATCACCAGTGGCACCCAAATTTTTTAAAAATAAAATGCCTATAACTTTTTTCCCTTTCAATTTAGACATCTGAATGTAAGGTAAGTTTGATAGTAGAAACCTATGTGCCAAATTTGGTTGCCATAGCGTTGTTATTTTAGGAGATACAAAAATTTTTCGAAAGAAAACTCAAAACATTTTCCGAAGAACTGGTCCAATTGTCCTGGCTAACGAACCTGTCCAAGCCACTCGCAAAGACAAGGTACGTACCAAGTTTGATTAAAATCGGCCCATTATTGTTTTAACTATCGATACGATATATATATATATATATATATATATATATATATATATATATATATATATATATATATATATATATATATATATATATATATATATATACAGGGTGTTTCAAAAATGATGGTCTATGTTACACGTGCACATTCAGCACAAAAAAGAAGACTATTTTTTCATATAAACATGGGTCCGCAAATGCTTAGTTTTTTAAATACAGTGTGTTAAAGTTATTTGTTTTAGTCAGTTTTTCACGAATAAGTCCGAGTCAGATTAAAATTTTTTGCCTGAAAATTGGCATGTGGGGGTTTTCGAGGGCAAGATTAAATATGTTATTGTTAATAACACTGCTGGCAGAGGGCGCTACCTGTAAGACATAGCTTGTATTTAATTGGCTATAATTTTTTGTCACCCAGTAATATCGACCTACCGTATAGCTACGTTGTAGCCCTTATAAATTGTAAGCAAAAAATGTATACTTGATTTAAATCTCTCAGATATACCATTTTCGAGATATTTCAATTTCTGTATGTCGATGTCGCTCGAAAATTAATTCTGCGACAAATCATAGGAATACATTTTTCACCTTTTAATTGCTACCAGTATATATACACTTAAGTTTTTTATTCTCTAGTTAAAAATTAAAATACTACCAGAAAAAAGAACTGACAAGACACAATCATGAAGATAAAATAAAAAGCCATGATAACAAACTTTGAACAAATTATTTAACAAAGTGGTTTCCATCGTTACGGGACTTGACTTTTGCGTTTTCGTCGTGACATATACTACATTTGACTTTTACGTTTGAAACTACTCACTATTTTTAAGTAATTAATTGCATTGTCCGTAATTTTTCTAATTAAATATGGAAGTCTTTACCAACAATGAACTAACAGACATGCATGTTATGTATTCACGGGCTTTTGGTAACTGTTATGAGGCGAAACGACTGTATGAAGAAGCCTTCCCAAATCGGAGAATTCCAGACAGAAGGATGTTTCAACGGATTGAGATCCCTCTGCGAGAAACAGGTGCATACTTACATTATCTAACACATCGATCTATCTCTTTCGAATATGTATTTTTTTTTACCAGGTACCCTTAATAAAGTTACTGCTAATCGAGGCAGACCACGAAGTGCACGAAATCCTGATTTTGAAGAGGCTGTTCTGGATGAAATTGAACAAAATCCAAAAATAAGTACTAGGGAAATGGCCAATCGTCTGGAAGCATCCAATGCAACGATATGGCGAGTGCTTCACGAGCAACTATTGCGTCCATATCACATCCAACGTGTGCAGGCTCTATAGTCTGAAAGAGATTATATACCTCGCCTACAATTTTGCCAATGGTTTCTTTAACATAATAATGTAGAGAACTCGTTGAATTGTGTATTGTTCACTGATATGTCTGGATTTAGGCGCGACGGGTTCATCAATTTTCGTAACAGCCATATTTGGGCTGACGAAAATCCCCACGCAGTTTTTGAAAGGCATCATCAACAGCATTTTTTTTTAAATGTTTGGGCTGGAATTGTAGGGTGTAATTTGATAGGACCAATTTTTTTTATCTCACAGATTTAATGCTACTTATCTTGAATTCCTGCAAAACCAACTAAATGAGTTATTAGAAAATGTACCTCTTGACATAAGACATAACTTGTGGTTTATGCATGACGGAGACCCCCCCCCACATTTCGCCCTAAATGTCAGAAATTACCTAAGCAATAGTTTTGGACGCAGATGGATCGGACGCGGTGGACCTCAGCCATGGCCGGCTCGATCCCTGATTTAAATCCTATGAACTTTTATTTATGGGGGAATCTCAAATGTATTGTTTATGAAGCAAATGTTGAAAATGTTGATGATCTGCAGCAAAGAATTGTACTTGGTTGCGAACATATTAGAAATACACCAGAAATATTTCACAGAGTACGACGTTGTATGCTCCGCAGAATACGAAAGCGTATCGAAGTGGAGGGTGGCCATTATGAACATTTATTGTAGTCAGGTATCATAAAATGTTATAAACTTTTTTGTTGTTGTTTTATTTGTTGTTAAAATTTGCAGACAATACAATTAATTACACGAGAATGTATATATATATATATATATATATATATATATATATATATATATATATATATATATATATATATATATATATATATATATATATATATATATATATATATAAACTCAAATCTTCTCATTATTGAATTTTTCGTTTTACGAAAAATTCGCTAAAAAAATCCGTTAGTGAGTATTGTGATTTTTGAACGGAACCTCACAACTGTCTAAAAGAAGAAAAATAGCTTTTTCAATTAAGTGTGTCACATAAACCGCAGTCGAGTTAGAGGAAGTACAGACATGCCTTATTTAAATCGTGAAAATTATGAGCTAAATTTAAATAAGCGGTGTACAGACACTTCAACACACAACTCTGTGGGCGTTATTACTTATTTATATTATGTTCCGAATCAGGCCCCTACAGAAATTACAAGATAACCTAACAACTTAATTTGTTCAGGTTCGTAGTTTCCACTTCTATTGTCTTGTCTTTTATGTTAAGAAAATTAAAATCTTGGATAGCTATGTGCAACATGAGGATTTCCTTTTATCAACATCATTACAGCCATTGAGACCGGTCTTTTAACCCTTGGTTAGTTGATAAAATATCACAGATACTGATCGGTCTCCGAGACCGATGAATTTAAAATTGTGTAATTTTTATTTTGAATGAAAGAATTTGAGTTTTTCAACTCAGTCGATAAAAACGATTAAAACATATGAAACACTAATCATCGTTTCGGTCTTCAGAACCGATTAATTGATACTTGTGCAATTTTGGTTTGAGTGAGAGAATTTCATTAAGAAAAATTCTTTAATAGAGAAGTCACGATTTAAAGCTTTCGGAAAAATTTCTTCAGATGAGCGTGAATTTGGGTCCACAGAACCCAAAACCAAGGTCCGTTAAAATTTTTATATGTTTACATATATATATATATATATATATATATATATATATATATATATATATATATATATATATATATATATATATATATATATATATATATATATATATATATATATATATATATATATATATACATATATATATATATATATATATATATATATATATATATATATATATATATATATATACAGTGTGTCCACGGATTGAATGTGGGTAAGGTATAAGTGACAAAAAAATTTCGAATTAGATTATGATATTCTGGGAATCGCTCCTGCTTTGTCTTAAACTGAGATGTTGAGAAAATGAACAAAATCAATTAATATACAAGGTGGTTAATAACTGATGTAATGAAATGTATTAAGAGTAAACTACCTTCGTTTATGAAGATACCGCAAATAGTTTTTAACAAAAATTGTTTAGAATTAAAATTTATGACAGGCTCTCAATTTTCAAATTGATCAGCCTACTATGATTTTTTTTAGCTGCAAATTTATTTAAATGACGTTCAACGGCTTCTGTGATTAGGTGTACTTTAAAAAATACTTGAAACTGTATTAAAAAAAGTATTTACCATAATTAAACTTGGGGTAGGTTTTCTTTCATCTCAACCAATAAATAAAGTACAGTAAACGCACAATTGGAGATTCGAAGCAATAATTGGCGAGTTGCATGGCTACTTGAGGTCTGTCTTGTTGTTCGTTTCCCGGGATACTACTTATTTGGAAAATTGAAACGTCAATTTTATTTGTCACGAACGGCAAGCTTCTGTATTTAATAATGTTAACAACAGAACAAAAAATGTTTATTGTAGAGTGCTATGGTTTGGGTGAAGAACATTCTTATCAGGGAGTGATAAGAAAATTGAATGCTGGCTAAATTATTCGGTTTCCGCTACTGGTTTAAAAAAAGTTGTTACAAAATGTATGCGTACTGGGAGTGTTTTAAATGTTAAGAAGACGAAATCCGACCTAAATGAAGAAAACAATAAATTTGGTGATGTAAAACTAAGCGAATTTTACCTTTCTAAAGAAAAGTATCCACAGCTGAGAGTTTTCGCACGAAAAATAATTTGCACATTCGGAAGCACGTATAAATATAAGCAGCTTCTTTCAATCATGAACATTAATAAAAATAAGCCTCGTACTCGGCTAACAGATGTTAATTTAGAAAACATTTTTCGCCTATGTACTACTGATATTGACCCCAATATTGATCATCTTGTTTATCAGCTTCAAACTCAAATATCACATTAGTTTTAATTTGCTTTTTCTATCCTTTTTTATTAATTTGCTTTTTATATTTTTATATGTTTGTTTATGCTATTATGATTAATAAATAGAAAAATGTGTGATTTTTTGTGGGTTTTTTTATTCACTACTACCTCCTTATTTATTGCTCGTGGCCTTCGACCTGATTAAGTCCCGAAATTAGGCCCTCAGCTAAGCAAAGGTTGCACATACCTGCTTTAAAGTATTTGCTATTTTTTGTGGAACATTTATGAGTCTTAAGTAATATATCTTTCTACAAATGTTGCATTTAAACTGTAAGAAACTAAAAACTTTACAAACTAAAATGTACCTTGCATCTTTGATCTTGTCACCTCAAATGAGGCCACATACCGTGGAGAAACGAATTTTTTCAACACCTAGTCTGTAATTTTATTAATCGTTTCTTTAATCATTGTTGACATATTCTTTTGAAGACAGATTTTATTTCTTACCTTTTCTAATTAGAAGTACTTGCCCATTATATGTAAGATGTGACCGTATAATTGGATATACAACACAAAGCAAGGGTAAAAAGACTCACGGTCGACCGATTCCAAGCCTTCTCTGAAAATCTATAAATATTGAAAAGTACGATGCTAACAACGTGATTATTTTTTCGTTAATGAACTGCCGTGTCAGGAATCTTTGTTCTTGACAAATCTACGCACATTCTGAGAACATTCTACACTAACAAATAGCTGTATCTATTTGTAGCACTTTGTCTTGTAAGAATTACATGCAACGAGAACGAGTTGCAGTAAACTTACAAGTCCTGATGAATATTTATTAGGTTTTTTAACGCTCGAACCACCCACATTCAGGACGAATTTCCCATGGCGACCTAGTCACATAGATTGTCCCCTTACACGGCAAAGAAAACAAGAAAGGGGTTCACGCTTTTGTATAGGCTACACCGTCATACAATATCGTGTTACATGCTTCCTCTGCATCACTATTATTACTCTATGAATATCTTGGAATTAGTGCTCTTGATAATATTAAATTCAGCATGTACCTACCTCTCAAGACACAATCAAATGAGGGTTATGTGTCATTTAAATTTAAATTGGAAAATTGTGCAAGATCAAATAACAGAGTTTTTTGCATCGGTGCCCTTATAGACGTCATGGGGGCAGGATCAGGTAACCATGGTGACAATTATAATTACATAGTGTTTGCAGGAGTGTGTAAAAATAGAGATAAATCGGCAGTAGTTATGTGGGTACTTGAGCTTCTTTCACAAAAAATGTGCTTAGTTTGTTTACTAAACGATTTTACCGACTGGCGAAAAGAACTTTTATCTCTGAAATGTCAAAAGAATCGCGCTAAAATACCTTTGATAGAAGTCTGGGAAGAAGTGCAAAAAGGCAGACATATAAATGAGCTTTACAGCGTGTTTTTTTTGTGATTTACTACGGCTTCCTCAGTTTTTATTAGTGTAAGTTCGTTAGATTTGCTGAATTTTGCAGTTTTTAAACCCATTGCAAGCAGTTTCTAAGTCACCCGAGGAAAACTGTATTTTGAGATTTTTAGCGAATTTTTCGTAAAAAGAAAAATTCACTAACGAGGAGATCTGTGTTTATATATATATATATATATATATATATATATATATATATATATATATATATATATATATATATATATATATATATATATATATATATATACAGGGCCTTCATTAATTCCCGAGTCCCACGTGACCGCATTATGTCTCTCTCTTGGTGCCATATGATTATATGAGTTGGCAGTCAAAAAGTAGCCAAAAAAACCAATAGACTAGGGACCCTAAAGTTACTAAATCAATTGACAATTGACAGTTCAGTCCATTGGCGCTCAATTCCTTTTTGACGGTTATTTTGTATGTATATTGTGCATTTTCCAAGTTCTACCAGTGTTTACCTTCTTCAAATAATTTTCTATCTGTTGGACAATAAAAATGAACAGTTTTTATCAAAACTTATCATTTTCATTGCGTTTTTACGTAAGTTAAAAGTGTAGGTATGTTAAGGTTATGTTGTTAACGATATTCGACATTGCATGGAACGAAGTCCTACCAAATCTGTTCGTCGGTAATCTGCCCAAACAGGTACATATTTGTTACATGTTACACAATACACATTCCTTAAACCGTAAATTAGAAGTTTAAATAATCGGACCTCAATTTGTTTACGTACATTGCAAAATTTTGATATCTATACAAAATAAAAGTCATATTTTATTATGTTTTTAATTTATTTTTTTAACAATCAATAACAGTAAACCATACATGAACAGACTTGCTGTTAAAAATATTAAATAATAAATACATTTAAGACATTTACTGTTTTAACTTATTATAATTTTTATATTTTTTATAAAACCCCAAAGGAAATTTGAGACGACACTGGCAACTCAGGGATTTCATTTATTCAGGTTGTACAACCGTGTATGCCGGGTTGCCTAACTTAAGCGGTCACGTGGGACTCGGGAGTTAATGAAGGCCCTGTATATATATATATATATATATATATATATATATATATATATATATATATATATATATATATACACATATATGTGTGTGTATCACACCGATAACTCAAAAAATAATATGCCGATTTTAATGAAATTTGGTACGTACCTTTCTTTTGCAAGTGGCTTGGATAAGTTCGTTAGCCAGGAAAGTGGGATCAGTTTTTCCGGGAAAATTTTGGGTTTTCTTTCGAAAATTTTTCGTATCTCTGAAAATTGCAATTGGGTGATATCTAATTTTTGGTGTTTTCAGTTGTGAATGTATGTAGCTACGTTTGATTTGTAGCTAGGTATGTGGATTTTATCTAATGCTGTTATATGTTCCTTGAATCTTGTTTCTATTGTTTTTTTTTGTAATTCCTATATATTTTTTATTGTATGTGTTAGATTATATTTGATATATTCCATTTAATTCATGTGGGTTGTGTTCTTGTTTTTTATTTATTTTGTTTATTATTTTGTGATTGGTTTTGTAGCTCCTTTTTTAGTCATATTGTTTGAGTGTTTGTGTTACTTTTTTGATGTGGTGATTATAAGTGAATGTTGTGTATTTTGTGTTTGTTTCTGGTGTTTTGTTTTCGGTTTTTTTGATTTGTTTGTTTTTGAGTTGTTTTACTAGCATTTCTATTGTTTTCTTGCTGTAACCATTTCTTTGTGCTATTTGTATTATGATGTTGTAATCCTTTTCTCGTTCGTCATTATGGAGTGGTACATATAGCATTATCTTTATTAAGTATCTGTATGCGGCCATTTTGTGTATGTGTGGGTGTATTGAGTGTTTAGGTACAGTGATGTCTGTTTGTGTAGGTTTTCTGTATATTTTGTATTCAATCTGGTTTTATTTTCTGATCAGTGTTAAGTCTAGGAAGTTTATGGTGTTCTTTGATTCTTTTTCTATTGTAAATTTTATGTTGTTGTTGATTTGGTTTATTTTTTCGAGGATATTGTGATTACAGTGTAGTGCAACAAACTGGGACGAAATGCGGTATTACTTTTCCTCATTTCCATGGGCGTCTGTCTGCTTCTCTCATCCTGACCCCTCTGATATCTCACAAAACGTCACCGAAATTATCCAAGCTGGGATGGAATTATTTATTCCACGTACACAGAAAACCTCTTCAGCCACTCTAAAGCCCTGGTTCTCTAAATCCTGCGACAAGGCCAGACTTGAAAAGGTCAAAGCTCACAAAACGCTTCTACACAATCCCAGTCAAGAAAACCGTCAAGCATTTAACGACGCAAGAAACCGCTAGGTCCGCATTCTTTCTGAGGCAAAAAACTCGTTTAATAACCACATAAAAAGCAAAGTCCTCTTAAGCTCCAACGGCAGAAAACCCTTCTGGACTATTGCTAAATCTATTGGGAATAATTTCTGCAAGAGCACGTTTCTACCTCTTGTCTCAGAGGACGAAATTGTTTCTACCGCCCTGGGAAAGGCTGAACTTTTTGCCTCGTTATTTGCCGCCAATTCTACTCTCAACCCACCTCCAAATATTCAACCACCAACAGTCCCCAATGTCGCGCACAAAATGACGGATATCATTTTCAAAACTAAAAAGGTACGAAAGATGCTCTCTTCTCTTAATACCAAGAAAGCCTCTGGCCTAGACGATATCCCAGCAATTGTTCTCAAAAAATGCGCACCAGAACTTGCTCCTGTCCTGACTCGTTGGTTTCAGACATCTTACAATAGAGGCATATTCCCTAGTAACTGGAAAACTGCTCGAGTACAACCCGTCCCCAAGAAAGGATCCAAAGCGCTTCCTAGCAACTACAGGCCTATTTATCTCCTTTCAGTCGTCTCTAAAGTGATGGAAAAGTATATAAACACCGAATTACTAAAATTTCTCGAAAAACACAGTCTAATTCACGATAGGCAGTATGGATTCCGTCAGCGCAGATCAACTGCCGACCTCCTTTCCTCTGTCACCCATTCTTGGTACAAGTCTATGGAACTACACGGTGAACCCCAGATTGTCGCTCTAGATATATCCAAAGCATTCGACCAGGTCTGGCACGCAGCGCTGCTTAATAAACTCCCGGCCTATGGCCTACCACCAAAACTCTGTACCTGGACAGCAAATTTCCTCTCCAACCGGAGCATTTCTGTTGTCGTGGATGGCCATTCCTCTAAACTATATCCAATTAATGCAGGAGTTCCTCAAGGTTCAGCTTTAGCCCCTACTTTGTTTCTTCTCCACACTGCACGGGCAGTGCTCAGAGGAGCTTTCTTCCATAGTTCCTCCACCTGCTGCACCCAACAGATCTACCAGGGGAATACAGCGAATGCATCCTTTTACTGTCCAGGTCTCTAGACATAGAACATCTTGTTATGCCCGCTCTTTTGTCCCGAGGACTTCCAAGTTATGGAATTCTTTGCCGGCACATGTTTTTCCTTCTCCTCCGCACCTCCAAACCTTCAAGTCCAGAATTAACAAGTTGCCCCTTTCCTCCTTGTCGACACCCACGGTACGATAGTATTTAGGCAGTAAGCCCTCGTGGTGTGTTGTCGAAATTAAAAAAAAAACACTCCAAAAGATATATATATATATATATATATATATATATATATATATATATATATATATATATATATATATATATATATATATATATATATATATATAATTTCCAAAAAAATCTTAAATATTTTTTAAAGTTGTAGTAATTTAAAAGTAAAACTCTGTATCTCCATAACGAAGCCTCAGAAGACCTACGCTTAAATAACATTTTGGTGTTATTTTTTTTAAATAATTAGGGGACGAAAATTTCGCAGACGTTTTTTGAAACACCCTGTGTATGCATTGCCTTTCCAGGACTAGCTCCTGTTTCGTATAATTATAAACATAAAAATTTAAACTAACTTCTAATCTTTATGACTAGTTATAACGTATTTGTTCACTGTTTACCCCCGCAAAACTGATAATAATTCATCTTTTAATTAATCAAAAGTTTGCCAGTGTTATTCCAGCTTTCATTAAAACTTTCTTTCATCTAGTCTCAGGGGTAGTCGACAAAAGCCAAAAGCTAAAGTTCAGATATGTAAAAAAGATCTTACTGTCGCTTTTGTCAATAAAAGATGACTTTATTAATCAATGTTTCAACAAAAACCTAACAGAGAGTCGAACAGAGATTAAAGTGAATGTTTCTAGACAAGAACGTAAGACTTTATTCGCAAGTAACTCCCGGAAAAGTAGAAAATACAAGCTTAGCATCGATTGTATGGTTAATACTATGATGGAACTTGGCTTGTGGTGTTCTATAAGTCACAGCAAGAGATGTAGAGCTCTCCTTCACAGAACATAAGTATATTTGCTGTCCTTTCGACTCTCGATGGATGCCCTCTTTAAAATCTTATATGGAAACAAGCGCCCACAAAACTCCGAGTCGGGTATTAGGCACAGGATTTGAATCCACTTTAAGGATTAAACTGGCGACCATTTTAAACACGCTTTGTAAAACATGCAGTCTTTCACATCCCTTCAATGTTTGCCAAGCTCTGGAGTTTTGCTCGCTTTATGTTGCTTTGTTTGAAACAACGAGTTTTCAACATATCTACAGACCACGTAGGTATATTTCTTTCTAAATGAGATCATACGAAAATGTGGCTAGTAGAGTAAGCAATATTATTTGAAATGTCATAACAGAATATGAAAATAAAGAGTCTTATTGTGAATTGGGTCAGCTTTGAACAGAAATATATATATATATATATATATATATATATATATATATATATATATATATATATATATATATATATATATATATATATATATATATATATATATATATAGGTGGCGCATTGAAAACGAAACAGACCGATTTGCGTCCAGATAATTTTTTTAAGAAACGCTGAAATACGTCAAGAAATGTGCTGATAGTCAATGTTTTGTTGGTTTGTAAACAAAAAATTGAATATCAGAACATTTCTTATCGGAGTGAGAGAAATGCGGTTTATTATTTCAGTTTATCGGTCGGTTTGATACTTAATAGTACTACCGAAAATTTATTTCACAATGGTGTATTCTGTAGAAAAAAGAGTTGAAATAATTACTCTTTTTTTCAAAAACGATGATTGTGCCAACCGTACCGCAAATTTGTTTAATGAACGACATCCGAACAGACATGTTAACAGAAAATACATTTTGGAGTTAGTTGCAAAGTTTCGATAAAGTGGTTCAGTAGCCAACAAAAAACAGGATCCTGAGTGTGAATTTCCGATTAGAAATGAGACTACTGAGATTGAAGTTTTAGGACAAATTGCTGCAGACCCAACTTTAAGCACGAGAAAATGGGCCACTGTTTCAAACATCAACAGAAGAACTATTCAGCGAATATTGAAGCATCATAAATTTCATCCGTATAAAATTCATCTTGTACAACAACTGCATGAAGATGATTTTGATCGGCGGCTGGAGTTTTATGAAGTTATGACTGCACGAATAGCTGATAACGGGAACTTTCTGTTCAATATCTGTTTTTCAGACGAGTGTACGTTTTTATTAAACTCTACAGTCAATCGTCATAATTGTCGTTATTGGGCAGATAATAATCCAAGAAATTTTCGCGAAGTCCACACTCAAACTCCACAGAAATTGAATGTCTGGACTGGCATTTTTGGAGACCGTTTAATCAGACCAATTTTTCTTGATGGCAATTTGAGTGGAGAAACGTATTTGGAGTTACTAGAAGATATCGTTTACCCTCTACTAATTGACAATGATGATCGCTATCAAGAAAATCAATTAGTGTTTCAACAAGATGGAGCTCCTTCGCATTTTTCACAACGTGTTAGGGAGTTTTTGAACAGAGAGTTTCCAAAGCAATGGATTGGGCGTAGAGGTGCTATTGATTGGCCCCCTAGATCACCGGACTTAACTCCTTTAGACTTCTTTCTATGGGGCCATTTAAAGAGTAGAATTTTTTCAACAGAACCGGAGTCTCTGGAACAATTACGACGACGCATTGTTGAAGAATGCCGTCGTATAACTCCACAAATGCTCCAGAATGTCAGAGCTCGTTTTGAAAAAAATTTTGTACTTTTGTGTGGAAGCTGGTGGTCAACAATTTGAACACTTACTTAACTGAATAAACATTTTTGAACGGTTTGTTTTGTTTTTTAGTTTTTTTAACAAAAAATTGACTAATTAGTGCATTTCTTATCACAATGAATGAAATACGTTCTCTCAACTACAACTATGAATAATTTTTAATCGAGTTGATAAAACTTCCAAAAAAATTGGTGTGCTGAATTCAGAAAAGAAAGAGCTTTCAAATGATGTAACTCTCGACCCATGTTCCCTATTTAAAATATAAGGCTTGTTATCACCACCCTTAAGGGGTTGATGTGACAAAGTTGAGTTTTATGTCAAAACCTGTCCCTCTCAATATTAAAATTGACGTGTTTCAGCGTTTTTAAAAGAAGAAATTTCTCTGGACGCAAATCGGTCTGTTTCGTTTTCAGTGCGCCATCCTATATATATATATATATATATATATATATATATATATATATATATATATATATATATATATATATATATATATATATATATGTAAATCTATAAAAATATGAACTGACCTATACTGGATTGTACGCATTTGTAGAAATTAAGAAACCTCTTTATAGAAAACATTTGGTAAAATGCAAAAGTAACGCTTTGCCTAGGACGAGAGAAATCCAGGGAAATAGAACCTAAAATAACCCACTTTGGGAGTTCCTGTGACATAAATGACGTCTGACAATTGAGTGAAGGCCGCAAGTGTTAGAACGTCTTTGAATAGTTCTACATATGGCGTTGTAAAGTGTCGTTATGTCATTAATGAAGCAGCAAGGCCTGTTTTAGTTTAGTGTAGTTTTAAGCCGTAATAAACATCAAGTATTCAAACATCCCGTCATAATACGAGTTTACAGTGATATTTTACCGCCGAGTTAACAAACTGCAGACATTTCATTCCGCGGAGACTTCCGAAACATTAACCAAATTACGTAATTGGAGTTATACCTGCAACAATATAGCAAGATGTAATGTGAGACCACATTGTAACACGGTACAATTATTTATTACTCGCTCTGTGGTTGCTAGATTTTTGTGCGAAAGTTTTAATGTGGTGTAAACAGGAAACGTCATATAATAACAAAATTTTTGTTAAACTCGCAGAAAATTCCATCAATAAAGACAAGGATATTGCATGAGTTGTTAAGATGGTGTGTTTATGTCTTTGGCAAATTTTAATAAAATAAATCGCTATTATAGAGGTATCGATTTGCAAAACATTTGACCACAAATAAAATTTGGACTTAATGTATAGTGCTGTCTTTTTGATGGCCAAGTGATTAGACCAATTATTTATTACGAAAATTTAGACGGTCGGAGATACTTGAATATTCCTCAAAACCAAATACAAGATTCATTAGAGCAGTTACCACTGCCGTAATTGCGAGAAATCATATGGATTTAGCAAGATGGTGCACCTGCACACAACAACCGGGGTAAGGGCATATCTGGACCAAGAATTTCCGGGTAGGTGGATACAGACCAACGGAATAGCGCTATGACCAGCGAGATCACCAAATCTTACACCCCTTGACTTGTTTCTATGGGGTTATTTAATGGATAGGATCTACTATCGAAACTGCAATAGTATTGGGGAATTTGAAGTGGCAGTTCGTAGAGAAATAATAGCATTGCCACGAAGGCATATTATTATATATACTATTTATTGATAGTGTCCCTAACCACTGCAACAGATAGCTGTCTACAACTTAAGGGTAGACAGTTTACAGATTGTTTGCGTTTGTTATTTATTAAATTGTTTTTATTGCTGTTTATTTAATTGTTTTCGTTTATTAGTGAATTTTCTTTACAAAAATTCACTAATGAAGAGATCCCGACTTTTGAATTTGGAAAACAATACTTCAAATGAGCGCTAATTAGGCCCAATTTTTATATGTTTATATATATATATATATATATATATATATATATATATATATATATATATATATATATATATATATATATATATGTATCACAACGATAACTCAAAAAATAATGGGCCGATTTTGATTAAATTTGGTAAGTACCTTCCTGTTGCAAGTGGCTTGGATAAGTTCTTTAGCCAGGAAAATCGGCCTAGGTTTTCCCGGTAAATTTTGTGTTTTCTTTGGAACAAAATTTATATCTCCGGAAATAACAAAGGAAGAGAAAGAAAATTTGGTACGCGGGTTTATAGAGTTATAGGTGAATTGTGTACCAAAATTTGACTCTGTTGGTTAAAAGACAAAAAAGTTATAGGCATTTAAAGACAAATTTATTGGAGTTTTTCTCAAAATGTGAAAGTCGCGATTTAAAACGTCAAAATTGGCAACATTTTGGCAAAAAAGCTGAATCTAATACGGGCTATGGTAAGAAAATGTATCAAGAAGATTGTTTTACAAACCCTGAAGTCTTCGTTTCAACCGTCACTATCCTGCATTTTACTGAAATGTTTCCAGAAATTTCATTTCAAATAGACCCTTTCTGTGATGCTTTGGCAGTAGTCTTAGCTATGGAGTTTATCGTTTAATGGTATATAATTTTTGTCGAATTTTCGTAAAAAATCAATTAGGCTCAATTAATCCGTTATTATACAAGATATGAAAAAAAATGTATACATTAATTATAGGGTGTCTTGAGCTACGTCTTAAAAAATTATTATATATACAATCACCGGGTGGCCGATAAGTCGTTGGTGATACAAATTTTCTTTTTTTTTTTAGTCTAATGTTATTGCATTATCCATGGAAATATAATTGATGTTTGTAAGAAAAGAAATTCAGGACGCAGCAAGTGCGTTATGGTAGCGAATTTTGATTAAATGCTTCACATTTGAATAGCTCAATTTGCTATTAACCTGTAAGGTTGACCAAGAAACGTGTTTTTTCGGGAACACTTTCTTTTTCGCTAAAAAATAAGCGTCGTTTGCATTCATCCTCTGATAACTCAAAAAATAAAAAACCGATTTTGATAAAATTTGTTGAGTAAATTCTTCTTACAAGTTGCTTGGAAAAGTTCGTTAGCCACGAAAATCGGACAAGTTTTTCCTAGAAAATTTTTGGTTTCCTTCTGGAAAAAATTCATATCTCCGAAAATAACAAAGCTATCTCAACCATATTTGGCAGGATGTTTTATGTTGTAAGAACGAAACTCTGCACCAAAACTTAGGTCTCTATGTTAAAAGAAAAAGTTATAGGTACTTAATGAAACAAAATTTTAGTGCCACTAAAAGTCAGAGAAGACGCAAGACCAAAATATTGGATGTTTTAAAGACAATCTATTAAATATTACAGACAACGTTTATCTTTTTATGGCGCAAAAAGTACCAGAAAGACTACTTCGAGAATTTTGTAACTTTTCTCCTGTAAATGTCAAACTGCTGATTTGGAACGTGAAATTGCTGTTTATGAATAAATAATATTGCACAAAATGTGTACTAGAATGTTCTAGATTTATGATTCTCTTATCATTTGTTAAAATAACTGCAAAATCTGCCTCTAAAGACCTTATACATTACAAATCAATAACTTAAGACCATTATCGGCTATCTACCTTTCTTCATTGCAGTTTTCCAGGAGGACTACGTAGTGTAATGGTTAGGATTGCCGGCTGATGAGCGAAGGGACGCAGTTTAAAATCTCACCGTTGACAGAATTTCTCTTTTAACTTTTTTTTTACTTTTTTTCGTCTTTGATTCCATTGTGACGTTATCTGATCAGATTGTGTAATTCCAATAATTTTTAGCGACTTTTTGTTGAAAATAAAAGATAAGCACTTCTAAGACTTTTAATTCAAGTTTAATAGTAGCTGTTGTTGCCTTTAGTTGATAAAACCATGCCACAGTTAACATAGACTTAGAGATTTCTGACATGTGAAGAGGTTGTTTTCTCCTCTACAACCGGATTCAATTTTTACAGCATCCACAGGCAAAAGAATTTTTTCCGTGAAGTCACAGACAAAGTATCTAATTCTGTATTTAGATGAGATTTTGAATATTTTTTAATTTATTTAATTTATTTCTATTTCTATTTTTATAAGTTAATTTTCTTGTACAAAATGTTCTTTTAATAGCGAATTGTCTTATAAATGAATTTAATGCATTTTCTTTCAAGAAAAGTTTGTTGCGAATTTTTGTATGAAAAATTATTTAATTGATGGAACATTTTTTAACGAAATTCTTCGAAAATTAGGTTTTAAAAGATTTTCGTGCAAACAAATTATTTTATTTTCAATTTTAATTACAGATTAGGTACATAATTTAAATTTTATGTATCCTTTTTGCAAAATTGTGTGTAAAAAGTTATCTACCCGGTTTTCGCAGAAATTTTTTTGTGCTTCCTAGAAATCATTTTTTGTAAGATGTTTCTGTGAAATTTTGGTAATTAATGATAAATGTTTAATTAATCATTATAAAATAAATGTCTACGCATTTTCCTTACAAATTGGTTGCAACTTTTCCTGAAATTTTTTTTTTCTCGAAAAAGTTTTTGTGAAAAATTATATTCTGGTAGGTGGGTAAATAACTTGAAATGGTTGGTTGGCTAGGAAAATCGGACCAGTTTTTTTGCTTATGTTTATGTAAATTTTTTTATTAGCGAATTTTCTTGTACAAAATGTTCTTTTAATCGCGAATTTTCTTATAAATGACTTTAATCAATTTTCCTTGAAGAAACATTTGAGAATTTTTGCATGAAAAATTATTCAATTGAGGGAACATTTTTTAATGAAATTCGTTGAAAATAGGGGTTTAATGGATTTTCGTGGAAACAAATTATTTTATTTTCAATTTTAATTACAGATTAGGTATATAATTTGAATGTTATGTATGCTTTTAGCAGAATTTTGTGTAAAAATATTTAGCCAAATTTGATGCATGCTTTCATTAAAAAAGACATATCTGACATTAAAAACCTTTTCATGAAAATTCACTACCATAACGCACTTGCTGCGTCCAGACTTTTTTCCTTGAACAAGATGCACCACCGAGAGTCAAGCAAAAATTAAATTTCCTTCCTAAAATTGCAGTCAAAATAACCACGAACTTTTCAAACTACTGTCGATACGTAACAAAACAACCAGGTTTGCTATGGGAAAACTGGAACCTATGATGAGCACTGATGAGTACACTTGGAGAACCTAAATCACCACAACACATATTTCAAAGACCTTATGATCGATTCCATTAGAATTTTTCATCCTCTGATGACGTTGACGTTGTCAACGAAACGATCGTAAGGTCTTTGAAATATGTGTTGTGTTGATTTGGGTTCTCCAAGTGTACTAACCAGGTTTGGCAGTAGACAGAGATACAACTCACTTCATAAAACCGTGATGCTGCATTTTAATACTTTAAAGTAGAGTGAAATAGTCATTGAAACATCCTTTTCCGGCCCGTGTAAATATATCGTTAGGTAGAAAGTAGTGCCTTTTTCAGTTGAGTGGGGAAGTTTTGCGGTAGTTTTACGACACGGTTTATTTTATGTGTCGCTAAGAAGACGTCCCTGGCGCCACTAACTTTTAAACAGAAATAAAACTCGGAATCTTTCCGCTACCATAACACAACTATTTAATAATAATATAATAAAGTTTTATTCTGCCGTTTCCTTTTTATACTACAATGTTGATCTATGGAAACAGTCGTTCCTTAAAGAGACAATAGCATTCTGAATATATTGCTTGAAGGATTTGAGTTAAGTAGATCCATTTTATAATAGCCAGGAAATAGAAAACGTCCAAAACAATTATGTAAAAAGAGTCTGGACGAAGCAAATGCGTTATGGTTTCCATATAAATGATCTACGTAACTTTTCACAAAACCGATATATACATACATACACACACACACAGACATATATATATATATATATATATATATATATATATATATATATATATATATATATATATATATATATATATATATATATATATATATATTGTAACAGTATAAATTGAGTAAGTAAACAGCTACGCTAGTTTGGGTGTATTTGTGGTTCCTCCTCTGCTTAAACAGAGAATTATTGGCGACGATCACGGTTGTTTCTTCTGGCTATCCCTCGTATACTGAATGAAATTGAGATATTCCGTTAAATTATTTCTCTCTGAACTACCCCTGGTATATCTTGTCGGCTGCCGCGCCTGCGATGTGGCTAAAAATGCTGGTGGTTCGAGAATGGTCCGCATGTTGAGAAAGATAGATGGCTGGGGACGTATAGGATGAAGTGAGAGCGAACGATGGCGCTACTGGTTGTCAGGTAGGAAATGCGAATATTCCGGAAGGTTCGAGAGAGATTTTGTTGGTAGTAGTTTGAGCTAACACGTGGTTCTTTTTGAGAAGCAAGTCGGATATTATTTATCCCCATAGTGGATTAAATTGCACTCAGAAAATATCTGCAGTCTTTTGGTGATATCGTAATTTATGTATTTGGTGTTGAAGAATGTAGAGATAACCCGTTTGAGGGGATATAAGGACCACTTTGATCTTGTCACGTTGGTTGGAGTTTCGTATGCCCTCTTTGGAGGTAAGAAGTCATCATCTCTCGTAACTATAACACCTCTAGCATTCCGTTACTTATTGTTTTTAGGGTCCTTGTGCTGGGTAGAAATCCTTGTATTGGGCAGTCCTTGTATTGGGCAGTCCTTGTATTGTGCAGAAATCCTTGTATTGTGCAGAAATCCTTGTATTGTGCAGAAATTCAGGTATTGGGCAGTTATCCAAGTAGTAGGTAATCTGGATTTGAACTAGGAAGCCCCAGTGTTGGTGGGCTAATACCTTTGGCGAATTCACGTATCTCATGAGAATTTTGAATGGAATAAGTCTCGCATGGAATGGCGAATTTTCATGTACCGGAAGAAGTATGGATATTGAGTTAAATGGAGTTTTTATGTGCTAGTCAAGAGCAACGATAATTCCCGTCAGCTGTGAAATCTGTGGTTTATAAATCAGGATCTCAGTGAGGAGGTCTTCGCTTTCCGTTGTTGCATTGCCTTTCCGTTTGTTGCATTGTTTCCGTGGTTGCAGTTCCGTACCCTTAATGGCCCCAGGTTGGGTATGGGAATTGTTGGTAATTTTATGGCCTAGAAGTCCAGGATGTTCAAGTAAGAATTTTCCGTTTTGTGATAAAAGAGTAGAGTGATAAGAGAGACAATCTTGATAAGCTAAAATTTTAAATATTCACCTCTGTTAAATTTGCTATATCGAAGAATAAGTTTTACTACGATCAAATCAAACTGAATTTATTTTATTTAAACTTCAATAAATGTGGTACAGATTTTTATGAGACCCTTGTTAATATAATTGCTTCACTTTTGATAGTTACCACAGTTTATTATATATTGTTAGCATTAGCTAAGCTTATTGATTATTCATTAGGACTTGATATTTAGTCAGGCCACTTAACTTAACTAACGTGTAATTAATTACTATTTGGGAAATAAGTTGTAAGCTTTGCGTGCACGAAAAGTGGAATTTTTCCATAGAACAATTATAGTTTTGGAGTACATTCGTGCATACTCATTAGATATCTTGATTATTTTGTAATAAGCCATTTCAATTATATAATAGAGACTCTTTAGTTTAGATCAGAATTTTAGAACAGCTTTTAATAATTTCTTGTATGCCAAAGAAGCGTAATAAAATCCCTTATTTTATCATATTATAGGTGTGTTTTGGTTTTGTGTTTGTGTTTTGTTTTCAGGGCTGTTGAGAATACTTAGGGTTATTAGATCATTACCGTTACTTTTACTTGTGGGTCTATGAGACCATACCGTTCTGTGTTTTAGTTTATTTTACCATAATTATAACTCCCTTGCAGCTTCCTGTGCTCGATTGTGGTTGGATATAGTTGCCAGTGTGATCCAAGAATTCTTGGTTGTGTTGGATCTGGGCAAGGAAGTATATTAGTGAACATCTTATTAGAATATCCGGGAGTGGAGGTTAAACAATCAAGTGGCGCCCCTAGTTAACAACTTATTTTGACCCACGCCCATCTCCACTGTATAAAAGCTGGCGGCCCTCTGATTTCCCGGTAACCTAGCTTATACCAATGACAAATTAGGTTTGTGAATAGATTGGGAATTATTTGAGCATTGTCATCTGGTATAAAAGGAAGTGCGTCGCAATATATATATATATATATATATATATATATATATATATATATATATATATATATATATATATATATATATATATATATATATATATATATATATATAAATATATATGCCTACATGTAAGTTTCTATACCAGGCTACTACACTATAACCATTTCCATCAATATTGAAAGTCAACTGCAACTGCCTAGTTTGAAAGAATAATTTTATTCGCAAAAAAAAAGATCACATCACTGTATCTACTGTACATTATTACTTAATCTAACGTTATACACATCAAAAAAGCAGTATTTGATTTTCATTTGTACGGTCGGTTTTTCTTTTTTCTTCTTTACCACAAAGTTTTCTATGGAAGTTAATAAGCTTAGCTCACTCTCAAAGTTTGGGACCCTCTATAAAAATATTCTAAGCTTCTCGGCGGAATCTATGGCATCTTGCAGTGAAACATTAGTGCATTCGGGGCTTGCAGATTGGTTGTCCGAATCGGAATCTTCTATCGCTTATTGAGTAGTGTTCAAATTTGCAGCTTCAATTATCTCGGAATACCTGAAGTTCCCTCGGATATTTCTCGGAACTTATTTTGAACCCAATCAGATGTGACTTTCTCATTTACAGATTTCGCTTCCCCAGAAAGCTCTCCTGAATTCATTGAATGTCTTTGATGAAAACAAGAAAACGAGAAATCCAACTTGTAGAACACTGGAAATTCTCTCCACATCCCATTTCTCTACCAAGAGAAACAGCCTTCTCCTGCACAAATAGACCACTTAGAGCAACGTTTGCGTGCCTCTGATATTTGAACCAATCATACAAGGCTTTGTTCAAGTTCTGCACGTCGGTGGTTATTAAACGTTTTCTCTTGTTGTTAATAGTGTTGGAACCACTAACCTGGGCAATAGCATTCTCACACTTAAAATTTGTTGATAATGTTAAGTACACTTGGAGAACACCCAAATCACCACAACACATATTTCAGAGACCTTACGATCGTTTCGTTGACAAAGTCAACATCTTCAGAGGAAGAAAAATTCTAACATAAAAAAACTAGATCCCGTATATTTATATCGCGTCAAGGTAAACGAACTAGTCCGAAGTAAAGTTGTCGTCCAAGAACGATCGTTTGTTTATTGCGCATTGAAACAGGTCGGAGACCTGCTTTGATCTTTTGGTCGACAAATTTATGACCCTTATCTAATATAGGTATTAAAAGGACCAGAGTTCTTTAAAGAAACGGCACGTTTCTTTTCGATCTAGAAATTTACTATGCGGATATTGGTTCATGCCGATAAAGACATCTGGTGAGATAAACAACATAAACTCAAATAATCTCTTTTAAAAATAGAAAACTAAAAACCCAAATGTCTGTCAAAGGAAAAATAGTTCAACTAAAATACTACTTAAAAACTATATTTATATTGATTTTAATTCTACGTGAAAAATATTTATAATACAAAAAACCGAAGCGGTATTTAAATCAAGACAAACATAGTGATTAGTATATGTATAAACCGGTCGAGTTATTGACAATAATTTATTATTCTACCAGACAAATTAGGAGTATTTAAGCGGTCAAATGCAAAGAGAAAACAAAGAGCTAGAAGTTACAGGTGCCGCACGATTTAATGAAGTTTTGTTCTTAATAGACCTTAATATATAAATACTTTCTAATGAATCAAGCATAGTTTGATGTCTGACATTTTTGACAAGTTTCAAATTTTCTTTGTCAATGTGGTGGTTATTATCCCATATATGTTGTGCCACACATGATTTGTCCACCGTACCATATCGTAACTGTGCGAGATGTTCACGAAATCTGGTGGCTATGTTTCTCCTAGTTTGGCCCACGTATTTAAGATCACAATCTTTGCAACTAATCTCATAAATTCTAGACATTTCAGTGACTTTGTCTTTGTCTTTCGTATTACCCAACATTTTTTTTAAATTACTTTTCGTCGAAAACGTCAAATGTAAATCGGCTTTCTTAAAAATACTGTCCAAACCCTTTGTGATTCGTGGTTCATAAGGTAAACACACAAATTTTTTCACGATTTTATCATTCTTAAATGTCGTACATTCAGATATCAACTTCTTTGTTCTGTGTTTGTTAACTAATTTATCTATTAAACCATCCGAGTAACCGTTATATCTCGCCACATTTTTTATGTATTTTAATTCTGCATTAAATCTATTTTTACTCAACAAAAAATTGATCAATCTATTTACTAAGAAATTTAAACTAGCCGTTTTTTGTGCAAACGTATGATGTGAGTCATTAGGAAAACGTGCCGTTTCTTTAAAGAACTCAGGTCCTTTTAATACCTATATTAGATAAGGGTCATAAATTTGTCGACCAAAAGATCAAAGCAGGTCTCCGACCTGTTTCTATGCGCAATAAACAAACGATCGTTCTTGGACGACCACTTTACTTCGGACTAGTTCGTTTACCTTGACGCGATATAAATAGACGGGATCTAGTTTTTTTATGTTAGAATTTTTCTTCCTCTGAAGATGTTGACTTTGTCAACGAAACGATCGTAAGGTCTCTGAAATATGTGTTGTGGTGATTTGGGTGTTCTCCAAGTGTACTTTTAGTGCTCATCACAGGTTCCAGTTTTCACATAGTTGTTGATAATGTAGACAATGCAATACCGTACTGCCTACAAACATCACTTTTTTCTTTCCCGTTTTCACTTATTTTAATATCGACATTTTCTCTTCAATGGTAGATGTGTTTTATTTTAATCACGGACGCGGACATTGTGTAAACGCGCGGTGATCGAAAACTGATCGGAATATCATTATCTAAGTGGAAGAACCCATAAATATTTTCTCTTGTGTTGTGTACAGTAAAATTTATTACCCATTAGTTCCATGTCTCGATAAGAAAAATATGTGCATCTAGTCCTAGTGTGTCTGAATGGTCATCTTTTCAGGTAAAGAGGCAACGAAATTCACATAAAGACGAAGCCTTCTTGTTTACTTTCGCACATCTGTATATCGCAATAAAAATGTTAACGGGTCAGTGCAATAACTATCTCACCCAAACCGAAATCGCCTAAAAAGCGGTCCCGTTAAATATATATATATATATATATATATATATATATATATATATATATATATATATATATATATATATATATATATATATATGTATGTATGTATGTATGTATATGTATCCAACCGATAACTCAAAAAGTGATTATCCGATTTTGCTGACACTTGGCAATAATATTTCTTTAATTAATAGCTTCCATGAGTTCGTTGGCTAGCCTTATCGAACCAGTTATTCTCAAAAAATGTTGCATCTCAAGAAATAATAAATTTATTTTAATGAAATTTGGTTGAAATGTTACCTTCGCAAATACCGTACGACATACTAAAATTCAACTTTTCAGGTTTACAGAAAATTGAGTGATACAAATTTGAAGCATTTAGTGAAAATTCGCTACCATAACGCACTTGCTGCGTCCCGAAATTTTTATTTGGTCATCAGCTCGTTATAACGAACAAGAGCTTTCGACATCTTAAACAGAAACAAAATTAGCGTCTTCCGGTTAGAAAATCACAAATAGAATGAATGAATCTCTATTTCATTCAGACAGATATTTGATGTTTCACATCAACTAAATTTCCATTCAGTGTTTTAAGGAATCACTACCAGCAGAATATTTGAAACACAAGCATATGCCAGAGATGTAACACTTGACTGAAAATACATCCAGAAGTGTTCCAGTGATTCAAGTTACTTAAAAACGCTTTTAGTAAACCGCAGCGTGACTCTAGATAGCAGTTCTCGAGTGCTGATCTGTGTTTTGTCAGCGAGAACATTGCTCTTGAATATCTTCCGACTGTGAAAGACTTAAATGTTGCGGCATCTTTTCGAAATGTGGGTGTCATAATTAAATGCCTTAAATGCTTTTTATTTAATATACCTCGAATTTTTACACATGATGGAGCAGCAATACCCGGAACCAGTAAAATATACACATAGTTATTAAGTGTATGCGAAAAACTAATGCAGTGGTTTATTAAAAAATAATAATAAGAGTTTGGATTTTGAAACAATTTTAGCAAATGAGCGCGCACTCGGACCCCTAGAACCCATATCCGGGGTCAGTTTCAATTTTTATATGTATATATATATATATATATATATATATATATATATATATATATATATATATATATATATATATATATATATATATATTTATTTATATATTTATTTGTATATATATATATATATATATATATATATATATATATATATATATATATATATATATATATATATATATATATATATATATATACAGGGTGGCGCATTGAAAACGAAACAGACCGATTTACGTCCAGAGAATTTTTTTTTAAGAAACGCTGAAATACGTCAATTTTAATATTGAGGGGGACATAAAACTCAACTTTGTCACACCAACCCCTTAAGGGTGGTAATAACTATCCTTATATTTTAAATAGGGAACATGGGTCAAGTGTTACATCATTTGAAAGCTTTTCTTTTTTGAATTCAGCAAACATTTTTTTTTGAAGTTTTATCAATTTGTTTAAAAATTACCAACAGTTGAAGTTGCAAGAACGTATTTCATTCATTGTGATAAGAAATGCACTGATTAGTCAATTTTTCGTTAAAAAGAACGAAAAAAAACAACAAAGCCAAACGTTCAAAGATGTTTATTCCGTTAAATAAGTGTTTAAATTGTTGGCCACCAGCTTCCATACAAAAGTGCAAATTTTGTTCAAAACAAGCTCTGACATTCTGGAGCATTTGTGGAGTTATTAGTCGGTATTCTTCAAAAATGCGTCGTCGTAATTCTTCCAGCGACTGCGGTTCTGTTGCGTAAACTCTACTCTTTAAATGTCCCTATTGAAAGAAGTCTAAAGGAGTTAAATCCGGTGATCTAGGGGGCCACTCAGTAGCACCTTTACGCCCAATCCATTGACCTAGAAACTTTCTGTTCAAAAACTCCCTAACACATTGTAGAAAATGCGGAGGAGCTCAATCTTGTTAAAACACTAAATGATTTTCTTAATAGCGATCATCATTTTCAACAATGTCAATTAGTAGAGGGTAAACGATATCTTCTAGTAACTGCACCGCCACTCAAATTGCCATTAAGAAAAATTAGTCCTATTAAACGGTCTCCAAAAATGCCAGTCCAGACATTCAATTTCTGTGGAGTTTGAGTGTGAACTTCGTGAAAATTTATTGGATTGTTATCTGCCCAATAACGACAATATGACGATTGACTGTAGAGTTTAATAGAAACGTACACTCGTCTGAAAAACAGATATTGGGCAGAAAGTTCCCGTTATCAGCTATTCGTGCAGTCATAACTTCACAAAACTCCAGCCGCCCGATCAAAATCATCTTCATTCAGTTGTTGTACAAAATGAATTTTATACGGGTGAAATTTATGATGCTTCAATATTCGCTGAATAGTTCTCCTTTTCATGTTTGAAACAGTGGCCAATTTTCTGGTGCTCAAAGTTAGGTCTGCAGCAATTTGTCCTAGAACTTCAATCTCAGTAATCTCATTTCTAACCGGAAATTCACGTTCAGGAACCCGTTTTTTGTTGGCTATTGAACCACTTTGTCGAAACTTTGCAACTAACTCCAAAATGTATTTTCTGTTAACATGTCTGTTCGGATGTCGTTCATTAAACAAATTTGCGGTACGGTTGGCACAGTCATCGTTTTCGAAAAAAAGAGTAATTATTTCAAGTCTTTCTTTTACAGAATACACCATTGTGAAATTAATTTTCGGTAGCACTATCAAGTATCAAACCGACCGATAAACTGAAATAATAAACCGCATTTCTCTCATTCCGATAAGAAATATTCTGATAGTCAATTTTTTGTTTACAAACCAACAAAACATTGACTATCGGCATATTTCTTATCAGAAGGAGTGAAATGCGTTTCTGCATCTTCAACTGTGAATAATTTTTAAACGAATTGATAAAACTTCCAAAAAAATTAGTGTGCTGAATTGAGAAAAGAAAGAGCTTTCAAATTATGTAACACTCGACCCATGTTCCCTATTTTAAATATAAGGGAGTTTCCTTTCGAAAAAATGTTTATCTCAAAAAATAAAAAATCTATGATAACCAAATTTGGTAGGTAGGTTAACGATGAAAAAGGTAAACTATACACCAAAATTTAGATTTTTATGTTACAAAAAAAAAGTTATAATAAAATATTCTGTGCTAGATTATTTGTATGAAAATTCACTACCATAACGCACTTGCTGCGTCCAGGCTTTTTTTCATATACATCTACCACTGCAAAGATAAACTCCACCAAAAAGGGGACCGGAAATGATTATTTTTGTTTAATTTTCTTAAAATCTGGGTCAGATAATAAATTATTATTTGAAGGATGTTAGGAACAGGAATGAACGCCCCGCTGAAGGCGAGTCGTCTATTTATAATGTTTACCTCGGGAGTGGCACTATTGTTCTTCAGAGGTGACCTCTACTGTGCTGACTCAGCTTCTCAAACTTTACGGCGTGGTTTCCCATCCGATAACTATGGTGTCTGCATACTTGGGTTGCTACATTGTTGTAATAATGGCTCGTTGTTATGGGTCCATTTATCTCGCCGTTCACGTTTTGTGGAATATCAGAGGGGTCAGGATGAGAGAAGCAGACAGACGCCCATCGAAATGAGAAAAAGTAATCCCGCATTTCGTCCCAGTTCGCGGAGTTGTAGTGCCAAACGATACGTGGGTGTGATGACTGTGTGACCTCGGGTTACATTGCGCAGGAAGCAGTGACCATTCCGTGGTCTGAGCGACTAAGTGGGGCGGTAACTGATGTCTTATAGCATTCAGGTTTTGTAGTAAGAAGGAGATCCAATGGATTTGAGCTGTGTGTGAGGATGCGAGGAAAGTAAGTAGGTTGCTGAACCATATTAGCTAAGGAATTGCTGACTGCAAACGCATCCGCTGCTCTTCCTTATGGATCGGTTTTTAAATATCCTAGCCATGCCTTATTATGGACACTGAAGTCACCAAGAATAGTTACCTCGGGGGAAGGATATTCAGAAATCAGATGGTCATTTTTTTCAGAAAGGTAATCGAAGCGCTGGACAAAGTTGTTGTCAGAAGGTGACCGGTAAATGCAACACATGAATTCAGTTGCAGCCCTGAGAGAGAGTTTCATCCAAAGTATGTATTTTCTTCCATCTTCTAAATTGGGGAGTCTGGTGCAGGGAAGATTGCTACGGACGTATGCGCATGCGCCTCCATGCAATCTAAAGGAAGTAAGGAGCTCATACTCCGGGAAATTAAGATGATTAGTGGCTGTTTTGATACTGATTTGGTTTCGGTAAGGAAGATGAGTTGGGGCCTATTGACCTGGAAAAAATGGTGGACGAATTTCAGATTAGAATTTGGACTACATATATTCGAGAAGAATATGTTAAATCTTGATGCCAGCGCACCGCTCTCCTGGAGATTCGAATGAAGGGTTATTTTATCTCCGGAATATTTTGTACAAGGAGGATCCATCATCATTTTTGTTTATAAGGGAAACCGACTCATACACCAGAACCGGAAACGTCCGTTGGGACTTCACCGGCCTCTTGATGTAAGGGGTGGTACCTCCTCTGGCGTGAAAAAATCCGTTACTATCACGTAAAGGAAAAGTCCACTACCACCTGCCAAAATTCGCTGGTATGTTTTTGTATCTTGGAAGCCTGTCAGCACAGCAGGGCACAGGCAAAACGTAAGTTTTTTCAAAATTTATCGTTAATGTTCTGCTATAAAATCACTTAAAAATTTACTCAAGATCTTTTCAGATTGCCACATATAAATCTTCCCAACTTTTGCTTGAGTAGAAAATATCAGTGTCGTCCGCATAGCTAATTATTTCACCTTAAAATGTTGGTGGTATAACTCATCAATATATATATATATATATATATATATATATATATATATATATATATATATATATATATATATATATATATATATATATATTAAAAAGAGAGGACCCAGAACACTCCCCTGTGGCACCCCATAAATCAGCTTTCGCGGCTCACTGCAGCAGTCATCAATAATCACACGCTGGTATCAATCACTTATATAGCTTCTGAGAAGTTCCAGTGTACCACTACGAAAACCTATACCCTCCAAGCTTTCCAATAACTTTTTTTCTCCCTCAGGGATCATCCGCGTCTTTGCCGCCCCGATGGCACCGCAGTCTTTGGCTTATTGTGCATGTACTTTTTTGCTGCTCCAGCCATTCCAAAATCACTGTGCCCTGAACTATATTGCTCTGTCTCCGTTCTAGACTGTCCGTAGATAATTTGTCTTCCAATAGCTTACTGTGGTCAGCGCTGTCAAAAGCCTTTGATAAGTCTACAAATACAGCAGCAGAAGGTCGGCTGGAATCCATGTTGAAATTCATTAGCGATGTTAATTTTGCCACCACATCCTGAGCGCATTTGCCATTTCTAAACCATGTGGCATCAAACATTTGTTAAATTAGTGCTTATAATGCTTATAACTTCTCCATCGTCAATCTGTGCGGAAGTATGACATATGCGACAAAAATTTAAAAATTTTTCTGCTTAAAAGTCGTAAGAAATGTCAAAACATCTAGAAAACATGATTGATAATCAATTTTTTTTTGTCTGTTGGTCTAAATGTCTGTGTGAATGTCTGTCTGTTTGTAGCCACGATAACTTTAGAATGAGATATCTGCGCAAAATGCCTCAAAACATAAAATATAGAAAACCTAATTCCGGAATTAACATTTTTTTTGTCTGTCGGTCTCTCGATTGGTCGCTCGGTCAGTACGTCTCTCTATTAGTAGGTAGGCGCAGTAACATTCTAACAAATTGAGATATCATATTTTTTCGTCAAAACTGGCGTAATATAACGTTTTAGAGTCTGTTTATTAGAAAACTTTCAATTTCATCAAACATCTGGTATTCTGTACTGAAATTAAATTAGGGGTTGCATGTGTGGGGGTTGAATATTGATGACAGAAATTTCGAAAATTTGTGTTTTGCTAAGACTACCTAAAAAGTCTTAAAGCATATAGAAAACTTGATTCTGGAACGAACATTTTTTCACTGTCGGTCTTTCTATCGGTCGGTCGGTCTGCCAGCTTGTACGTCTGTCTGTTAGTAGGCGCAATAACTTTCTGATCAACTGAGATATTATCTTCAAATTTGGTATCCAGTTAGCATCCGACAAAAGTACGCTTCGAATTGTTTTTCGGTAAGATTGTTTGAGGGAGTAGGGGATAAATGAAGGGTGATTTGGTGAAAATTGTCATTTTTTCGTTAAAACTCGAGTAATATAACCTTTCAGAAGTTTATGGGTACAGAATATGAATATTTTCTTTGTAATCATGTTATGGACCCTACATTTATTTCTTGAGAATGTCTTTCTGAGAGAGTGGATTATCACAGCTTTGTGGAAGTTATGATTCAATTTGCAGCACTATTTTTCCTGTAACATAGATGTGTGGTACATAGTAGTTGTTATATCTCTTTTAAAATGGTTTTGTAATTTTTTGTAATTCCAAACAAAAACTTTAGGTCATTAATTAGTTTAGAATTTAAAAAGGACACGTTTAAAATAAAAAATTATTATGTAGGTAAATCATTCTCACTATTTGTATACTTCACAAAACACAACCCCTGCTTCTGACGGGTTTCTACTGTGACAGTAGCCTAAAATAATATTGAATTACATGTTGTAAATAACGTCTTGTTTGTTTCTTTAACATCATTAAAATAACTTATGAGTGTAGAAAAAGCTTCTTGTGTGTCAGTTTTATTTTTCAAACGAATATGGAATTTTAATTTGTTTATAAACCAAGCTGATTATTTATGTAACACGGTAACACATCTGGTGTTAAGCACCTGTGAAATCTCGGAATTTTAGGTATTTTCACACAATTTCTCTTAGTTTGTTGATCATAACTGTACTTTTAGGCAACGGTTCAATCGAGATTTATTGTAGAAAATATTCGCGAGTTATTTTTACATCCTTCACTGTTTATTACTGCAATAAATATGCTCGACATTTGTATGCGAATTATTAAAAGCTTTCTAAGTAGTAATTTTAAGCATTTTATCCAAATTAAAGAAGAATTTTTAAAAACCAACCAAAACCTCCAGTTTTAACACCTGTAGATTATCGCAGAGGCATATATTTGCTTCCAATGTTGATTAAATATTAGAGTGTGCTAGCAAGAATTGTGTGTGTGTGGGGGGGTGAGGTGGGGGTGGGGGGTCAACTGTCGACATAGATTGAAATAAGAAACATTACCAAATAATACACATTTTTATCGTTAACAAGTTTACATTCGTCTGAGGTAGAGTGCCTTAGTTATAGTATGACGCAGGCCATACATAATTAAGGAAAAAAAGTCATCATAATTCGAAATCAATGCGTTTTTCTATAATGTCGGCTTCAGTACTTATGTCCCTGTGAATGTTCATGAGAGACAAACCGTTGACTCTGGCGTGACTACTGCAATTTCTTAAGTACGTTTTGATTCTCTTCACACTAGAAAAGTTCTTTTCGACGGATGTTGTAGTCACAGGTAAAATGACAAATATTTTCAACAACACCCTAATATTAAGGAAAAATTCTTCAGAACATTTCCTCTGTGCCTCCAAAGGATTATTTGGAGCGTTTTAGTGAATTTTCTTAAAAAAAATTCACTAATGAGGAGATCTCGACTTTCGAATTTTGAAAAAATTTCTTCAAATGAGCGCTATTTAGGACCCCCGGAACCCAAATCCGAGGTCAGTTTCAGACTTTATATGTTTATATATATATATATATATATATATATATATATATATATATATATATATATATATATATATATATATATATATATATATATTTATGTGTCACACCTATAACTTAAAAAATAATGGACCGATTTTGATAAAATTTGACACATACCTTCCGAGGTCAGTTTCAGACTTTATATGTTTATATATATATATATATATATATATATATATATATATATATATATATATATATATATATATATATATATATATATATATATATTTATGTGTCACACCTATAACTTAAAAAATAATGGACCGATTTTGATAAAATTTGACACATACCTTCCTTTCGCAAGTCGCTTGGATAAGGTCGTTATCCAGGAAAATCCGCCTAGGTTTTCCCGGAAAATTTTGTGTTTTCTTTCGAAAAAAATCGAAAAAAATTTATATCTCCAAAATTAACAAAGTAAGGGCAACCAAATTTCATACGAGGGTTTATATCAATAGAGGCAAATCACCTACCAAAATTTAGCTCCGTAGGTTGAATGACAAAAAAGTTACAGGCATTCAAAGAAAAATAAATTTGGGTTCTCCTCAAAACGTCAAAATCGCGATTTTAAACGTCAAAATTAGTGAGTACCTTCCTTTTGCAAGTGGCTTGGATATGTTCGTTATCCAGGAAAATCCGACGAGGTTTTCCCGGAAAATTTTGTGTTTTCTTTCGAAAAAAATTTATATCTCCAAAATTAACAAAGTAAGGGCAACCACATTTTGTACGCGGGTTTATATCATTATAAGCAAGTTACCTACCAAAATTTAGCTCTGTAGGTCAAAAGACAAAAAAGTTATAGGCATTTAAACAAAAATAAATTGGGGTTTTTCACAAAACGTCAAAGTTGCGATTTAAACGTCAAAATTGGCAACATTTAGGAAAAGAACTTGAATCTAATACGGGCTATGTAAATAAAATGTCTTAAGAAGAATGTTTTACAAACCCTGAAGTCTTAGTTTCAACCGTCATTGTCCTTCATTTTAATAAAATGTTTCCAGAAAATTTATTTCAAATAGACCCTTTCTCTGACACTTGGCAGTAGTCTTAGCTATAGAGTTTATCGTTAATAGTATATAATTTTTGTAGAATTTTCGTAAAAAAAAATCAATAAAGCTCAATATATCTGTTATTATACCAGATATGAAAAAAAATTGTATATATTAATTATAGGGTGTCTTAAGCTACATCTTAAAAAATGATTTCTACAATCACAGGATGGCCCATAAGTCGTTGGTGATACAAATTTTCTTTTTTTTTTTAATCAAACACGCCTTATGTTATTGCATTTTTGCATTTTCCATCGAAATATAATGCATGTTTGTAAGAACAAAAATTCTGGACGCAGTAAGTGCGTTATGGTAGCGAATTTTGATCAAATGCTTAATATTTGAAGAGCTCAATTTGCTATTAACCAATAAGGTTGACCAAAAAACGAGTTTTTTCGGGAACACTTTAATTTTTCTACATTTTCAAACAATAAAGTTATTTTGATGAAACATGGCACATTGTTTTTACTATATATAGATTATACTGGTAACCAAATTTGATGCCTGCTTTCTTAAAAAAACACACATTATTGCTATTAAAAAATAGTTTTATGAAAATTCACTACCATAACGCACTTGCTGCGTCCCGAGATTTTTTTTATTTAGACAATTTTGAAATAAACAAGTGATTAGAAATGGAAAGCTACAAATTGATTTGTGTACTCATTGGCAGCTTTGTCATGTTCGTTTGACATGAGTTCTTCCAAAGCACTTACAATTTTAAAGAAGCCATCAATAAATATTGAACTCGAATCGCACATTTATCATTTCAGGAGAGGCGTGGAGGGGGGGCACAAGGTACTAGTGCTACCCTCCCCTGGCTACGGCACTGATTTGTGCTAAGATATTTTGTGCTGTTCCATTTACCGGTCACCTTCTGACAACAACTTTGTCCAGCTCTTTGACTACGTTTCTGAAAAAACCGACCATCTGATTTCTGAATATCCTTCCTCCGAAGTCACTCTTCTTGGTGACTTCAATGACCATAACAAGGAATAGTTCGGATCTTCAAAAACCGATCCATAAGTGAGAGCAGCGGAGGCCTTTGCAGTCAGCAATCCTTTAGACAATGTGGCTCAGCAACCTACTTACGTTCCTCGCATCCCAACACACAGCTCAAATCCCTTGGATCTCCTTCTTACTACAAAACCTGAATGCTATAAGATATCAGTCACCGCCCCACTTGGTCGCTCAGATCACGGCATGGTCACTGCTTCCTGCGCAATGCAACCCGAGGTCACACAGTCATCACACCCACGTATCGTTTGGCACTACAACTCCGCGAACTGGAACGAAATGCTGGATTACTTTTCTTCATTTCCATGGACGTCTGTCTGCTTCTCTCATCCTGACCCATCTGATATCTCACAAAACGTCACGGAAATTATTCAAGCTGGCATGGAATTACTTATTCCACGTACACAGAAAACAACTTCAGCCATTCAAAAGCACTGGTTCTCTAAATCCCGTGACAAGGCCAGACTTAAAAAGGTCAAAGCTCACAAAACGCTTCTACACAATCCCAGTCAAGAAAACCGTCAAGCATTTAACGACGCAAGAAACCGCTATGTCCGCATTCTTTCGGAGGCAAAAAACTATTTTTATAACCACACCAAAAACAAAGTCCTCTTAAGCTCCAACGGCAGAAAACCCTTGTGTACCCTTGCTAAATCTGTTGGGAATAATTTCTGCAAGAGCACGTTCTTACCTCTTGTCTCAGGGGATGAAATTGCAAGGCTGAACTTTTTGCCTCGTTGTTCGCCGGCAATTCTACTCTCAACCCACCTCCAAATGTTCAACCACCAACAGTCCCCAATGTCGCGCAGAAAATGGCGGATATCATTTTCAAAACTAAAAGGGTACGAAAGATGCTCTCTTCTCTTAATACCAGGAAATACTCTGGCCTTGACGAGATCCCAGCAATTGTTCTCACAAATCGTGCACCAGAACTTGCTTCTGTCCTGACTCGTCTGTTTCAGACATCTTACAATAGAGGCATATTCCCTAGTAACTGGAAAACTGCTCGAGTACAACCCGTCCCCAAGAAAGGGTCCAAAGCGCTTCCCAGCAACTATAGGCCTATTTATCTCCTTTCAGTCGTCTCTAAAGTGTGAAAAGTATATAAACACCGAATTACTAAAATTTCTTGAAAAACAGTCTAATCCACGACAGGCAGTATGGATTCCGTCAGCGCAGATCAACTTCCGACCTCCTTTCCTTTGCCACCCATTCTTGGAACAAGTCTATGGAACTACACGGTGAATCCCAGATTGTCGCTCTAGACATATCCAAAGCATTCGACCAGGTCTGGCACGCAGCGCTGCTTAATTAACTTCTGGCTCGTGGCCTTCTACCAAAGCCATATAGAAAACTTGATTCTGGAACAAAAATTTTTTGTCTCTCAGTCGGTCGGTCTCTTGGTGGATCGGTTTGTCGGCCTGTACGTCTCTTAGTAGGCGCAATAACTTTCGAACGAATTGCGATAGCACCTTCAAATTTGGTATCCGGTTAGCACCCGACAAAGGCACGCTTAGAATTGTTTTTGGGTAAGATCGCTTCAGGCAGTAGGGGGTAAATGGGGGTTGATTTAGTGCTAATTGACATTTTCTCGTTAAAACTTGAGTAATATAACGTTTCAGTAGTTTATGGGTACAGGAATACGAATATTTTCTTTGTGGCCAAGTCATGGACTTTAAATTTATTTCATGAGAATGTCTCTCTGGGGAGAGTAGATTAGCACATTTATGTGCAAGCTATGATTCAATTTCCAGCACAATTTGAATTATTTTTAGTATAAGGCTAAGTCGACTAAATACCAATCTTGAGAAAATTCACTACAATAATGCACTTGCTGCGTCTTGAAATTTTTCTCTTTTACTTTTAACAGGCATAATTGATTACAAATTATTTTGAACGCATGTTACCTCTAATACTACATATTTTCGCAGATATCCTCCTGCTCAATTTTCTAGAAATGTAACTTATAATCAATGAATAATTAAATTTTCTTAAATTATAAGACAGGAAAAATTACGTAAGCAGCTGACGCATTCCTGAAAATTCCTGAAAGTCACGTAACCATATAAAGTCTTCATTAAAAACTAAATTTTCAGCCACCACATAATTACCATCTAGAATAGGGTGGATTTGAATTGAACAATGGACGTATACATAGTGCGGTGTACACCAATATATACCCTGCTTTAATGGGGTTTAAAATGAAATAGTAAGCTCTTACGGAGCTGGGGTTGGTACACTGTGGTATCAATATCGTGAGAGAGCTTTGTTTCAGAGTATGAATAAGTTATGTAGGGAATTGACAGATGTCTAATTCCAGGTTTCAGTGTTTAATCCAGAATTTTACTTCCACGTCGTCGTTTCCTATTCTAATATTGGATAATGTCGTCTGCTGTTTGATATGCAATTGGAAATACTACTAGAGTTTTCATTAAGTATATGCAGACGTCGTTTATTATTCAGTTTCTTCCTTTGTATTGTACGTGGAAAACTATATGTTTTTTGAAGGTTTGCTGTATAATGTAATGACATAACGTATCACGTTTTGAGTTGGAAACTACACATAAATATGAGGTGAAAACTTACGCGGATGTTACCTGTAATCTTGTATAAGAACTTAATTTGCACGATTGATAGTTTGCGTTGAATGTAGGTATAATGTTCTGTAGCGAGACTATAAAGTTAGAAGCTGCTTCTAGTTTTAATAAATTTACTTTTTTTTAACACTGGGCTTTTTGGGACTGACGGCTGACAAAGGAGTAAAAAAAATAACATTTATAGCAATTACTTTTTTGGCACCCGATCTCCTTTATAAGTTACAGGGCTAGGGCAGTGTGCCGTTAGCGCATTCTTTCGCACACACACATCAGCAGTATTTATTTTAGTTAATTTTCTTTAAAAAAACAAGTCACTAATGGGGAGATCCTGACTTTTGAATTTTGAAAAAATTTCTTTGAACGAGCACGAACTCGGACACCTAGAACTCATATCCGGGATCAGTTTTAATATATATATATATATATATATATATATATATATATATATATATATATATATATATATATATATATATATATATATATATATATATATATATATATATATATATATATATATATATATATACAGGCTGTTTCAAAAAACATGCACTATCGCTCGTGGGGCAATTCCTTACTAAAAAATAAGAAAAAAGTTCCTGTGCACTTGGGCCCGGAAACGCATAGTTTCCAATATACAGGGAGTTGAATTTTAATTTTTTTAAAAATTTTTTATAAATAATTTCAAAACCACTGGATTGATTTTAATGAAACTTGGAACTTGAAAGTGTATTATGAAAGTGCATATTTTCAAGTGAAAATCTGCTTACAACTGCGTCAGTGGCGTGCGTACTGGGTAACTGTAAAAATTCATTTGGGGAAAAAATATGTGCGCCACTGTCTTTTTCCATTTTTGATACATCAGTTATGAAGCTTATTACATAAGCCACAAAAGCTACCTCTTGGTATTTTTTCGTTCAGGGTATCCCCTAGGAGATATGATTAATTTTTTAAAAAGGGGCAGAGTACCGATTCGTTGGAGTAATGAAAACAGTAATCGTAAAGTACCATGAAACTATAATTTTTGACAGTTCTCTAAATTCTACAATTTTGAAGTGCTTTGTAGGCGTCAAAAGAGTTTTCGTGCTATTCTTTAAATTTTGATACGGTGCAGTATTTTCGTTTTTAGTTATTTGTTGATACTGAGCTGCTCATTAATATTATTTCCTCCTCTGAAGATGGTTTTTATTAAGTACACTTCAGCGGATTTGACTGATATGTTGTTAATTTATGGACAAACAAATCAAAATGCTAGACAAGCTGTGCGAGTTTATCAGGAAACTTATCCGCAAAGAAGAATTCCTGACAAAAATATTTTCCCACGTATTGTAAGACATTTGAGAGAAACTCGTTCTTTAAAACCTTTAAAAGCTGACTCTGGCCGCAGAAGATACCGCCGAACTGTACGAGTTGAAGAGGCAATATTAAATAGAGTTGAACGTGATCCTAGTACAAGTACGAGAATTATTGCCACCGAACTGGGTAATATTTCGGCATCATCAGTTCACAGAACTCTGAAGGATCAAAGTTTATATCCCTATCATTTTACACGTGTCCAGGAACTTCTACCTAGAGACTTTCAACCAAGGGTAAAGTTTTGTCAGTGGTTCTTAAACAAACTTAGGCACGACCAACATTTTTCTAAACGTGTACTATTTACTGATGAGGCGTCATTTACGCGAAAAGGTGTCGTAAATTTTCACAATTTACATACATGGGCCGATGAAAACCCACACTCTCTAAGAGTTGCAAATTCGCAGTATCAATTTTCCTTCAATATTTGGGCTGCTATTATTGAAAATCACATAATTGGTCCTGTTGTTTTACCGAATCGTCTTGACCATGAATCATATTTAAACTTTTTACAAAATGATTTGCCGTTGTTACTACCGCTTTTTATGAGAAATGGTACAATGTGGTTCCAGCATGATGGTGCGCCCGCACATTTTGCAGCAGTTGTAAGAACATATTTAGCCAACACATACGGTCACCGATGGATTGGTCGTGGAGGTCCGGTGTCATGGCCACCTCGATCTCCGGACCTGAATCCTCTCGATTTTTATTTGTGGGGTCATTTAAAAGAAATAGTGTATAAAACACCAGTAAATACACGAGAAGAATTGTTGGGAAGAATAGAATATGCATTTGACAGCATTAGAGAAGATCAAAATATTTGCAGAAGAGTAAGAAGATCTTTGCGCAGAAGGTTAAATAATTGTAACGACGCTAATGGTGGTCATTTTCAACATTTTCTTTAGCTTTGTTATTAAAGTCAATTGAGTAATGTACAAAAAACAAGAGTTTGGAAAAATCATGGTGTCTTTACGATTACTTTTTTCATTTTTTATTTTTATTTTTTATTTATCATTTTTTATCAATGTTTGTAATATTCATTTCAATGTTTATCACCAATAAGTTTTACGTAGGTTAGTTATTTGCACGTTTATTGCTGTAATGTTTACTGTATGTTTTGTTTTTCATATTCTTATGGTTGCAGTAAACATATATTATTATTATTATTATTATTATTACGCCGACTAATCGGTACTTTGCCCCTGTTTATAAAATTAATCATATCTCCTAGGGGATACCCTGAACGAAAAAATACCAAGAGGTAGCTTTTGTGGATTATGTAATAAGCTTCATAACTGATGTATCAAAATTTGAAAAAGACAGTGGTGCACATATTTTTTCCCCAAATGAATTTTTACAGTTACCCCGTACGCACGCCACTGACGCAGTTGTAAGCAGATTTTCACTTGAAAATATGCACTTTCATAATACACTTTCAAGTTCCAAGTTTCATTAAAATCAATCCAGTGGTTCTGAAATTATTTATAAAAAATTTTAAAAAAAATAAAATTCAACTCCCTGTATATTGGAAACTATGCGTTTCCGGGCCCATGTGTACAGGAACTTTTTTTCTTATTTTTTAGTAAGGAATTGCCCCATGAGCGATGGTGCATGTTTTTTGAAACAGCCTGTATATGGTAAAGCTGGACTGTGCTTACACTAATGGCATTATCAAAGATTTCACTAGGCAACATATACTTCATAACTTAAAATTATGGCCGAATACACAGGTGTTCTGTTTAAGCTGGCCACTCACCAACTTCGTTATTTTAAATGGAATACCGCTATATTTTCACATTTTCGGATTCCTCGAGTGATTCTACGTCGAAAATGTATACCGTAGTATAAGCGGAAACACATCCATTTTTGAGTTATTTCTTCTTTTTTAAAAATATGGGCCTTTGCAGTCTTTATTTTTCAAGTCTCTATCTTGGTAAGTGATAGAGAAAGGACTATCATTTTAGCAAAGCCGGTGCGCAATACTATTGTGATTATCCTAATGTACACTAAAGCGTGACTAGATATAAAGTGCGGTCACAAAAGGGCATCCACTTCTGACAGCTTCAACAATGAAAATCTATTATTTTACAAATGGAACACCCTATTATTTTATTATATCGTTGAACTTGAAATTTCATTACCTTTCATCCTATGTATGCATACCCATACAAAAAATTAAAACATTTTAAGATATATGATGAAACAACAAATTTAGAATGAATTATACGGCTGTTCGTGTGTAGGAGCTAAGAAAGACCCAGTATAAGCTAATTAGTTGGACTTTGAATACTGTACAATTCCACATTAAACCCATGAAACATTATTAAGCGGTTTATCGAAAAATAATATTATAAAGTTTGAAGATAATACGTTAAATAAAGGTTTTGCATAGTACCTATTTGATAACAATAAAAAAATAAACTTAAAAACTTTAGAAACGATTGGAACGACTAGAACAAACGATGAGATAACAAATATTAATGAAACGAAAATAACGAAGATGTTCGAAGTTACGTCCAGTTTCCTGCAGACATAAATGCACTCTTCGTCTAAAAGAGTTTCTAACATTTTGAAATATTGCTAGTGTTTTCGAGTTGAATGCTTCCCTAATTCTAAGAATCATGTTCTCTGCAGTGGTTGGTTGCACAGCATAAACAAGATCCTTAATATACCCCCAGAAAAAGAAATCACAGGATGTGAGTTCCGGAGACCGAGCTGACCAGGGAACTGGTCCCCCCGCGACCAATCCATTTAGGAAAATTATTAGTGAGCCAATCTCGGACACTTTGTGTGAGGTGGTGCGTCATCCTGTTGGAACCACATTCGTCGCAGCGTTTCTAATGGCACGTTATCTAAAAATTTAGGCAAAATATTTTCTACAAAATTAAAATACCTTTGTCCTGTCAGAGTACCTTCATAAAAATATGGCTCAATGATATAGTTTCCTAAACATCCTGCCCATAAATTTGCAGTCCATCGATGTTGGTTGTCGACAGTATGCCTAAAATGGGGATTACTGTCTGCATAGTAGTGTATATTGTATTGGTTTGACTTACCGGTACTACTAAATGAACATTCATCACTGAAAAGTACATATTCAAAGAAATTGGGATCATTGTCTATCATTTATACTGCCCACTCACAAAATTGCACCCTATTCTTGTAGTCTGTCGCTTGTAAAGCGTGCTGCCTTGAAACATGGTAGGCATGGTAACGGTTTCTTTTCAAAGCCTTTCTCACTGACCAATCGCTTATGTTAAGTTGTCTTGATATTCTTCTCGTACTGGTTTGTGGATCCTCAATCACAGATAAAATTATACCTAATTGCGTTAGCTCATTGTTTTTTCCAAGATATTTAGAAATGCTAAGAGAACAGGTTGTCCCAATGTTATCAGAATTGCATCCAAATGTAATGGAACCTAATACTCCCCATAAAAGGATATGGTTTCAACAATACTGTGCACCGCCCCACTTTGCTCTTCAAGTGCGGGATTATTTGCAGGAAGTCTTTCCACAAAGATGGATTGGACAAAGAGGTTTCGTAGAATGGCCCGCTAGATCACCAGATCTAACACCTCTTGATTTCTTTTTATGGGGATACCTTAAGAACAGAGTGTATAAAACGCAACCTGCTGATTTAGATGATTTGAAAATTAAAACAACAACAGAAATTAGGAACGTAACCCCTGACGTGTTGAACAGAGTTAGGGAAGAATTACAGAGCAGACTATTTCGCTGTGTGCAAGTGAATGCAGAACATTTTTTACATTGATTATAAGAAAAAGACGTTTTCATTAAGTTTATTGTCGAAATTTGAATTTCAAGGTAAACTGTTTAGTTTTAATATTCCGGTATTAAATTTCCACCCTGTATTGAAAACTAATATTAGACCATACATATAGAGTATCTCCGGATTCAGAAAAATGTGATCCATCGAATTGTGATGAAAAAATGTAGGGTTGCTGTTTAAAAAAAAGGATAAAGTGGTGGGGGAAAAATGGTGGGAGTTTAATTTTTTTAACTATGATTATAAGATAATGTTCGATAAATTAAACTTCACGTGTTTTAGCGTTTTCCACAGAAACAATTTTTTGCTGAATAATGAAATTTATTCCATAAGTGTGTTTCACACTTTATACAGGGAGGTACATTGAAAACGAAACAGACCGATTTGCGTCCAGATAATTTTTTTTTTAAGAAACGCTGAAACACGTCAATTTTAATATTGAGGGGGACATAATTTGACATAAAACTCAACTTTGTCACATCAACCCCTTAAGGGTGGTGATAACAACCCTTATATTTTAAATAGGGAACATGAGTCGAGTGCTACATCATTTGAAAGCTCCTTATGTTCTGAATTCTTTTTTTTTGGAAGTTTTATCAACCCGTTTAAAAATTATTCACAGTTGGAATTACAAGAACGTACTTCATTCATTGTGATAATAAATGCATTAATTAGTCAATTTTTCGTTAAAAAAAAAACAAAACCAAACGTTCAAACATGTGTATTCAGTTAAGTAAGTGTTCAAATTGTTGCCACCAGCTTCCATACAAAAGTACAAATTTTGTTCAAAACTAGCTCTGACATTCTGGAGCATTTGTGGAGTTATTAGACGGCATTCTTCAACAATGCGTCGTCGTAATTCTTCCAGAGACTCCGGTTCTGTTGCGTAAATTCTACTCTTTAAATGGCCCCATAGAAAGAAATCTAAAAGAGTTAAATCCGGTGATCTAGGGAGCCACTCAATAGCACCTCTACGTCCAATCCATTGCTCTGGAAACTCTCTGTTCAAAAACTCCCTAACACGTTGTAAAAAATGGGGAGGAGCTCCATCTTGTTGAAACACTAATTGATTTTCTTGATAGCGATCATCATTTTCAACAATGTCAATTAGTAGAGGGTAAACGATATCTTCCAGTAACTCCAAAGACGTTTCGCCGCTCAAATTGCCATCAAGAAAAATTGGTCCGATTAAACGGCCTCCAAAAATGCCAGTACAGACATGCAATTTCTGTAGAGTATGAGTGTGGACTTCGTGAAAATTTCTTGGATTATTATCTGCCCAATAACGACAATTATGACGATTGACTGTAGAGTTTAATAAAAACGTACACTCGTCTGAAAAACAAATATTGAACAGAAAGTTCCCGTTATCAGCTATTCGTGCAGTCATAACTTCATAAAACTCCTGCCGCCGATCGAAATCATCTTCATTCAGTTGTTGTACAAGATGAATCTTATACGGGTGAAATTTATGATGCTTCCATATTCGCTGAATAGTTCTTCTTTTGATGTTTGTAACAGTGGCCAAAAGGCCAAAACCTCAATCTCAGTAGTCTCATTTCTAACCGGAAACTCACGTTCAGGATCCCGTTTTTTGTTGGCCACTGAACCACTTTGTCGAAACTTTGCAACTAACTCCAAAATGTTTTTTCTGTTAACATGTCTGTTCGGATGTCGTTCATTAAACAAATTATCGGTACGGTTGGCACTGTCATCGTTTTTGAAAAAAAAGAGTAATTATTTCAACTCTTTCTTCTACAGAATACACCATTGTGAAATTTATGTTCGGTAGTACTATCAAGTATCAAACCGACCGATAAACTGAAATAATAAACCGCATTTCTCTCATTCCGATAAGAAATGTTCTGATCGTCATTTTTTTATTTACAAACCAACAGAACATTGACTATCAGCACATTTCTTATCGGAATGAGTGAAATGCGTTTTTGCATCTTCAACTGTGAATAATTTTTAAACGAGTTGATAAAATAGTGTGCTGAATTCAGAAAAAAATGGCTTTCAAATGATGTAACACTGGATCCATGTTCCCTATTTAAAATATAAGGGTTGTTATCACCACCCCCTTAAGGGGTTGATGTGACAAAGTTAAGTTTTATGTCAAAACATGTCCCCCTCAATATTAAAATTGACGTATTTCAGCGTTTCTTAAAAAAAATTCTCTGGACGCAAATCGGTCTGTTTCGTTTTCAATGCGCCACCCTATATATATATATATATATATATATATATATATATATATATATATATATATATATATATATATATATATATATATATATATATATATATATAATGTGATAAAAACCCTCCTGAATTGATGTATCAGACTCATGGACTCCAGACGTTTTATAGATAATATAGGGTATAGCAAATTGTTAAATGCGTGTATCTATTGTGGCATTGTGCTATTAGCTTCCATTACTCGATAAGATTATGTTACAAACATGTGCATTAAACAATGATATGACACTCTCCTATTGTTTGAATTTATTTTACCCGTTTATATGTAGCTCACTCGGGACAATACGAGTATTCAAACCATCCGATTTGTGAAGATTAAACAGAATCCGCATTTCCGTCATTGTTTGTCTCATTTTATTTGAAGTTTTAATTGAAAATTATCAGTTTTGTTGACAGCCTGTCAGCCGACTATAATAAAAAAGAGAGCTTTTATTTAAACTGGATGTTTTGTTGAGTGTTTTCGTTTTAACAGGGAGCAGCAATGAAAGCTAGAGTTTCGTTTAATTACATTTTATTTATTTCCAATTATGTTTAATTGGATAATCAGTTTTTAACATTTTACAAATGGAACTGGTGTTAAGGTAAACCTTTCTGTTTACAAGTGGATGAAAATAGATTTTATCCATAATTTAAATCTGCAAATGAAAAATTGGTTATTTTTTTACACGTGTCACCACCTCGTTGCGAAACCACGTGTCTTACATCTCACTTAGATTTGGGAGGCTGGCTACCATAGCCGTATTACTTTATAGGTGTATTTTCGCTGCAATTAGTATGCCGTACTGACGAGATCTAATTAGAGCGAAACCGGTCTACGGTTCTAATTGTGGTGAGAGTGCATCTAGCCTTACATACTTTGTACCTATATTGGGGAAGGAATGGGCCGGGGCTGAAAATTTACTAAATTGTTATCTGGTTGTATACAGTCTCTATTTTTTAACATTCGGTGTTATTTGGAGCTGCCGTGACAACATACTACTTGGTTCCGCAACGAGGTGTCGACACATGTAAAACGTGCCTTCCATCTCACTTAGTTTCGTTCGCAGCTTCTCATGTCACAGCTTCCTTCTTGTGGTACTGTATGTACGTCGAAGCTGCTGTAGAAGCCTTGAACCATCACAACATCAGAGACAGCGGTTTGCGCTATTCTGCATTGCACATTATGGCAATTCCTGCCTTAAAGCCGATTTGTTGAAGCGTAGTACAGTAGTACTAAGAAGGACGAAACCGGTCTGTGTCTCCTGTTTCATATATATGGTCTATGATGTAATAATTCTCCGACAACATTATTTGAAGAACATCTACTTGGGAAAAGATGGGATCAAGAGAAAATCTTTTGGAAAACCTGACACACATGACAAGATTCAGAAGCCACAGAGAATATAGAAAGCTAAGTACTAAGATTATATTTTTAGGTGCAGATATTGCTTTTTTAAAATCATGCGAACAGAAGTCAGTTTTTCCTAATTTCATTAATTTCAATGCTAAAATTTCTATTAACACAAAAGTTGGTCAAAAAGTTTTAAAGTGTGCTAAGCAAAAATGGTTAGATTTAGAAAGGCAATATCTTTACTCGAAACGTAGTGAATTAGAAATACAAGCTTATAGTTTGTTTAAAAAGTTAACATTTAATTTAGGTAACGTAGAGTATGATGACAGGTGCAATTTTCAGAGGAATATGTTTGTAGTCATTAAAGTTAATTAAGAAAATCAATATTCAGAATAAAAAACTAAAAAAACTTGTAAACGATCAGATTAAAATTGAACAATCAGTCCCTCGGAAAATTGACCTTGTAGAAAATCTTTCTTCGCAGTCGCTTAACAAAAATGAGATGGACCGTTTAAATAGAGGGTTAAAATTCGGATTACATTCGCAAAAAGAAGTACTTGTAGATGTCATTGCTAGTATAGAAACGGGAATTAAAAAATTACCCGATTCTTCAAAAAACTTTATTCGTGAAGCATGTAAAAAGAAAATCTCTAAAAATAATCCTACAAAAAAAAATTATAATCAAATGAAAATAGTTAAGCGATTTCGAGAAAAGGATTGTTTTTATATTAAGGCGGATAAAGGCAATAAAGTTGTGATAATGGACAAAAGTGATTATAAAGAGCGAGTGAGTAATGCCATAGAGTCAGGGCCGTATATAAAACGAAATCCGTTGCCAAAAATGATTAACGAAGTTAAAAAAATGTTCAAATCTCATAACAAAAGATTTAAGAAGAGGTTTACAAGTTTCTAATCCAAAAGTCCCTAAAAAATATTGTCTCCCGAAAATTCATAAACCGGGAAAATTAATGAGGCTTATTATTTCGGATATAGATTCTCCAACATATAATTTGGCAAAGTGGTTTTCAAACGAGTTCAAAAGCCCACCTATTAAACAGAAAAGTTGTTCGGTGTTACATTCTCTTGATTTTGTTGATAAAATTAAAGACGTTAAATTATTGGAAGGTTAGATTTTGATGTTATTCGACGTGGCGTCATTATTTCCTAGTGTACCCACAAAACAAACGTTGGAGTATTTGGAAGAATTGTTAAAATTGAACAACATAAGTAAAGACATCTGCAAAGAATATTTAACTCTAACTAGCCTTTGTATAAACAAAATATTTTCCAATTTAACAATGAGTTTTTTGAAAAAACTGAAGGCACAGCAATGGGCAATCCATTATCTCATTTTATTGCAGACTTGTTTATGAGTAGATTTGAGATGGATTTACAAAATAAAAATGGGTATTTCCCTAGAGTTTGGTTTCGTTATGTCGACGATATTATTGCAGTGTTTGACACAAATATATGTAAGGTTGAAGAATTTACTGAAAAATTAAATAGTCAATTTGATTCAATAAAATTTACCCACGAAATAGAAATCAACAATAAACTTTCGTTCCTAGATGTACTAGTTATTAAAAATAAAAATAATGGCTCGCTTGAATTCGATGTCTACAGGAAGGAAACGGCTATTATATATATATATATATATATATATATATATATATATATATATATATATATATATATATATATATATATATATATATTCCTAACGACTCATAACATACGTTTGCACAAAAAACGGCTAGTTTAAATTTACTAATAAACAGATTGATTAAATTTCCGTTAAGTAAAAATAGATTTAATACAGAAATAAAATACATAAAAAATGTGGCGAGATATAACGGTTACTCGGATGGTTTAATAGACAATTTGGTTAACAAACACAGAACAAAGAAAATGATATCTGAATGTACGACATTTAAGAAAGATAAAATAGAGAGAAAATTTGTGTGTTTACCTTATGAACCACGAATCACAAAGGGTTTGGAAAGTATTTTTAAGAAAGCCGATTTACGTTTGACTTTTTCGACGAAAAGTAATTTTAAAAATTTGTTGGGTAATACGAAAGATAAAGACAAAGTTATTGAAATGTCTCGTATTTATGAGATTAGTTGCAAAGATTGCAATCTTAAATACGTGGGTCAAACTAGGAGAAACATAGACACCGGATTTCGTGAAGATCTCCCACATTTACTATATGGTACGGTAGAAAAATCGTGTGTGGCACAACATATATGGGATAATAATCACCATATTGACAAAGAAAATTTAAAACTTGTCAAAAACGTTAGACATCAAACTATGCTTGATTCATTAGAAATTATTTTTATATCAAGGTCGATTAAGAACAAAACTTCATTGAATCGTGCGGCACCTTTAATTTCAAACCCTTTACTTTCACTTTGCATTTGACCACTTAAACACTCCTAATTTGTCTGTTAGAATAATAAATTACTGTCAATAACTCGGTCGGTTTATACATATAGTAATTTCTACGCTTGTCTCGACTTAAAGACGTTTTCGTTTTCTGTGTATCTATGAAGTCAATATAAATACTGTTTACAAAGGACTAAAATCAATATAAATATATTTTTATCTAGTATTTTAGTTGAGTTATTTATCCTTTGTTAGAGTTAACAATCTGAGCCAAACACCCGGGTTTAGTTTTCTATATTAAAAAGATGAGCGGAGGTTATTGTGTGTGTCACGCCAGATGTGGTTGTCGGCTAGATCCAATATCCACATAGTAAATTTCTAGATCGAAAAGGAACTTGCAGATTCCTAAAATAACTCGGTACCGTCCTTTTAAACCCATTATCCTTATATTAGATAAGGGCTCATAAATTTGTCGATCAGAAGATTAAAGCAGGTCTTCGACCTCGTAGTTTCATTACACAATAAACAAACGATGGGTCGTCGACGACAATTTTACTTCGGTTTAGTTCGTTTACGTAGACGTGATATAAATACACGGTAGCTAGTAGTTTAATTTTAGAATATTTCTTCCCCTGAAAATGTTGACATGGTCAACGAAACGATCGTAAGGTCTCTGAAATATGTGTTGTGGTGATTTGGGATAGATAGCTACTGCAGGCAGAGGCACCATTGCGGTGAGAATGCGACATCGCGCTTAGACTGTGATGATGTTGGCTGTAAATATATGATGTGAGATTTTTGTTTTCTTTCTCCAGGTGGCGCGTTAAATATCAATTAAGTCAAAAGCTTTGGTATGTGTTTTCGTATAAGAAACAGTAATAAAAGTGTGGCGCCAAAGTTGTTGACATTAAAATATAATTTAAGTATCTTTAAAAACAAACATTAGAAGGTTCGGCAATGTCTAGATGCAACAATTTTATTCTGAGAAACAACTCACTGAAATCCAGCTTTTATATTTGTTACTGCCTGAAAAATTTCACTTTTATTACCTTTTGCCACGTCTGGCTCTTCCAGCATTACCCAAATTCACACAATCAAAGAGAGATATTTCACAGTTCACACGAAAAAGATGTTATTTTTAAAGTTATTTTGAAAATTGTTTACAAGACATGTAATCTAAAAACTGCAACTCCCATAAACTTGAATATATTCAGCCCTCCAAGTTATTTTTATATTACAACATTAAAACTAAACTATAAATTTGATTTTTAAAGACAGAAACAATAATAAAACAAGAGACTTTGATAGGGTTCTTTAGATTCTTCACGGCCTTCTTCCTTTAGCAGCCCAAACAAGAGGAGGCAAGGCCTGCCTCTGCGCATTTGTTAAACAGAAGAGTATCGTCGACAGGTCGACTTCGAAACAGAAGTTCGGTTAGATGCCAGTTCGCTCAAAGCAATCGGCGCAGTAGGGTGAACGCTTTGCCTCTCGCTTAAGCTCACGTCAACGTGCGTTTGTTTTCATCAACTTTTCAAAACTTTACAAACTCAAATTTAAACGAAAGCTCAGTTTTTCTGATAAAAAACTGTGTCGTGATATTAGTGTTGTTGGTATTAGATTACTGTGAATCTCGATTGTGGTTTTGTTTATGTGACAGCTGATAAACAATATTGACTCATCTCACATTTTCTATTGGATAAACTTATCAAGTTTTAGGTGAGCAAGCTCTTTTAGTGAGGTGTTATGAAAGTGTTAAGATTTTAATTACTTTACCAGTTATGTTTAGAATCTGAAGTGTTAATGATGTGTTATTTTAAGGAGAGAGCTTTTTGGAATTTTGATTGCGTAAACCTTTCAGAAAAGCGTATAACTTTTCAGAATTAGAGTAAAGATGTTTTGATGAGGATTTCCCAGCTGTTTAACTTTGTTTACATTACGCTACTGTACACTTTGAGTTCTAAAGATATTTTTATCTAATCCAAATAATATAAAAGCATGTTAATGCTTCCGTAAAAAAGCAATTGTTTTATTTTTAAATAATAGCTTATCTAACTTATCTACTCACAAATTTTTATTCACTGGACGATCAATGCTACGTAAGTTTAAGTAAGAAAAACTTAGCAGCAAACTAATTCTATTATAGTAACTACTATTAAATTCAAGAAGTTCGTGACTGTAGGTTTTAAATTCAAGTTTAGGCAAAAGCAAACGTAAAATTCATTGTATGTTTTTGCATTTTCTTGATCAAAACGTTCTATGAGTAATATATACGTAGATATATTCTTCCTAGCTTCACAAATACTTATTTTATTTTCCGCACCCAGTTTCGCATTTAAGGCATCGTCAGGAAAAAATTAAAAATATTTATTACCTCACATGGTAAAATAAACATGGACAAGCTACGATATTTGAATCTAAGATCTAGGAAATCTTTTAAATAAGATAAAAATGACATATTATCATCCAAAAGTGTTTATGTGATTTATGTAAATATTCAACATGAAAATAAAATAAACTAATGACAACCATAACAACAAATATAATCAAATAACTAAACAACAATGAGAGCAATAAAAACAGGTTTTGTGTAACCATGATATTGCATGTATTAATTTATTATAATTATTACTATATTTTATTAAAAATAAAATCGCTAACAGAGACGTATCGATCGGACAAGTTTTTCTAAAAAAAAATAATTTTTCTCAAAAAAAATTGTAGGTAGATATCTCAACAAATACCAGCGTTCTTTTTATAAAAATTGTTAGGTATCTTGCCCCGGTAAAGACCTTACTATGTGCCGAAATTGAACTTTATAAGTTTATAGCAAATTGATTTAATGAAATTGATATATGTAATGAAAATTTGCTACCATAACGCACTTGCTGCGTCTCGAATGTTTTAAATGTATCAGTAGGATTTCAGTTTCTTGTAGTTTGGCATTTCTACAAAATGCCACCCATTACAGTGACAAATGTAACTTTTCTTTAAGATGCGTCTTAAGCTTATCTAGCGCCTCCGTGGCCGTGCGAGAAAATTGATTCAGACTTTCCAAGACGGACTCTGGGGACGACGGTTCGAGACTCACCGGCGGTGGATGATTTTTCAAATCACTGTCGTCGTTGAGATCGAGCTCAAGGTGAAGGGTAGGTTAGTTTAGATGAGCAAAAAGGGCCAGCAATCGCCTAATTGCCAATAAGCATCTTATCTTTTACCTTTTTAAGCTTATCTACCTTTAGATAAACTAGCTGAATAACCAATATTTGACTGATTTTTATGACAAACATTGAATATTTGTTTTTGACAATTATATTCCCTCCAGCTAAAAAGCTGTTACTTTTATTTATTTATTTAATTAATCAGTTATAGGATATATATATATATATATATATATATATATATATATATATATATATATATATATATATATATATATATATATATATATATATATATATATATATATATATATATATATATATATATATATATATATATATATATATATATATATATATAGGGTAGTTCAAATTCGAGCCTTGCCATTGGGATCTTGTAGACCGTAAGAACTACGGGGATGTTTAAATTGGGGCAAAGTAGCGCATCAATTGTATGAAAGAAAATTTGAGGTGGCATTTTTTGTTTTCGAATTATTCGAAAAAAATACATAAATTTTGAATTTTAGTTTTTTGTTTTCAAACGAATACCGAAAGAACTACACTTTTTTAAACTATGACCTTGTTAGGACAAGTATGTCCTCATATTTTCCAAGGCGTTCTTGATGCAAGAGTTGCAATTTTTTTTTTTGTTCCATCAGGGCTCGTCCGCGGCCTTGCCGCCCCGATAGCACCGCAAGAGTTATAATACTTAACTTTGATTTTCTTATAGGCGCCATGTTGGATATTTGCATTTTTAAAAAGTGTTTTTTTCTGATGACAATGATATATCACACGATACGATCACATCCTACCTGCTATCAAAATTTGAAAAAAAATCGTTTCTGCGAAGAGTGCTTTGGAACGGACGCCAATAAATTTCTTTAACGCTACCATATATATATATATATATATATATATATATATATATATATATATATATATATATATATATATATATATATATATATATATATATATATATATATATATATATATATATATATATATATATATATATATGTATATATATATATATATATATATATATATATATATAGTGTCCCCGGATTGACGCACGAATAGGTGAAAAAGGCTGTAATTTTTTTCAGTTGAAACTTCTTTACTTCTTTTTTTTTTGGTGTAAGCCCCGCTTAAATAGAAAATAATTTGTGTCATAATTTTAATTTCCAAAAATCAAGTATGCCTTGGAAATTTACAGAAAACTTATTGTTTACACTTATAAAGTGCCTTTTCTCTGGGACATATGAAAACAAGTTATTTTGATGAAATATAGTTTCTGCTATATAGGTTATACTGGAAACCAAATTTGAGTCATGCTTTCTTAAAAAAAAAACACATATTTGCTATTTAAACAGTTTTAACGAAAATTCACTACCATAAAGCACTTGATGCGTCCAGACTTTTAAGTGAATCTTTATTTAAAAAAATTCACTAATAGAGAGGTATCGATGGTGAGACTTTGCAAAAATTCTTTCAAATGAGTGCGAACTAGGACCCCTAGAACCCATATCCAGGGTCAGTTTCAATTTTTATATGTTTATATATATATATATATATATATATATATATATATATATATATATATATATATATATATATATGTATCCGTCTGATAACTCAAACAATAATTAACCGATTTCGATGAAACTTGGCAAGTGGTTTTCTTTTATTAATGGCTTGGATGAGTTCGTTGGCCGGAAAAATCGGACGGGGTTTTCTCCGAAAGTAACAAATCTGTTTTATTGAAATTTACTATATATGTTGTCTTGGGTGAGATCTTACTACGTGCTGAAATTCAACTTTCTAAGTTTATTAAAAAATGAGATCCAAATTTTAAATTTTCTTTCGAAAAATTTTTTTTCTCCGAAAATTACAAAGTTATTTTAATGAAATTTGGTAGATATCTTGCGTTGGGAGAGATTCTACTACACACCAAAATTAAACTCTCTAAGTTTATAGAAATTTGAGTTATTCCAATTTGAAGCATTTAATATTTAACATGAAGTTTTTACCATAGAAATCGTAGAAACGACGAAACGATTTTCACGTCTCTAGTATCAGGAACACACGAGAGGATAGGCAGTGGCAGTGTTTAAGTTTTTTTTAGTATAGTGTAATGCATGTGGCGTCTGGCGATCGCTTCAGGTCGGTATTGGTATTGACACATGAATAAGATCTAATATCGCTTGCGTCCAAAAGAAAAATCATGGAAGTTATGCGATTACGTGCCTAATGGACAGTCAGTTTTAATCAACAATACCCATCCCTTCATTTTAAGTTAAAGGCAAGAATTTTAGGCTGTTATTGTATTCGAATTTTAAGAATTTAAATAATGAAGGGAAATATTTATATAATTATATAGTGATAAAACAAATTATTACGATATTCACTCTATATAATTATAATATGAACCGTTTCGTTAAATGTGGCTTCTTCAGAAACAAAAGCAAAATGCATGTAGTAATTAACTACAGATGCAAATATTCATTTGTTTTATTATTTCCGTTTGAATTGCATTTACATCAGAGATTATTAGTGAATTTTTATTTTAAAAAAATCACTATTAGAGAGGGATCGATGGTGAGACTTTGCAAAAAATTTTTCAAATGACCGCGAACTAGGACCCCTAGAACCCATATCCGGGGTCAGTTTCAATTTTTATATGTATATATATATATATATATATATATATATATATATATATATATATATATATATATATATATATATATATATATATATATGTATGTATGTATCCGTCTGATAACTTAAAAAATAATTAACCGATTTCAATGAATAATGGATTGGATGAGTTCGTTATCCAGGAAAATCTGACGGGGTTTTCCGGGAAAATTTTGAGTTTTGTTTCAAAAAAAAATTTGTCTCCGAAAATAACAAAGCTGTTTTAATGTAATTTACTATATATGTTGCCTTGGAGGAGACCTTACTAAGTACCAAAATTCAACTTTCTAAGTTTATCGAAAATTGACTTATTCAAATTTTAAATTTTCTTTCGAAAAAAATTTTTTTCTTCAAAAATTACAAAGTTGTTTTAATGAAATTTGGTGAATATCTTGCCCTCTGAAAGACCTTACTACATACCAAAATTAAACTTTCCAAGTTTATAGAAAATTGAGTTATTCAAATTTGAAGCATTTAATAAAAATTCACTACCATAACGCACTTGCTGCGTCCAGAATTTTTATTTATATATATTTTCATTTTGGGGTACTTAAGATTTTAGTCACTCGATATTTATTTATTTGTGGTCAAAGGTAATAAAGACGTTACTAAGAGAATAAACTACTGTCAAGTTTATGTTGCTATTTTTGCTCCATCAAGATGAATTACCGAAAAAGGTGGGCTAGCTGGAATGGAAAGGGGATCGTATAAACAAAAAGCAGATTTTTGAAGCTACTGCCTTAACGACAAACCTATTAAAAGTTTTGATTTAGCACTGAAATGTTTAATGTAACGTAAAATATAAGTTTTCAGTACTAAACGAGGTTATTTCCACAAAAAAATACTACCAAGCACAATTTGAAGCATCGCTGTTTTAGAAACAATAACCTACTAGAAAGATGAATCATAAAATAAATACCGTGTGTTAAATCAAGTATACCCTTTGTGTATGTATAAAATAGTTCGATTTTCAATTAGAAAGCTCTCACTGGAAACCAAATCGAATCAAATGCACCAGACACAAACAAAATTAACACGCTAGTGAGGTAGACAAACAAAGAACAAAAATGGAGTGCGCACTGTGAATTTTCTCACGGTGCAAATCTAATGAAGGTGTATTCACAAACTTCGCATTATGCTCACGTGTATAATAATACAAAAGTAGATCCAAACTTTGTCTGGAGCTCTCCTGGACTTAATGGATGTCAAGTTTAAAATGAAAAGTACATTTCACACTTTGTGCAAATTTTTGTTGTAGCTAATAACTACACATGCCGCGGATACAAAGAGCCTATTGTGTAGAATGCGAAATATGATATGGTGTACATTTCTGTCAGGCGTTTTTTTTATTTAGAATGTATGTTACACAGAGGACAACGCAATAGAAACAGTCCAGTGTTTTTTTTTAGATGACCGCAAAGTGACTCATGAATTCTAGACGAGAGGATAAGTCGTTTTTATTTCTCATATAAATTAGTAAAATATATTATACAAATATTAATATAGGATTTGATACAACATCTGCTAAGGTATCTATTTAAGTAAGTAGTAATGGAGTTTTTAATCAAGTAACCGCCGTCTATGTTACTTCGAATAGATCCTTTTAATTCCGTTCACCTCCCACAAAATTGCACCCAGTCTATGGCCGAACGAACACGTTCGAAGGCCCTATACCATCACGTCACAAGTCAAGTCAGTTTTTGTGTGATACCGTCAAATTAATAAGGAAAATGAAAATACCATTGTCCTACCGTGAAAGAAGCTCTGGCGAAAAATGCGAAAGCAAGAAAGTAAAAATTTATGAAAATCCCAATCGCTCCCCGCGACCCGAAACGGTTGCCAAAGCTATCGGGGATCTAGGAGAACGCGCAGGTAAAAGTAAATCGTTGCAAATTACTACGTGGATGGCACCGTTATCAGGAAATACTTGAAATCGGCCGTTGTTCTCTGGTACAGACGAAAAGCAGGCAAGCTTTCGGCTCCTTCAGGCTGACATCGGGCTCGACCCTGTGAGCCGACAATAAGCCCGTGGCGGAGAAGGTAAAGAAAGCCATTGGCTGTAATAAACCGAAAGAGGCATCAGAGAAAACTGGAAGAAAACTACTTCGAGCGCTAAAGTGAAGAAGACCGCCGCAGCTGGTGCTAGAAAGAAACCTGTTTTCGCTGCGATGAAACAGAAGTCGCCCTCCAGGGTGAAAAAAACCATGGCCGCATAAAAAAACCACAGGCACCGAAACTAAGAACATTCAAGAAAAAAGTTTGGGACGCAGCAAGTGCGTTATGGTAGTGAACTTTCATTAAATGCTTCAAATTTGAATAACTCAATTTTCCATACGCAATATATCCACCAAATTTCATTAAAATAGGTTTGTTTTTTCGGAGATAAAATTTTTTTTCGAAAAGAAACTCAAAATTTTCCCGGAAAACCTTGTCCGCTGCTCCTGGCTAACGAACTCATACAAGCTATTAATAAAAGAAAGATACTTGCCGAGTTTCATCAACATCGGTTAATTACTTTTTGAGTTATCGGTTGGATACTATGAAATTTAACGTCAGACTTTACAATCAGGAGAAAAGTTGTAATAGGAATAAATTAATAGCAAAACAAACAACTCAAGCAATAGAAATAACATAACATTTGCACCGATAAATTACAGAAATTGTTCAAAATGATCACCGTTCTCTCTCAAGCATAAATTTATTATTCGTGGAAAGTTGAAGTCTACTCTATCCAACAACTGTTAATTGTTTCTGATGAGTGTGCATCTGTCTGTAATGCGATTCCATAATTTGACTCGAGACGCAATTGGAGAGGAACACACAAATTCTTTTAACATTCCCCAAAGAAAGAAGTCAATTTGTTGGGGTCTAGCGATCGTAGAGGCCAAACTTGTGGGCAATTATTTCCTCTTCCGATCCAATTATTTGGATACTGGTGGTTTAAATAGTCTCTAACAGCAATAGTGAAATGAGGCGGTGCTCCATCGTGCGTAAACCATTGTTTCAGTCGAAGTTGTAGAGGCACCTCCTCGAGTAGATCCGGGAGATCGTTTTGGAGAAATTCTAAATAAGTTACGCCATTTAATCGATTCGGTAAAATAACTGGACCAATTAAATACCGATCAATAATACCCATCCAAACATTTATTTTAAACTCGCGTTGGAAATGTCGAGGAGTTACAGAATCAGAATTTTCATGATGGTTATGTAAATTTGTAATACCTCTGCGGGTGAAACGAGCTTCGTCAGTAAAAAGAATTTTCTCTTGAAAATTTATTTCTTGATGCAAAATAAACTGACAGAAATTCACTCGTTTAACCAAATCTTCCGGTAACAATTCTTGCACTTTTTGAATATGTTATGGGTGCAGTACATTACGTCTTATTACTCGGTGAACAGAAGTTTGCGATATACCAGTTTGTCGAGATAGATTTCTAGTACTAATGTGTGGGTCATCTTCAATTGTATTCAAAATAAGTTCTTCGTCTTGTACCCTGGTTGCAGTAGGACGCTCTCGAGTGTTACTGAAAAAGTTGCCTGTTTCTCGAGCCTGTCTTTCAACATTGGCAAATGTTTCTCTATGAGGGATTACACGATTAGGAAAAACTTTCCGATATTGTTTAACACTTTTTCTGTAGTTTCCTTGACAGAAACCTAACAGTAATAGCATGCCAACTTCTTCGCTAAATGGAAACTTCCCGGCCATCTTCATAACACTCAGCAAATATTACTAAAATACAATGACTTATTTTCCTGATTGTCAAATCTGACGTTAGATTTCATAGCCAACGTTTGAATTTCCAATTATTTTAAATAACACAGCTCTGAGACTTGTATTTAGTTATTCGGAAATTTGCTGAAAACGACAAAGTTTTTTGAAAATTAATAAGAGTGATAAAAGTTTTAGAATCAAATTCCCCATAAAGTGAAATAACGTTTTTTTTAAATCCGCCAATAGGTTAAAACATTCTGTTGCATTTTCACGGTGAATCATCCCTTATCAACCTTTTAGAATGCTTCAATAGAATTCTTATTACTGTCGGTTATTGATCTTAGCACACTCAAAACGCGTACCAAATTTATTTCTTCTGAGTTCAAGCGTAAGTGAGATATTGATTTTTTTCGAAATTAGAAACCTCAATTTGAAGGCCTATAACGTCTCAGGGGTGCAACTTACTATAGGAGTAAGTTGCGTTAAATCACAATATTTTGGGTTCCCCTACATGCCCCTGCTCTGTGTCGCTCCTTATGCGAACCACTTTGTATATTATATATAGATGTGTGTCTATTTTAGAGTTTGATTTTTTCATCATAACTTTATATGTACATGTAATTAAAGCGCATTACTTTTATATTATTAAAAACATTCCTAAGGACTTAACTCCTTTAAACGTTTCGACAAAACCCAATAACAAAACAATGTATTTACTGCCTTTTAGTGAAGACGAGTTGTATATTTTGTTAATAAAAAAACTAAAAAATAAGTCTTCGTGCGGTCGAGACGAAATTCCACCTTTTTTAGTTAAGAAAGTTTTAAGACATATTATAAAGCCTCTTAGCTACTTAGTACATCTTTCATTTGAATCGGGTATCTTTCCTAGAGACCTAAAGGTTAGTAAGGGCTTTCCTTTAATGAAAAAGAATGATCCAACTATTTTAAATAACTATCGGCTGATTACATTATCTACGACTTTTTCAAGGGTATTTGAATATAGCTATCTGAATCGCTTAGAACAATTTTTGCAGTCTTATGATATATTGTCTGCCTGTCAGCATGGCTTTAGGGAGGGTCACTCCACTACAACGGCTCTCATTGACTACTATCAGGGCTTAGTCACTTGTTTGGAGGCTGGCGAGTGCCCTGTTGGGATTTTTTGTGATCTCAGCAGGGACTTCCATTGTGTTGACCATAGGGTGCTATGTGACACGCTTTATTGTTATGGTTTGAGAGGTAATGCGCTTGGCTGGATTGACTCTTACTTGACGGGCAGAGAACAGTATACTGAGCTAAAGTTCAAGACATCAGAACGAATAAGTAGGGTATGTTCTGAGCGTGTTGTTGTTACTACTGGTGTGTCTCAGGGCTCAGTACTGGGCCCTATTCTTTTTACCCTTTACGTCAATGAGCTTGATAAAGTATCTCCTAATGCGCATTTTACTCTATATGCGGATGATACGTCTCTAATCATTTCTGAAAAGACAGATGATGCTTTGAGTAATAAGTGTCATCATGTTTTTAATAACTTAAAGAGTTGCTTCTCTCGGTGTCTGATATATTTCAATTCGTCGAAGACAGAGATGGTGAGATTTCATCTACGTCAGAGGGAAGTTGATATACTTAGTGTGGGTGTTGACAAGACTTATCTAACGTGTGTCAATAACTACAAGTTCCTTGGAGTACACGTTGATGAACATCTCAACTGGAAGTTGCACTGTACGACGTTGGTTTCAAGGCTTGCATCTCGTAATTATTTATTTATAAATATAAGAAATGTTTTGACTGAAAAGCAATTAATATCTTTATACCACAGTCATATTGATTCTAGACTGAGGTACGGTACATGTCTGTGGGGTAATTCTACCTTGCTGCATGATGTCTTTATCGCTCAAAAAAGAATAATACGCTCTATTTTCAACATAGGAAAGATGACGTCATGCCGGGTCTACTTTTCTAGTCATAAAATTTTAACTGTGATATGTTTATATATTTTAGAGTTGTGTATATATGTTTTTAAAAATGGTGACAAATTTAGACTAAACAGTGATGTTCATACCTTTAGTACCAAACAGGCTTGTAACTTTTATGTTCCGTATGCTAGAACTAAGATGATAAAAGACTCTCCAAACTGTATTGGCTTAAAAATATTTAATTATCTTCCTAATAATTTTAAAAATATCCAAAATATTAAGGTGTTTAAAAGTCAAGTTTCTTCTTTTCTATCAGACCAGTGTTTTTATACGTTAAATGAATATTTTAATGTTGTGAAAAATTAATTTATTGTAAAAGGCTGACAAATCCAATGTAGCTTGTATGCTGTCAAAATGGATAATAAAGGTATTATTATTATTATTATTATTGTCCTCTGATTTTTCGTGCACTAACGTCAGGAAAAATTCCCATCCTAATACATCATATATGTAATAAGTTCGTAGGTAATAAATGTTTGAATTGAAATCTTGACTACGTACATACATACATGTTTCCTCACAAACGGACACTCAGAATTTGTGTTGCCGACAGTGTCCGTCTAAGAGCGAATACACTGTATATGCAAATTTGGCTTAAAATGGACCTTACTCAATCCCGTAAAATAACCATTTTCACATTTTTTCTACTGTTTTTTGCCTTTTCTATTAATAGAGGTGAGACATCGAGTTGGCTTCACCCTGTACATTAATCTATTTATGTTGACTTAGCTAAGTCAGTGTATGTATTCTGATAATTGAAGTTTCCATTATAATGTCTTCTAATTGTAACTAGTGTAATTAAAAATAATTAAGGATTAAAATGCGTCTATTTACCATTCACATCATAAATAATGATTATCGTTGGTACGTTGTTGTTAATAGCATTACTGCAGTTCAAACGTCTCTTTATTGCATGTTTTAATGTAGATAACGCATTTAATTGAAATAATTAATATAGTTTCTCTTATTTTATATTGATTAACAGAAACAAAGCCGATACTATTGTAAATTATCATATAGATAGCTTATAAACCAGCATATCATTTTGTTCTAGTTGCGGTGCTTTGACCAAGTGCAAATTGCTTTGTGAATATGATTAATAGAGCTATTGGAGCATGACTATGTAGACCAACAACTTTTATTCAGAACATTGTTTCATTATTTTTTCCCTCTTCAAGTTATTCCTATCATTTGGGAAATGATGAGCAAAAAATTCAGGGTGTTATACTACTCGAAAAATTAGTGCCACAAGTTCATATAGCAGTTTTTTTATATTTCAACAACACACCACGAGGGCTTACAGCCTAAATGCTATCGTACCGTAGGTGTCGACAAGGAGGAAAAAGCCAACTTGTTAATTCTGGACTTGAAGGTTTGGAGGTTTGGAGGAGAAGGAAAAATATGTGCCGGCAAGGAATTCCACAACTTGGAAGTCCTCGGGACAAAAGACCGGGCATAACAAGATGTTCTATGTCTGGTGACCTGGACAGTAAAATGGTGCATTAGCTCTGTTTCCCTGGTAGATCTGTTGGGGGCGAAACTATGGAAGAAAGTTCCTCGGAGCAGTGCCCGTGCAGATATCTATAAAAGAAAGAGAGGTCACCAACGGCACGTCGGTGGGAAAGGGATGACAGCCTTTGGGTGAGGGTAGGGTTACCGATGAGACGTATAGCTCTCTTCTGAATGGATTCCAGGATAGCGAGTGTAGAAGCGGCAGTGGGAGCACTATTCGAGGGAGCACTATTCGAGGTTTGGCCTTATTTGTGAAGTATATAAGGTATAGAGCCGGTGAGCTGGTGAAAAGTATTTGCGAACCCGGAAGAGCAAACCTAATTTCTTAGCACCCGCTTCTGCAATTGATGTGACATGTTGGTGCCAATTGAGATTTAGATCCACAGAAATGCCAACACGTGAAAAGGACTCATTACTTTGAATAACTTGGTTGTTCATTGTGATGGGTCTAGAGCTGGTTTATCTCTTATGAGATAGAAAGCAAGACTGAGATTTGGTGGAGTTGAATTGTACAAGATTTCTACTTCCCCAGTCTTATATTTTTTGGAGATCCACAGAGATAGAACCCTCCAGGCAAAAAGTTAAGCCTTGCCCAGGGCGGTAGAAACAATTTCATCAACAAGAGGTGGGAACGTGCTCTTGCAGAAATTATTGCCAATAGATTTAGCAAGAGTCCAGAAGGGTTTACTGCCGTTGGAGCTTGAGAGGGCTTTGTTTTTCATGTGGTTATTAAACGAGCTTTTTGCCTCAAAAAAATGCGGACATAGCGGTTTCTTGGGTCGTTAAATGCTTGAAGGTTTTCTTGACTGGGATTTTGTAAAAGCGTTTTGTGAGCTTTGACCTTTTCAAGTCTGTCCTTGTCACATGATTTAGAGAACCGGGGATTTTGAGTGGCTGAAGAGGTTTTCTGTCTACGTGGAATAAATAATTCCATGCCAGCTTGGATAATTTCGGTGACGTTTTGTGAGAGTTAGGAGCGGTCAGGATGAGAAAAGCAGACAGACGCGCATGGAAATGAGGGAAACTGATCCCGCATTTGGTCCCAGCTCGCGGAGTTGTAGTGCCAAACGATACGTGGGTGTGATGACTGTGTGACCTCGGGTTGCACTGCGCAGGAAGCAGTGACCACGCTGTGGTCTGAGCGATCAAGAAGGGCTGCGACTGATGTCTTATAGCATTCAGGTTTTGTGGTAAGAAGGAAATCTAAGGAATTTAAGCAGTGCGTTGGGATGCGAGGAAAGTAAGTAGGTTGCTGAACCATATTGGCTAAAGAATTGCTGACTACAAAGGCCTCCGCTGCACTCGCTTGTGGATCGGTTTTTGAAGATCCTAGCCATTCCTTATTATGGACATTGAAGTCACCAAGAATAGTGTCCTCGGAGGAAGGATATTCAGAAATCAGATGGTCGGTTTTTTCAGAAAGGTAGTCGAAGAGCTGGACAAAGTTGTTGTCAGAAGGTGACCTGAAAGAGAGTTTCATCCAAAGTATGTCTTTTCTTCCAGCTTCTAAATTGGGAAGTCTGATGCAGGGTAGATTGCTACGGATGTATGCGCACACGCCTCCATGCAATCTAAAGGAAGTAAGGAGCTCATACCCAGAGAAATTAAGGTGATTAGTGGCTGTTTTGGTACTGATTTTGGTTTCGCTAAGGAAAAGGAGTTGGGGCCAATTGGCGTGGAGAAAATGGTGTACGGAGTTATATAGCTATAGGTTATAGGTTATAGGTCTTCAGATTCTCCTAATAGGAGTTGCTATCCTTTCTACAACTGGTACCTATTCTATGACATGAAACCAAAGTCTATGGCCAGCATTGCCATACTTTATTTTAGTTTTCACTTGTTTTTGGTTTAATGAGGTACAATTTCTACAAATAGGGTATTAGAAGATGGAATGGACAATAAAAAAGTTTGGACGCAGCAAGTGCGGTATGGTAGCGAATTTTCGTGAAAAGGTTTTTAGTGAAATATTTGTCTTTTTTCTTATGTGTTATGTTCTAGTATTGTCAAATCATCATTCCTAACATCCTCGAGTCCAACCCTGTCCTTTATTTGCCTGCAACTTCCCTTCGTACATACCATAGCCACTGGGGGCGCAGGTACCAACAGTGGCGCACCTGTGGCAGGTATCATGCAGCGGCAACAACCGAGAGAGGCAGCTACAATAGGACCCAAGACTACCAATTCCTCGTCATCCAGCGTCCAGTAAGGTCGTTGAAAGACCGGCTGAACCGCGAGCGGTAGTCAGGCACAGCATAATAGTTGATCATTATTACCAAATTAAACAATAGATTTGATTGTATCAAATTTACCCACGATTTAGAAAAGAATAATAAATTACCCGTCCTAGATGTACTAGTTACCAAGAATAAAGAAACTTTAGAATTCGATGTCTCTGGAAAAGAAATCACCACTCTAAGCTACATTCCGAATGACTCACATCTACGTACGAATTCTTTAGTAGACAGGTTAATTAATTTTCCTTTAACTAAAAGTAGTAGATATACCAAAGAATTAAATTATATGAAGAACGTGGCCGAATATAACTGATACACTGGTTTCCTAGTGGATAAATTAGTGAACAAACAGAAAAGAAAGAAAATGTTAGCGGAATTAACGAAGTGTAGAAGAAAGAGAGAGAGCCGAAAAAAAATTTGTTTGCTTACCATTTGAATCACGATGGGTTTAGATAGAATTTTAAAAAAGCCAACTTGCAATTAACATTTTCGACCAAAAATCCTTTTAAAAACTGGCTGGGTAACCCAAAAGACAAGGATAATATGGCCAAAATGTCGGGAATTCATGAAATAAGTTGTAAAGATTGTGATCTTAAACGGACAAACAAAAAGATCTACTGCAATTAGATTCAAAGAACATTTAGCACAACTAAGATACGAAACTATAGATAGCTCTTCCATCTCCTGACATATTTGGGATAATAATAACCATGTTAATGAGGAGAATTTAAAACTATTAAGACATGTTAGACAACCAGGACAGCTAAACGCTTTCGAGAGTATATATATATATATATATATATATATATATATATATATATATATATATATATATATATAGCTAAGTATAGTAGTAATAAGAAATGTATGAACCTCGCTCCTCCACCTATAAGCAGTCACCTGATAGATTGCTTTATAAAATAAATACCGACAGAAGCACGTCCAAGAGAAAAGAATTCAAATATTTCTGTCAGAGTTGCGGATATAAGCTATTTAAAATTATTCATCCTCTGATGACGCTAGCTTTGTGAGTGAAACGATCGTCAAGTCTTTTAAAATTTGTGTGGTCGTTTGTGTTCTCCAAGTGTACGTATCAGTGCAGATAACAGGTTCCAATCTTCACTTAATTTCATTACTTTCTGCGTTCCATGTCCAACTTCAAATTAAATCTTCTTCTCTTTTAAAGCTTCCTACCCTATATGGTGTTCCTAAAACTTCTGATGAGACATAATATTACCTACATGTACGAGAGCGCTGAGCCTCGGTAGTCCAGTGGTAAGAACGGGTGCCTCTGAACCGAGTAGTACTGGGTTGGATTACCAGGATTCCCCTTTCGCTTTTTCAGGACAGACTGTAAAATGTAACTGAAGTTCTGGCTTTGTGTGAACAAGTTGAGGTCCATGCGATGTTCGTTACGTTAATGATCCATACCCTCCTTACAGAAAGGCAGGGATTCTGTAACGTTTCCAGTATAGTAAGGTGAAACTGCTCCCTCGCGTCGGTGATTGGCCGTAGGTGCGAAAATAGACCGACGTTAAAGAATTAAAAAAACAAACAAACGATAGTGGTCTTAAAAGTAAAGTCACTGTTGTATTTGTTGCTTTCCCCAATCCAAAGCAACCCATCGCCAAACCCGCTGAGACGCTTTTAGCACTGCATAATAAACAATTGTTTCTTATGCTGTGCTTTTAGCGCAACCTAGTATATATGCTGTGCTTTTAGTCTTGACTAGGTAATCGTTTGCAAGATTAGTGATATTCTATAGCAATTAATAAATATGTCTGTGTTTCTATGCAATATTTGTGTGATGTAAATAGCATGTTATATAAAATAGACGGAAACAAATCTAAAACCTGTTTATTCTTTTGTTTTATGTTCAGCTTTAACACATGGTTTCGTATCAAATTAACGTCGATCAAAGATATGTTAAATAAATAACTTCAAAAGGATTCGTCGTCTATAGTTTCAACAAGTAACAAAACATTTGAAAATATCCGAAGGCCGCATAACTCACGATGTAGGTAACTTAAATTATAGTGGTCAACATGTTATAAAACGCGGAATTAAATCAATGAAATTGATATGTATGTACTTTCACGCCTGAACTTTTATTAAGGCATTTGATTGTCTGCATAAAAGTATCGTGTTGCTCAAAACAATTTCAGTCACGTTTTTCAAATCAAACGTAAAGACAGATCTGAGTTCGTATTTAAATGTCGGTTATCTTTCAATTATGCACGTATAAATAATTTAAAACTTGTAACAATGTAATATTACAATTAATATTATTAAAGTTAAATAGCTAGTGCGGTTTTACGGTAATTTAAACCAATATACTATGTATTAGTGAATTTACAATAAGAGAATTCACTAATAAACAGGTGACTTCCGAAAGACTATACAGGCTGGCGCATTGAAAACGAAACAAACCGATTTGCGTCCAGAGAATTTTTTTTTAAAGAAACGCTGAAACACGTCAATTTTAATATTGAGGAAGACATGTTTTGACATAAAATTCAACTTTGTCACATCAACCCCTTAAGGGTGGTGATAACAACCCTTATATTTTAAATAGGGAACATGGTTCGAGTGTTACATAATTTGAAAGCTCTTTCTTTTCTGAATTTAGCACACAAATTTGTTTGGAAGTTTTATCAACTCGTTTAAAAATTATTCACAGTTGGAGTTGCAAGAACGTATTTCATTCATTGTGATAAGAATTGCACTAATTAGTCAATTTTTTGTTAAAAAAAAACTAAAAAACAAAACCAAACGTTCAAAAATCTATTCAGTTAAGCAAGTGTTCAAATTGTTGACCACCAGCTTCCATACAAAAGTACAAATTTTGTTCAAAACGAGGTCTGACATTCTGGAGCATTTGTGGAGTTATTAGACGGCATTCTTCAACAATGCGTCGTCGTAATGCTTCCAGAGACTCCGGTTCTGTTGCGAAAATTCTACTCTTTAAATGGTCCCATAGAAAGAAGTCTAATGGAGTTATATCCGGTGATCTAGGGGGCACTCAATAGCACCTCTACGCCCAATCCATTGCTCTAGAAACTCTCTGTTCAAAAACTCCCTAACACGTTGTGAAAAATGCGGAGGAGCTCCATCTTGTTGAAACACTAATTGATTTTCTTGATAGCGATCATCATTTACAACAATGTCAATTAGTAGAGGGTAAACGATATCTTCTAGTAACTCGAAATACTGTCGCCACTCAAATTGCCATCAAGAAAAATTGGTCCGATTAAACGGTCTCCAAAAATGCCGGTTCAGACATTCAATTTCTGTGGAGTTTGAGTGTGGACTTCTTGGATTATTATCTGCCCAATAACGACAATTATGACAATTGACTGTAGAGTTTAATAAAAACGTACACTCGTCTGAAAAGCAGATATTTAACAGAAAGTTCCCGTTATCAGCTATTTGTGCAGTCATAACTTCACAAAACTCCAGCCGCCGATCTTCATTCAGTTGTACAAGATGAATTTTATACGGGTGAAATTTATGATTCTTCAATATTCGCTGAATAGTTCTTCTGTTGATGTTTGAAACAGTGGCCAATTTTCTCGTGCTCAAAGTTGGGTCTGCAGCAATTTGTCCTAAAACTTCAATCTCAGTAGTCTCATTTCTAACCGGAAATTCACGTTCAGGATCCCGTTTTTTGTTGGCTACTGAACCACTTTGTCGAAACTTTGCAACTAACTCCAAAATGTATTTTCTGTTAACATGTCTGTTCGGTTGTCGTTCATTAAACAAATTTGCGGTACGGTTGGCACAGTCATTGTTTTTGAAAAAAAAGAGTAATTATTTCAACTCTTTGTTCTACAGAATACACCATTGTGAAATTAATTTTTGGTAGTACTATCAAGTATCAAACCGACCGATAAACTGAAATAATAAACCGCATTTCTCTCATTCCGATAAGAAATCTTCTGATAGCCAATTTTTTGTTTACAAGCCAACAAAACATTGACTATCAGCACATTTCTTAACGAAATGAGTGAAATGCGTTTTTGCATCTTCAACTGCGAATAATTTTTAAACGAGTTGATAAAACTTCCAAAAAAATTTGTGTGTTGAATTCAGTAAGGAAGAGCTTTCAAATGATGTAACACTTGACCCATGTTCCCTATTAAAAATATACAGGTTGTTATCGCCACCCTTAAGGGGTTGATGTGACAAGTTGAGTTTTATGTCAAAACATGTCCCCCTCAATATTAAAATTGATGTTTCAGAGTTTCTTAAAAAAAATTTATCTGAAGCAAATCGGTCTGTTTCGTTTTCAATGCGCCACTCTATATATGTATGCGATCGATAACTTAAAAAATAATGAACTAACATTCTAACACACTTTAAATAAAATTTTGGTTTACTTAACCTTTATTGTTAGAGATCGGCCCCAGGGTAACGGTTCTTCATTGTTAGAGACGGGCCCACAGAGAGTAACGTATAACATTATCAATGCTATTTTATATAAAAGCTAATAACAAGATAAATTACTCAAATTTAGAAGAAAGTTTTGTGGCTGCTCAGGACAGGACATGATATTTAATGCAATTCTGAAAAATATGTGGGTTCATACCTCATAATTTGGGTGGCGTCAGACATACAAATAAAGATCGAGACTCGGTTAAGTTCATTTATTAATAAATAATGATTTTATATAATGCCAAAATGACTATATTTTGCTGTGATAGATAGAAACAGTTATAATTGAAATGAATCAATTGAAATATATGTTAGAGATTAGCTATGTACTTAACTATAGTGTGTATGCCGGTGCACTTTGGATATTAACTGGGTGTGAGAGGGACAGGGGCTACTCAGGGTTAGCGAAACCTCTGGATATATTCCTGGGTTAATGAGATGTTTCTCCTATAGAGTGGCATGGTGTGGATGGGGCACAACATAAAACAATAGTACTCCCAAAACAATAGTGCTGTCAAACCAATGGTGCTTTCAACATGATGGTCTTGAAAACTGATTTCAATCAAACTTGGCACAAATCTTGTTTGTGCGAAAACCGAGGTCGAGTTCGTTAATCAGCCTTTATGCTCAAGTTTTTCCGGTGGAAAATCGGGGAAAACTTTTTGAAAACGGTATATTTTTGTAAATATCAGAGTAACTGGAATGAGACTTTACACATGTGGCTATAAATGATGCAAATAATAAACCTATGTTGTGAATTTTATGTAATTTGGCACACAATATTTTTTCCAAATTCAAAAAAAATCGCAAACACAGTTAAAGTTGAATGCCTGACAGACAGAGTAGTTAACTGCCACGCGTAGATTGATTCATACAACAGCTATAAACCATACATGAACAGCCACTAAACAAAATATATACCAGGCATAACACATACTACCCGAACCAACAATCGTGAAATCTCGGCCGCAATTATGGAAAATGACAGACGATATGAAATTTAAAATTTAAGAAGTAATTGTTATTTAACTAGGGGATTCAATCAATTAGTAAAATACACTATATTTGTAGCTTTATGAATAGCCTCAAATACGTTTAGCGCAGCATAGATTTATTATGCTGTCGCATAATATAGTACGAGTGTAAACGAAATCAAGCCAAGTCTGTATAAAAAATGAGTCTAAAATAGTTTCTTTTATCTTTAAGCTTGAACATAAGACGTCATATAAGACCAAAACAGTCGTGGGATGTGTTTCAATGGTAATTCTACTAATTGTTACGTATACTTTAAATATAATATCCCGGGCATGAAACCGATCTAATGTATCACGTAAGAAAAACGTTATTTGACGCCTAGATGGCCCAGAGGCGTCGCGCTTACCTCATAAGCAGAAGATTAAGCGATCGAATCCAGTTCGATGAATGTATGTTTTTTATGTTTTATTTTGACGTTTGGAGAAACAATAGTGCACATATCTCATACGTTTTGAACAAGATCTCATTTTTGTTTAAGACGGCTAAATAAGTTTGTCACCTTTGAGTATGAAATTATAATTTTGTTATTGTTGATATTGAAAAAACTGGTTTGATGAGGTTGACTAAAACGAAATCATACTGGCGATTAATAAGGAAAAATAACTGCTACGTTTATAATTTGGCAGATACTTTACTTTTCTAAATATGAATTAAGTTTCCTTCTGGAAATCTTCTGTATAGCTTTAATGAAATTTGTAATAGAAGTTTCTTTTAAAGCGACTTACACTATCTACAGATATAGCAAAATTTGGTTCTTTACCTTTATATAAACTTGGGCATTTTTATCAAAAGGAGTTGGAATTGTTAGAACGCAAGATTTTTTGATAATAGAGACATATCGATGGTAACACTCTCGAAAGAATTCTTCAAATGTGCACGTACTAGGACCTCTAAAATCGACCTTAAAGGTCTGTGTAAGTTTAAAGTTTTACCTTTACTAATATGCCGTATAATAATAGTGTACAATTCTTATGAAAATTCGCTACTATAACGCACTTGCTGCGTCCCGAATATTTTCTAATTTCTTGCAACTTATATTACTTATTCAACTATAAACTGCAAATTTTAAATAGCAACACGTTCTTATGAAAATTTATAACGCATTAGCTGCGTCTGGATTTTCATTTGTATTTTAACTATTTTGATCGACTACATTGCGACCGCTAGTTAAAATAAAGGGGTAGCGATCTATTCGCCAACTGAGTAATTTGATAACAAAGTAATGCCTTTTGCGATCAACTAGTGTGACTCTGGTTATTAACGAAGCAATTTCTGAGGAGCAACGCCGTAAGCTAAAGAGGTAGAAATGTTGTACTTTTGTTGTGTGACTAAGAGAAGTGATATTAATGATAGGTTATTCTCCTCTAAGGCGAACAGTTTATTTCTGGACGGAATCTAAGAGGGAGAAAGTCGTTTTTGGGGCAGCATTCCAGATACGAAAATCATATTTCAACTGTTGACCTACACATGTGTCTTATATAGTGTAAGACGCTGCTCTGGTAAAATTACAACTCAAAGCAGAAAGTCTAGCTTCTTCGCTAAAGCCTTAGTAATACAGGAAAAATATAGATGCCAGCAAATTTCATCTGCAACTGTTATACCTTAAATGAAAATAAACTTATTTTAAGCAAGTAACGTAATAAATTAATTTGCTTGCTAGAATACTGTATTAAATAACGGCATTTTCAATTAAATATATCGCCCATAGCCATCTATAGCTGTAAGACTTTAATAGTTGCAAGTAGTTTACATGTGTACTTAGGCTACTCATGTTCTGGGGTGGGATTATTCGGATTTAACTTAATCTACGTTCTGCATAAATGATTTAGTAATAGACTATAAGAGCTATAATAAATCGATACTTTAGATTTAAGTCTAGCCGCCAACATAATATACATAATGATACTGTATTTTGAGATTATAATTTTAGTTAGGCGGCTGCAATTTCCTGACGTTATTAACTATATATGCTGGGAAATGATAACCTACACGCTTATATTGTGTGTCCGCCAAAATAATAATAATAATAATAATAATAAAAGAAGACTGCTCAACTTAATCTGATACAAGAGTTTTGACGTTGATGTGTTATTTCTTTTAGTGAATTTTCTTTAAAAAAAAATTCACCAATCAGGAGATCCGGAGTCGTAAATTTTGAAAAAATATCTTCAAATAAGCGCGAACTAGGCCTCCTAGAACCCATATCCAGGGTCAGTTTCAATATATATATATATATATATATATATATATATATATATATATATATATATATATATATATATATATATATATATATATATATATATATATATATATATATATATATATATATATATATATATATATATATATATATATATATATATATAGTATTCAATTTTTGTGACGGTTATAGTTTTATTTATCAAAAAATTGTGGGAAAGCCGCCAGTTTTAGAATAAAACTCTTTATTATAGGCCGAGCCTTCGGAAAAATTTATTCCTTTATCAAGGCTACAACATGGAAAGAAAAAAGTTTACAATTTACTTGGAAAAAATATAAAAGTTTAAAATACTTACATATAACATGAGTTCTACTAAACTAATTATGTAATAACAAACATGAAAAGAAAACCTTTTGATGAATTTGAGTGAAGTCTAAAAAATGCCAAACTGACATATAAAGCTAAATATTGTCTAATTGAATTTGTTTTTTGTTTTTGTCTAGGAAATATAAATAGGGGTAGTGATTTCTAAAATTATTATCTTTCTTTAAGTTTATTAAATTTTCGTTAAAAGTAATATCAAATTCTTCTAAACACATTCTTTTATTACTTAAGGTTTCGCAGTGTAAAATAGAAACATTACTAAAATTTATATTATGGCCAGTGTCGAGATTATGTTCTGACAGAGCGCAAGTTCTTTTTTGTAAACGTATGTCACTTTTGTGCTGTGTTAACCTATCGTTAAGGACTCTGCTTGTTTGGCCAATGTATCTTAAACTACAATTATTACATGGAATACAATACACCACTCCAGACAATTTGGAAATTTCATCCTTACTTTTGAGTTTACTGAAAATGTTATTAATTATTTTTGAATATCGAAACGTTATTTTAAAATTGGTTTCATCTTTAAATATAAACTTTAACCTATTGGAAATACTCTTAATGTATGGGATTGATATATAAAAGTTAGATGTTTCCAAACTCGAAATTATAAGGGAGCCTATGTCTGTCAGATAAATTTGATACTGTTTGTAGAGACTGTCTTGTATTGTAATGGTGATTGTTTGAACAACTGTATAAGAGTTTATTAAGTAGTTTGGAAGGATAAGAGTTGTTACGAAAAATATTATAGAGTTTTCTTAAATTTTTTTCATGAAAAGAGGGATGGCATATCTTTAATATTCTATTTTTTAAACCCAATAAAATGTTAATTTTAGTTTTAAATAAATGATCTGAATGAAAATTAATATATCTTTGAGAATTAGTTGGTTTTATATACCAATCTAAAATTATGATTGGTATATAAAACCAACTAATTCTCAAAGATATATTAATTTTCATTCAGATCATTTATTTAAAACTACAATTAACATTTTATTAGGTTTAAAAAATATAATATTAAAGATATGCCATCCTTCTTTCCACGAAAAAAATTTAATAAAACTTTATAATATTTTTGTTAACAACTCTTATCCTCCCAAACTACTTAATAGACTCTTATACAACTGTTCCAACAATTACCCTTACAATACAAGACCATCTCAACAAATAGTATCAAATTTATCTGACAGACATAACACCCATATAATTTCGAGTTCGGAAACATCTAACTTTTTTTACATATCAATCCCATACATTAAGAGTATTTCCAATAGGTTAGAGTTTATATTTAAAGATGAAACCAATTTTAAAATAACGTTTCGATATTTAAAAACAATTAATAACATTTTCAGTAAACTCAAAATTAAGGATGAAATTTCCAAAGTGTCTGGAGTGGTGTATTGTATTCCATGTAATAATTGTAGTTTAAGATACATTGGCCAAACAAGCAGAGTCCTTAAATATATGTTAACACAGCATAAAAGTGACATACGTTTACAAAAAAGAACTTGCGCTCTGTCAGAACATAATCTCGACACTGGCCATAATATAAATTTTAGTAATGTTTCTATTTTACACTGTGAAATCTTAAGTAATAAAAGAATGTGTTTAGAAGAATTTGATATTACTTTTAACGAAAATTTAATAAACTTACAGAAAGATAATAATTTTAGAAATCACTAACGCTATTTATATTTCCTAGACAAAAACAAAAAACAAATTCAATTAGACAATATTTAGCTTTATATGTCAGTTTGGCATTTTTTAGACTTCACTCAAATTCATCAAAAGGTTTTCTTTTCATGTTTGTTATTACATAATTAGTTTAGTAGAACTCATGTTATATGTAAGTATTTTAAACTTTTATATTTTTTCCAAGTAAATTGTAACTTTTTTCTTTCCATGTTGTAGCCTTGATAAAGGAATAATTTTTTCCAAAAGCTCGGCCTATAATAAAGAGTTTTATTCTACAACTGACGGCTTTCCCACAATTTTTTGATATATATATATATATATATATATATATATATATATATATATATATATATATATATATATATATATATATATATATATATATATATATATATATATATATATATATACCGATAACTCAAAAAAGAATGGGCCGATTTTGAGCAAACTTTCTGAGTACCTTCCTTTTGCAAGTGGCGTGGACAAGTTGGTTAGCCAGGAAAATCGGCTTAGGTTTTCCAGGAAAATCGGCCCAGCTTTTCCCGGAAAATTTTGCGTTCTTTTTTTGTGAATAAATGTATATCTCCGGAAATGACAAAGTAAGGGCAACCAAATTTCGTACGCTAGTTTCTGTTATAAAGAGTATCCGATGTACCAAAATTCAGATCTCTAAGTGAAAAGACAAAAAAGTTATAGTTAAGCCTCTGATTAAAAAAAGGTAAAAGTCAAAATTGATAATTATGGTAGGCCTACTAATGTGGGTAAAAAATATGACACGAAATGACTAACAAGCTCCTAGATCCGAGTCTAAGTCGTTGTTGTGTCCTAATATTGTTAATCCTCACCCTCAATCTCCCCGAGTCTACCCTGCCCATGCTTAGTCAGCAAACCTCCGGATGCACCCCACAGCAACTAGAGGCGCAAGGACGACATTGGCACACCTGCAACCGTTGGCAATAACAGCCGCCGAAGGCGCAAGTACAACCAACAGTGAAACATATGTTATCAAGCGTCAGCGGCTACGGGAGATCTCGATCACTTCCATCTCATCCAGCGTCCAGTAACGTCGTTCAAGATAGGCTGAACCGTGAGCGGGATTTAAGACCCAGCATAATACCTGTGGTCACCTCACAGTTAACTCCGTGCGCATTCCAACGGTCAGGGAGCATCACAGGGAGATCGCCTGACCCACGGCACTGTGACAAGAACCACGGTTGTCTCCATAGAGACGTGGACGGCTCGTCAGCCTCGTATTGGAAGCGTTAGTATTTCGGCGAGCGACGGACCCGTGCTCAGAAATCCAGTCAACCACGGCATCAACACACCGCAAGCTTCACCGTCGTCACCTGGATACGGGAACCACCTTGGCCCTTTGGATGAAGTCCCAGGTGTCAGCGACACCACCACGTGCTGATCACGGCAAGCACCCAGCTCCAATTGTCAAATTGTATGTCACGTTTTTCATTGTACCCTTATTCACAATTGCATCTCTGTATTTCACCTTGTAACTTGTAGTATTACATTGTTATTACCTTTATCACGTATAAATCTGCCCTCAAAACAATTATTCTCGTCCTTCACAGTCTTAAACAGGTAATTAGAACCACGGTGCTAGTCTCTATAAACTAGTGATGTTAATGCGCGCATTTTATTTTAATTCAAACATTTTAGTATTTCGCGACATTACATTTAACCCAAACTGCTCCGTACCAGTCGTTATTTTGCCATTGCCGTTAGTTGGTGAAGCCGTTTCATAATAAATGCAGATATATAGACTTATTTTCTGGATTCGCAAGTGCCTGTTTTCTTCTCTACAACCGGTTTCAGGTTTTACTATGCCGTAGAGAGAAGAAAGCAAACGTTTGTAAACTCAAAGAACTCTCTACCACATCTTTATTCAATGTACTGTCTTTTGTTTCCAATTTCAGATTTCGTCATGCTTCGAACAATGTGCACTAAACATTCAGTTCGCCAAAAGTCTTTGCTTTGTGTGTTAGTGAATTTTCACATATAACTCAAAAAATATTTGGCCGATTTTTATCAAATTTGGTAAATACCTTCCTTTTGCAAGTGGTTTGGACAAGTTCGTTAGGCAGAAAAATCGGCCCAACTTTTCCCGGAAAATTTTGTGTTTCTTTTCGAAAAAAAATCATATCTCCGGAAATAACAAAGTACGGGCAACCAAAGTGAGTACACGAGTTTATATCATTATGGGTAAATTACCTGCCAAAACTTAGCTTTGTAGATTTAAAGAAAAAGAAGTTATAGGCCTTTAAAGAAAAATAAATTGAGGTTTTCCTAAAAAAATTCAAAGTCGCGATTTAAAACGTCAAAATTAGCAACAGTTAGGCAAAAAACCTAAGACTAATACGAGTTATGGAAAGAAAATGTCTCAAGAAGAATGTTTTACAAAGCCTGAAGTCTTAACTTCAACCGTCATTATCCTTTATTTTACTAAAATATTTCCAGAAAGTTCATTTCAAATAGACCCTTTCTCTGATGCTTTAGCAGTAGTCTTAGCAATAGAGTTTGAGTTTATCGTTTAATGGTATATAATTTTTGTCGAATTTTCGTAAAAAATCAACAAAGCCCAATATATCCGTTATTATACGAGATACGAAAAAAATTGTATACATTAACTATAGGGTGTCTTGAGCTAGATCTTAAAAAATATTTCTCCAATCGCAGGGTGGCCCATAAGTCATTTAAGATACAAATTTTCGAACACGCCTTATGTTATTGCATTTTTGCATTTTCCATAGAAATCTAATGCATGTAAGAAAATAAATTCTGGACGCAGCAAGTGCGTTATGGTAGTGAATTTTCATTAAATGCTTCAAATTTGAATAGCTCAATTTGCTATTAAGCCATAAGGTTGACCAAGAAAGCAGTTTTTAAAGTTTGCTTTTGGAAAGTTTTGTACATTTTCAAACAATAAAGTTATTTTGATGAAACATGACACATTGTTTCTACTATACAGGTTATAGTGTTTACCAAATTTTATGTCTGCTTTCTTTTTAAAAAAAAACACACACATATTTGCTATTAAATACATTTTTATGAAAATTAACTACCATAACGCACTTGCTGCGTCCAGACCTTTTTACAAGGTAGTAAGTGTTTATGTCAGACACGACCTTTCTATGTCATGATCCTTTAGTTGAACAATCACAGAAAAAACAAGAGTAGAGTAGGCGCATTTATTAATTTTAGTACATTGTAACTAGAAGTTCACACAAACCTGATGTTTTACGCTTTTCGAATTGGTTTTAATTTTAGTGAATTTTCGTAGATAAAATTCACTAATGGGAAGATCCCGACTTTTGAATTTTGAAACAATTTTTGCAAATGAGCGCGAACTAGGACCCCTAGAACCCATATCGGGGGTCATCAATTTTTATATGTTATTATAATTTTTATCACACCAATAACTCAAAAAATCATGGGCCGATTTTGATCAAATTTTGCATGTACCTTCCTTTTGTAAGTGGCTTGGATAAGTTCGTTAACCAGGAAAATCGGACAAGGTTTTCCGGGGAAATTTTGAGTTTTCATTCGAAAAAAACTTTTATCTTAAATATTAAAAAAGCTTTTATAACCAAATTTGGTAGGTAGGTTTACGATATGAAAAATATAAAAAGTAAACTATAAACCAAAATTTAGATTTCTATGTTACAGGACAAAAAAGTTATAATAAAATATTTGTGCCAGATCTTTTCTATGAAAATTAACTACCATAACGCACTTGCTGCGTCCAGACTTTTTATTAGCTTGTACACTTTCTGTATTCAAAGGCGGACAATAAAATAGCCAGGGCGGCGTTGTAATGAAAATGCGAACTCCATAATAATTAAAACCTCTCACGAAATGCGAGCTCTCTCGATAGTTCACAAACCTAGTAACATTTAAAGGTTATACGGGGTTAAAGTTGGTACGTTTTCGCAAAGCAAAGAGTGATTTTTACAAGAAAACAATTGAGTATCACTGACAATAAACTGTTAACGTAAATGGCGTTGCATGTTGAACTTTTTACGGCAAAAAACCTCGTTTAAGTAAACGTGTCCGATAATTTAACCTCAGCTTTCGTGTTGGTCTCTTTTTGCTTGTCATTCATTTCCTTCGGATAGCACGATGCTTTTTATCTTATCTAATGGATTGCCTCGTTTACGATGAGTTTCGTAGAAATAATATAGATTCGCCAGATTTATAGAGTAATGCTGGTCAACCTGCTACGTTATGAAATTTTTAAACCTCGATAACTTTATTATCAAATACAGATTCACAGCGTTTCTCTTTGGCTTCAGAATAGCTCTTATCTTGTCCGGTTTTGCTTATATGGCATCGTGAAACTAGATATACAGGAAGTTAAAAAAGATAGTCACCATTCAGAATTATACCAAAATATATATTTTTAAACCGGTACCCCCAAACCTTATTTCAGTTTATGAATATCTTAGAAGAATGATGCAAGAATTGGCCGGACCAAAAGTATACCTTTTAAAACTATTTACTCTTCTAAAAGATTAGGATCACCTTAAAAATGAAAAGAAAAAGCTATTTTCAAATGCATAACGTCTTTTATAAATTATCAACAACCACAATAACTGCCACTGAATTGTGAAGCTTTACGTAGTCGTGTGTTCAGTTTGCCTTTTTTTGGAGGACTACTTTGTTGGGGCAGGAGCGACTCGACAGCAATTCAAATTATTTCTTGGCATTTTTGTTGTTGTTAAAGGACTCGCATTAAAAGTGTTTTTATATAGGTAACTTTATGCGAAAAAATCTAGTGGAGTCATGCTATAAGAAGGTTTCGACATAGCTAAAGACTTTTATCACCAGTACAATAAACTTAAGTTATTTAAACAAATATGTACTAGGTTCTTAGATCCTCAACTTTTAGATTTAGCCCTCCTGCTTTCTCTTCCTTGCTTTGCTTTTCCAGTTGATTAAACTGATATATATATATGTATATATAATATCCGCCATAAAGTTAGTCACATATTTTATATACTTTTTTATATTTCAACAACACACCACGAGCGCTTACAGCCTAAATACTATCGTACCGTGGTTCTCGACAAGGAGGAAAGAGGTCGGTTTTTTCAGAAAGCTAGTCGAAGAGCTGGACCAAGTTGTTGTCAGAAGGTGACCTGAGAGAGAGACCTGGGAGAATTTTTTATCTAAGTTGTGGTAATCAAATAACTTATAAAATACTAAGTCCTCTAAGTCAACAGCAGAGTTTTAAGCAACTAGAGAAAAAAAGTTTGGTCCAACCAGATGTCAAAGAAGGGCACAGCATCAAAATATTTATGTGGTTAACAAAACGTAGTACAGACAAAGATTGACTTATTTTGGGTGAAAAAAGGCAAGAAGTACCAAAAAAATAGTTTGTGGTTTTCCTTCCAAAACCGCCTAAGTAACCATTCGAAATAATAATAATAATATGTTCACTGCATTACAAGACGAAGTCCTATTACAAGGGTTTGACACTCAAAAATATATCCCTATTACCTGCGTAAGAGATGAAGTGTGTTTCAAAAACGGTAATTAATAACAATAAAAATAGAACCTCGGTGGTTCAGGGGTAAGAACGTGTGCCTCTGAACCGAAGGGCACTGGGTTCGATCCCGGGGTACTCCTTTCACTTTTTCAGTACAAACTGTAAAAATAACATCAACCGAGGTTCTGGCATTGTATTTGAGCAAGTTGAATGTCTGCACGTTCCCCCCTTCGGAGGGGGCGTAAAACCGCCAGTCCCGTGTCCATTCGATGTTGGGCACGTTAAAGATCCCTACCCTCTTTACAGAAATACAGGGGTTCGGCAAAATTTCCAGGAGTGTAAGGTGAAACTGCTCCCTGGCGTCGGTGATTGGCCATAGTCGCGGAAATAGGCCGACGTTAAAAAAACAAAACACACACACAACAATAAAAATAATAAATCTCTGAAACGTTTGGAATACAATTCTAAAAATAATAATAAATTTCACCGTTTTTTAATCAACAGAATACCGTTCGAAATATAAAAATTGGTGACTATTAAACAACTATTCTAAAACAATTGCATCCTATGGAGAACCAATATTGCAAAAAGTCGGTTTACCCAGATCTCCAATATATGTTTTGACAGTTATTGTTTTTCATTTGACATCACTATCTGCAGATTTATTAAGTACATCCCTTTTGTGATGCTTTGGCAGCTGTTGAAGTTATAGAGGTTCTGATTAATAGTATTCTTCATTTGACTCCAGTATTTGCAGATTTTTTTGACTAGATCTCTTCTGTGAAGTTTTGGCAGCAGCTTAAGTTATAAAGTGTGTAGTTTACAAGTGTTATATTTTCATTTAACAGAATAAATTTAATACAATCCCTTGCTTTATCCAATAAGTCGATAAACGGGCACATCATATATAACCAGTAGTTTGTAGGTAAGTGAAAAGAGTAGGTTTTAAGGTTTCAGTTTGAAACTGGTCCTAGCTATAGGTTCTAGGGGCTCTGGTAGGCGCTTATTTGGAGAAATTTTTACAAAATCTTAGAGTCGTGATCTCGTTATCAGCGAACCTCTACGAAAATTCGCTAAGATAAAAATGTTGTGAACATATTTCTAATATTTTCTAAAGTACATATAGAGGGGGATTGGAGGTGGTTGACAGTGTTATCAGATTGTTCAGTATGGAACAGGTGAAAGACACTTTTTCAAAATCATAGTATCTTCGGCTATTTAATACTCGTATACAAAGTGGCAGACATTCTGTGACAAAAAAATAAAATTTCGTTTCTTCAGTACACGCAGGACATAATTCTCAGATATAATTCTCATGAATTTTGCAGTAAAAGAAAAGTACGATCTGCATTCACTTTTGCATAGTATATGCGTGATAATCCTCGTAATTGAATTTTTAGACGGACTGTAAATCTATTATAATGTTAGCTAGAAGGCATTAACTATTATGTGATGTCATAGACGATGTGAAGTTTTTCATGGTTGAGGAGCTGCCTAATCGGTCACCGCCAATCTCATTAATCTTAACAAATTGCTTCATTCTCCTGGTACAAAATGTTGCCTGTCGAGAATTTTATACTTTCCAACGGCTACCATTAGATACGTGACACATTTTTGTAATTTTTATTAGTAAAGATGACTGATTATCTTTATGCAATGAATGAAAACAAGAAAAAGTTTGATAAATGAAGCTAGAAACATTTTACATGTCTAAAAAATTTGATTTACGAAGTCACGCCTTATTTACAAAACGAATTTTCTAGAGTTTGTATACAGATATGTAATTGCTTAGCAATGTTGTCAGATTTTACTTGGTTATTTCGTCACAGTAAACGAATTCTACAACTTCGAACCTTGCATTTGTGTGACGACACCTGAAATTTGGGCATAGACATAATACATATTTTTTTCGAACCAGATTCTTTACATTCGAGCCAAACAATCTTGATTTGTTAACTACGAGACTTATACCCAGTTTCACAAAGCTTGACTAAATATTTAACGGACGGTTAGTTAATCAAGGCTTCAGACCACCAATCACAGACTGTGATTAGCGTTTTTGCTATGACAACCAAATATTTTAAAGCTGTGATTGGTTGTATTAAGCCTTGATTAACTAACCGGCCGTTAAATATGTAATCGGACTTTGTAAAACCGGGCAATAGGCTCTAAAATCTATGCCAAAAATACAAGACAGTACAATACAATACATACTTGAATATTGGACTGAATACAAAATATTTAACACCACTATTATTCAAAACAAATAAATCTTTATATTTCCTAAAAGAAGTAACACAAAATAGTTACTATTAAAAAAAATATACATCATAATTGCCAACAAAACTTAAAAACCAACTAATAATGTTTTTAAAAACTTAAGAGAAGCATTCATTTAAAATTAATCTTTAATTGTCAATAAATTAAGATCTAGAAATTGTAGCTAATAATATATTCGTTAGACTTCAAAAAGTGCAAAATCTCTGAAAATCTCACATAAAATCCAAAAATCTTCTGGACGATTCACATACAGAGAAACTAGCTGACAAGTTACTTTTCTCTTCTAAAACAATTAAGGAGGATTGGTGCAAGTCATGCCTGCTTCCCCTCAACACCACCAAGTGTTTAGTATTACACATTGAAAAAAAATAGAATTCCATACTACAATAATGGAACCCAGCTTACAACGGTAAAACAACAGACCGATCCGGGAGTCATTCTGACTGAGAACTTGACCTGGTCTCAACTTTTGCCCGGTGTCTGTTTCATGTCAAATCGTATGCTGTAGATGATCCGTAAGTATTTTCACCATATTAATCCCTAGTGAACTTAAGTTGTATACACTACCTACATTATACCTTTAATGGAGTATTTCGGACCAGCCTGGTACCCATCAAGCGACCGTGACCGTCTAGGAAGAGTGCAGCGAGCAGCAAGCCGAGTACCTTATGGCATTCTCAGGGAAAGCTACGTGGTTAGGTTACAAGTATGGGGTACGAAATCATTTGCTGAGAGACGTGAACAAAGTGACCTGATTTTTACATATCGTATCGTGCATGGTTTCACATGAATACCGTTGCACATTCTGTTTACTCAAAATTTTGATAGTCGTCTCTGTGGGCACGAATATAAATTTTGCAGAAAGGCGTTCAGCGTTCGTTGTCGGCAGACTTTTCTCTCGAATTAAGTGTTTGGGAGTTGGAACAGTCTGATTTCTCAAGTGGTGAGCGCAGCATAATCTGTGAATACCTTTAAAAGACAATATGACTTAATTTGACTTTACTATTCTCTAAGTTTTGTTCAAGTTTGTGAGTTTAGTATATTTTTGGACTTGTGCTGTATTCTGGTTGTGCGCACCTAGCCATTGCAAACACGAAATCCATAGGATTTATCCTCTGCCCATAGCTGTATGTGATAATAATCATTATAACATTCAGTGATAAAATACCAGAGACTAAATCTGATATCTTTGAATTCCTCTTGAGACCGCTGCAACCTTTAAACCTTCAAACGGCTGTTACTTTAAAAGAATAATTTGTGCAAAAAAATCGCTAAATAGGTTATAATTTGAGACTTGTAAGCCCATACGAAAACATATTTCTTTCTGCGCTTCGCTAAACTGATAACTTAAAAAAAATCGGGACGCAGCAAGTGGGTTATAGTAGTGAATTTATAAGAATTGTACACTATAGTTATACGGCATATTACTAAAATTAATAATGTAAACTTACACAGACCTTAGTGATGAATTTTAGAGGTCCTAGTACGCGCACATTTGGAGAATTCTTTCAAAAGTATTACCATCGATATCTCTCTATATAAAAAATCTTGTGTTCTAACTCCTTTTCAGAAAAATGCCCAAAACACAATTTTCCATGAAGCTAAAAAATGAAATTTTACTATATCTATAGATAGTGTAAGTCTCTTCAAAAGAAACTTATATTACAAATTTCATTAAAATTACAAAAGATATCCAAAAGGAAACTTAATTTATATTTAGAAAAGTAAAGTATCTGCCAAATTATAAACGTAGCAGTTATTTTTACTTATTAATCGCCTGAATGAAAGAAATCATACATTCGTCGGGCCGGAATCGATCAAACAACCTTCTGTGTACATGGCAAGCAAGTACTGAGCTATCTAAAGATACGTTAACTAACGTTTTGTTTACGTGATACTTGACACCGGCTTCATGCCTGGGATATAAACACATCGGAAAAGTCTAGGGATGTTTTTTAATAATACAAAAAAAGGGAACCAATTGATTTTGTAATTGGTCAAATTGCACTCACGGTGTATGTATTTAATCAATCACTCAATATAAAACCATCTGTTGTTAAAAAAAAAGTTTAAATGATATCAAAATTAATAAACCCGATATATCATAAAAGTAGAATTTTCATATGTACCTGTGAAGTCAGTTTAGACTTCAGTCATTATTCAGTTGTTGTTTAGTGGCTGCATTTAAAATATTGTGTTTTACCATGACATTTGACTTTAGACGAGTGGTAGGCCTTCTTTAAGCGGGCATGCGGCAGAATGAAGTAGCTGACCGGATGGGTGTTTCGCAAAGTGTGACAAGTCGTTTATGGAGGCGTTTAAGGGAAAATCGCAGTCTGGCCGAGCAACATCCAGGACGAGGACGCTCTACGACGGCAGGTCAGGATACATTTTATGTTTAACTGCCAGAAGGCAGCCTACAATTAGAGCACCTGAATTGGTTACGACTCTGCAATGGGCGAATAATGTAACCATTAGCCGAGATACTGTAAGAAATCATCTTTACGAAGCAAACCTATCTAGTAGACATCCACTCAGATGTCCACCTATTTCCAGAGGCAATCGCGCTGCAAGATTGGACTGGTGCCAAAATTATCTGAATTGGTCTGCAGATAACTGGGCTACAGTTTTATTCACAGACGAATCTAGGTTTGTTTCCATCCGGATTCTCGTCGAATAAGGGTGTGGAGACGATCTGGAAATGCGGAACGCTTAAAACATATTCAGGAAGTGTACCCATGCCGAGGTGGCACAATAATGGCATGGGGCGGAATAATTATTGGCGGCAGAACCGAACTCGTTTTTCCAAATCGTTTTTTAGCTGCTCAGCTCTATCTGGATACCATTCTTCAACCTATCGTGTGTCCATGTGCAGGCGCTCTTGGTCAAAACTTCCACCTAATGCATGATAATCTACATACCGCGCGCATCGTAACCAACTGGCCGGATAACGCGGAAATTGAAGTGTTACCATGGCCTGCATAATTCCCGGACCTGAATCCGATAGAACATGTCTACTATATACTTCAACGAAGATTTACTTAACATATGGGCAACATCCACAATGCGTTTACATTCCAGGAGCTTCTGACAGGAGAGTGGGCACGTTTGCTACAAGGAGACCTTGGCAATCTCATTTTGTCTATGAGCAATAGACGTAGAGCTGTAATTACTCAACGTGGAGGTCATACTTTGTATTAAACTTTTTTCTTACATGCATGTTTTTGACAAATTCTTAAAATTTGTCTTTCAGTATATATATATATATATATATATATATATATATATATATATATATATATATATATATATATATATATATATAATTTAAATAATCTTTTAGGTTTCTTGAATAGAACATTTCATTTTATGTAATATTAAACACTTACTTATACCATCGTTTTTTTGTTTTCTTCTTAAATCACATCAAGAAAAAAATACGTGCATTTTTAAAAATATCCCTAGACTTTTCTGATGTGTGTATTATATTATTAAAAGTATGCGTAACAATTAAGTACAGAATTAGCAGAATCGCCATTGAAACACATGCGATCACTCTTTAGATCTTATATAACGTCTTATGTTTTAAGTTCAAAGATTAAAAAAAAACTATTTTAAAATCTTTTTTATGGAGACTTGACTTGATTTTGTTTACATTTCCACTATATTATGCTACACTTTCATTCTAAAAATGTATTTGAGGCCGTTCATTAAGCTACAAATATAGTTATAGGCAAATTTTTAATTTCATGTCATATATCCTTTTGCGATATTTGTGGCCGAGATTTCACGATTGTTGGTTCGGGTAGTATGTTTTTTGTCTGTTATTTATTTTGTTTCGTTACCGTTGATGGTTTAGCCCTGTTGAATGAATCAATCTACGCGTGGCAGTTAACTCTATCTGTTAGCCATTGGACTATTTAACCACTGAGTCGATTCAACCCATATCTTTCAGATTTTATTTTTAATTTCGAAAAAACTCCAAATATTTCTAGCCACATGTAAAGTGTCATTCCAGTTACTTTAATACTTACAAAAATATTGCGTTTTCAAAAATATTTTTGTATATTTTTGGTGGAAAAATGTCCGTTATAGCTGGTATACGAACTCGGCCGCGGTCTTAATACAATGAAGATGTGTGACAAGTTTCGTTCAAATTAGTTGGGTTCTAGGGGCCCTAATTCGCGCTCATTTGAAAATTTTTCAGACAGTCTTGCGTCTCGTTGCCTCTCTATTAGTGAATTTATTAACGAATGTTCTTAATGAACATTCACTAATATTATAAAATACTCTAATATCTGAAACACGAAAAATATAAATTTAATCACTTGGTCATTGAACAATACAAATAGCTTGCATTTAGTAAAGATATTATTCTGAATGTTACTCGTTAACCATAAAGTCCTGTGCTCCAGATATCCTTAAAACAATGCCTCGCAAACAACCGACCATTCTTGAAGTAACACTAATGTATTTTCTCCATAGTGCTTCTGTCCTGGAAAGAATTTAGGCCACGACCATCCAACAGTGCTCTTTCAATTTGTTCCTCAAAATATAAGTAAGCTCTAATATCATCATTTACCGTAATGTTATATATATAACACTGAGAAAAAATAAACGTATCTCCCTCGTTTTCGCTTCCCTTCCAGCAGTTAATTGTGTCTCTATTATTAAATCAACCAATTAAGGGTCTAATA